>BPLQ01014657.1:208812-587853 GCA_021605075.1 Caerostris darwini
ATAAGAAAACTGAAGCAACATCTATATTTTTTAAAATAAACAACTTTAAAAAAAAAAAAAAAAAAAAAAAAAATTAAGGTTGTTTATTTGAAAAAATATAGATGTTGCTTCAGTTTTCTTATAAATTTTGTACTTAGGTTTGCTAATCGCTTTAATTATGTTTTTTTGAAAGATTAGATTATTGTTTGATCATAATGGAATTTAACTTTTTTTTAGTAATATATTTCTATTAAGGACAAAAATGTATAGCCCTTTATTATTATTTTTTAAATTTATTTCTGAAAAGGACAATATATCCAACATTATAAATGTTGGATAATATAGAAAACTTTAATAATTTATTGAAATATATATTTTTTCTTCATTAAAAATAAAAAAATTCTCCTACTTTTTTTAATATGCTGATTTTGCAAAAAAGACATTACACCTTTTGTTTTTTTATGAGTCAGTTATTATTTCAATTAATCGATAGCCTCAAATACTTAAAAATTCATATCAGCGATTATTTTTTTATTTTAATTGTTAATTTACTTGTGTTTGTAATGAACTAATACATATGATTAAAATTTTCGAAGTTTCAATAAATATTATAAATTTTTCATTTAGAATTTGCTGAAGAATCCAAAATAAAAATTCTTGGTGTTAGATCTTTCATCGTATACTTTTTTTAAATCTATAGTTTCCTTATTGTAGGTAAACTGTGTATGTGTTGTGTTTATTAGCTAAATCAAGAACAACATTAGAATTCGCTTAATATTTTTTACCTGTTTTTGAAAACTATTCTGTAAATTCCCATTTGTAGCATTAATTCAATCTTAACTATTTTAGTTTAATTGAAACTAAAAAGTTCTACATGTATGTACAAACAAGACCGTTTCACACACACACACACACAAAATGTGATGCTTTTCAAAATACAGCCTTAATAGGTTTCCAGTAAATTATGAGTATAATGTTAATATTAATTAAAATATTTATGTACAAAGTCTGAGAATAAATTGCTTTACATTATGCCACTCTTCATCTTTCCTAAGACCTTTTAGCATCTTTCGAATAATGTGAATGTGAGAAAATGAGCATTTTTGTTTTAGAGGAGTCCCAATTTTGAAATGAAAGTCCACTAGTGTCTTATATTCATGGAGATAACTCTTAAAATAGTTAAGTTGTGAATTACTATTTAGTGTTTGTCATTTTTAACTGACATCAAGTGTTAATTCAGAGCTTGGTTAGTTAAATTTGGATCTATAATTAATAAGTAATTATAGAAGAATAAGGTAAAAACTTTGAATATTATTAAATAAAGAATATAACGTTGAGGAATTCAGTCGCACATTAATTAAATATACTAACTGTATATCATTGAAGTTTAAAAAAAATGTATGTATTAAAATTATGAAATTTGTTTTTAAAGATTTAAAAAATGATGTATCAATTGAGACTAAAATTTGTGAATGTGGTGTGTGGTGCCATTATTATTTATTCCATGTGTATGCACATGCTGTGCATACACAGAAATAATAATTGTATTTTCAGAAAAAAATAACTGATCTATTTGTTCAATAGAAGAAAAAAAGATCTACACAATGAGACCAAGTCAATAAGACGTTAGTGTCCTATTGCCTTGGCGTCATTGTTAACTAATAGTGTCCTGTGAATGTAAATCTAAGTTTTTAAACTGCTATTATAAGATTTTTAACGGCTGATATTCAAGAATGTCGAAGACTAGCTAAATGCTTCTCTGTGAGTAGCAGTTCTGGTCACCTAGTTTCACAATGAAGTATTTTGGAAAAGATGATTATCAGTAGAAAAGTGTGCCTTAAGGTATCGGACTTGTTCTTGTAGAAAAGTAGGATCTACAAAATCAAAGGCAACTCTATGAATAATGGAATTCCGTTGAAATATCTTTATATTACACAGGAGTTAATATAAATCTAAAGCGTTTGTTCCTAAAGTGGGCGTTATCAGTGGAATGATTAAGAGAGTGTTAGTAGTATGGCGTGCAGTTGTGGGAAGGGCATTTAATAATAAGGAACCGAAGATTAGAAAGCTAGTTCAAAAGTAGCTACAAACAATGGTTGCAAATGTAGCTATCTACAATTAATCCTGGATTAAGGGTTGTAATACAATGATATTTAATTGCATTTTCTTTATATTAGTGCAATGTGGCTTTAGTGTGGTCACAAATATGTTAAATGACTGTGCAAGACGCAGAAATTCACCCTTCAACTTGAGAAATGCAAAGCAGTAACTTTTTTCAAATAGAAAGTAAATGCCAACTTAAAAAATTCATGATATCAATATACCATGGAAGCAACATATCCCTATTATGGGCATCATTTTCTTTCATAACTTAACTTTCAAACATCACTTCCTTTATTTCAAAGAAAGCTATAAAAAGTTAGAATATGAGTCTCCTATCTTTATCTCCTCCAGCCATATTGATCTCCAAATTCTAAGTATTGTGTACCATGTAAATGTACTTTTCACAACAGGTCTTTCAAAATGGACTCTAACCCCTATTTTACACTAAGAAGCTTTACAACCTTCAGAGGCATTTTATGATGACATAGTGCTTTCTCAAAAATTTCTTTACGTTCATTTTTCCTTCTCTCTAATTATAATATAACAGGAAATCAATAATTTAGGTTGAAACATCTCATTTCTCTTTAATCATTTTTTGCAAACTTTCTAGACAGCTTAAATATCCAATCTTCCAATTTAATTCCCAATTTTCCTCCAGATAAACTTTAGAATCAGTTTCTTCTAAACTTTAAAATCAAAAGAAATATAAAATCTTTTAAATTTAGTCAGAACTTTAAAATCACATTTCATCTTGAAGATTTACCCTTTAAAAATAAACAGTTTCCACCATCGTGCCATAATACATCTTTTTGAACAACACAAATATGAAAACTGGAACAAGGTTATTTTGGCATCAGAGGTATTTAAGCCATATCTTAAAATACTCAATAACTGTCATTAATATATTTTCCCAAGAGTCTTCTTCAGGTCAGATTTTTAAATTACAATAGCATTTTCATAGCCCTTGCCCTGATTTTAACCATTTCGCTATATGTTCTTTCAACCCGCTACTATAACAAACTGTCTGTCTATTCTTCAAGTCTTAGATAGTTGCAATTTTCAATCCAATCGTGTTCTCAAACTACTAGACAGTCAGCTATAAAACATCTTAAACAGCATTTTACAATTGAATTACAGTGAATGAATTGAATTATTTACAACTGAATTACTCCACGGCGTTACAGAGAATTAACTAGCAAATACTCTAGTAAAATCAACAGTAGACACCATCATTATTCATTGAATATTTCAAGAGAGCTTTATATTTCAACAACAACAAAAAACCCAGAACAGTGGGTAAGAGGAAAATAAGCTCATGAATTTATTTTTTTAAATAGTTTTAAACTTTCCCATCGATTTCTTCCTTTAAATGGAAATGAAGAAGTTCTACTTAAAAATACTCTTATTTCGTACTAAAATATACCCATCAAATGCTGCACTCCATAAATTTGGTCTAAACTCATATTTTTGTGTCTGCTCTGCAAAACACCTGGAATCGACGAATACATTTTATTCCAATGCACATAATATGTAGAGCCAAGGAACAAGTTACAAGACTACGTTAGATGCAAAAATTAACAATATTTCATTTTCTACAAAAAGTCGTAAGCAACGGGGTATATCATTTTCCCCCCTCTTTATCGTGATAATTGTTAATCCCATTTTAATGTCCTCTTTTCAATTTTATAATCTAGTGATATAGTCGATCAATATTTTCTTTTACTCCTTTCTGTTTTATATTTATTCGGCTGATTTATTTTCTTTTGATTGCTGGATTCCGTGCAATAATTTATTTGTTTCAAATTCATATTTAAAGCTCAACATGAGATCTACCACATTTAAAAGACTATCAAGAATTTATCTTGAATCTTGAATCGAAGGAGTATATGGGGTGCAAAGTAACAATGACTATAATCCCCTAATCACTATATAGGAACAGTTCGTTTTCCCTATTTTTATGTCACTAAAAAGGATGCAAGATCTATTTTCCGCTCAGTGAGGAAATTGGTTCGAACAAAAACAGGGATTAATAGTATCCCCTGAGTGCCGAGAGAATTGCAGCTAATAAATATCAACACGTTTAAGAGATTGGAGAAATAAAGTTAGATTTTTTTTGCAATCAAGAATTTTAGATAAAAAAGCTTTGAATGTGATATTATTTTCGTCAAGTTTTGCCATAGATGTAATCTGGAGGTAGAATATTTTCTACATCTTAAAAGAACGTGTGAAAGGTCATTGGTTTCATTACATATGCTACAGAAAGGATTGGAATCTAAATTGAATCTATTTAACAGGGCGGGAGTAACGATCATTCTGCTGATGATACGCGCAATGAGTATATCCTGTTTTCTATTCTGTGTCCATTTTGTGATAGTTACAATATCTGGAAAGTTTCCTATCGAATCATAATATTTACTGCTAAAGTAATTTGTTTCTAAGATGAGGTAGGATTGTTTTTTCAGGTTTGCAATGACATCTTCCGGGGATATCCATTCAATAAATTGTGAGAGTTCCGTGGTATTCTTTGCGAGAGAATCCGCTTTTTCATTCCATAAAATTCCCGAATGACTAGGAACCAATAAAAATGTGATATTTTGATTAAAATTTTGTCGAACAAAAAATTTTGAACAAGTCTCTGAATAACATAGGTAGAAGAATTTGTTTTGAGTAGTAACTTGATTACATTTTTTCAATCATCATCAGTGTCTCTCGAAATTTAACAGCATTTGGATAAATTGAGATAAGGCAGCATAATAGTATTTCAATTTTTTTTCATTTAAATAAGAATTGTGTTATATCAAGAACCGCTGAATGATGGTTTTGTTGATAATTCTTTAATTGTAGAAAACAGTTATAAAAGTGTGCATCATTTTAACCTTTAAAACTAAAAGTCACGTGGCAATTTTATTCCCAAATATATAACAGCAGTACATTATATTTAACTATATTGATATTTACTGTCTTCCTGTCCAACGTTATTGAGAAAACAGGCTGAAAAATGCATTTCTATCAAATATTATTTCTATATATGAGATTTATAATCAAATTTCTAGAGAAGAAAAATTGAATCGTAAATTCTTTTAGCCCTTGAGGCGGAACAAGTCAACATGATTATTTGAAGATCTCACAAATTATAAACTACAATAAAAAACCAAACTGTATAGTTTGGTTTTTTAAGCAATAATTTAATAATTTTGATCAGTAATAATAATAAGCAATTTATTCGCAGAGTCTTTTTTTTTTCTCGAAATTGTAAAATTTTTGTTAAATTGTTGATATTAAGGATTTATTTAATTTCTACACAAATCTTAATTACAATTCAGAAACCTACTTATAAAAATAAAATGAAACTTAAAAACCATCATGATTACTGAAGATTATCATTTTTATGTGAGGTAACTTTTAAAATAAAAACATTGAATTTATTAAAAAAAGTGCAGGAATGCACTTAATTGATTTTTATTACGTTTCTTTGGAATTTAGATTTATTTTAATAGTAAAGTTTTTAAAAACTGTCAACTTTTTTGAATTTACAATTATCAGCTGATCGACAGAATTTGTTATTTTTTTTCAACCTTCTACTTTCGTTTTTCTTTCTTTTTCTACCTCGTCGTCTGCTGCTCTCGCTAGAGCGCGCAGTATAATGAGTCTTGTCAAAATGGTGACTCGGGTGAAATGGAAGGTAGTTGATGTGCCGCTGTTATTAAATTTATCTTTATTGTTTTTATTTGCCCAATGTTCTAAGCATCCTGCAATATGTTCACATAAGCACCCTCAACCACACGAGGTGAGTTGTTTTATTTTTAAATTCTTTTTCAGTACCTTTGAAAACACGTTGTTTACATTGCATCTGATACATACTCAACATTGACTGATCAGTCTGTCAAAATACTGTAAACAAATCGAGTTTGAGACGGGTTTGACAATCTTTTTATATTTTTCTTAATTAATTTATTTAAATCTCAGGATTTTTTTGTCAATACTAATAGTATCCTTTTATTCTGTAGGTAATTTAAAATTTATTCCTATTTGAAAAACGTGAATAATTTCTTTTATTCAATTTTTTTTCTATTTCTATCTATGAAAAGTATTCTAATATTAATGTAAGAGTAGTTAAAGTTTTTGTATTTAATATTCTTAACAATAAAATTATTTTTAATTTGTCTCTTGCTTGTTTTCTCTGATATCTTCTTGCAAACCACTAAATTTTCTAGATTAGGAACATACGTATTTTTAAATAAAAATGTATTTTGAATGTTCAGATTTATCCACAAATGTTGTATATTTGCTCAAATTTAATTGCTTAATAATCAAGATTTAACAATTGTTTTTATTACAATAAAAATTTTGTATGAATTTGAAAAATTAAGCTGAACATTGTTTTTAGCACTCTAAATGTTTTTAATTTATGAATTTCTTACATAAATACCTATTGCTTTTTCCATCAACTAGTGAAATTTATTTAAGGAATATAGTAATAAAATTATAGCTTAAAATTCTTTCATATTGAAAATAAAAATTTTGCTGTTTTCATGATTGTATTGAAAATTTAAAATTTAGTAAATTGAAGGAATTTTAAACAATATTAAGTAAATGTAACAGTATCAATAAAAATAAAACTGGAATTTGTAATATAATATTTTTTTAAATAAAAATGACGATTAGAATTGCTGTGAAATATCCTTTTTCATAGTACTGTGTTGATGGATAATGTTTTAAAAAATTTTGTGAGCATATAGACCATTATATATTACATCTAATATAATTATAAAGATAGTTTTTCAATTGGTGAAATTCAAATAAAAGTTTTGAATATAATTTCATATAAAAGTATAAATTTTGAGCATATTCAAGTGTGAAAACAACATCTAGTAAGTTGGAGCTTTCTTAAAAAATAAAGTAATCCTGTAATAGTTTTTCTATTTCTGTTTTGAAATCTGTATTTATTAAATTACAATATGTTTATTAAATTGTATTATCAATAAGTGATTAAAGTTGTATGAAATAAAAGAATTTTTGCTATTAAAGTATTTTACTAAATAACATGAACAATTTTATAAAATATTGACATTACATATTTTATAAAATTTTTAATAGTAATTGAAATTATTTGTTATTTAAATAACTCTAAATCTTGATTTATACAAATTAATATCATTTATTGCAGCGTTTTTAAACATTGAGAACTAATATTACGAAGAATTGTTAAAATATACGAAGATTAATTAAAATATTACGAAGAATTATTATTTATCGCCTTAATTTTCGTAACCTATACCTGATTATAAATGCATACTATGTCTCTTGTTAAATTTTGTATTTCTTTAAATCATTAGTCTAGAACATTTTTATGCAAGTACCATGGATTAAAATAACATCAAGATAAATTCAGTGAGGAATATGTTAAATAAGTTATCAAGATTGAGTTTCTTTTTCTAAAAATCAACAAATTATATTTATCAATTGATCTTAAAAATATTGATAATATAATGAGTAAAAATTAAGTCTGGTTAAAAGTATTGGAAATGGAAACAAGTATGAAATAAAGTTTTTTTCCTGATTTTTGTCAACACTATTTATATATATATACATATATATATATATACTATTCACAAAATATATTTAAAAATATAGCCATGTAGCCAATTTTTATTAATAATTAGTCACTTTGATTTACATTTGTGCACTTTTGTATTTTTTTAAATAATACAAACAAATACAAGTGATAACTTTTACTATCTTTTATAATCATATTTTGGTATTATATTACGAGGTAGTAAATCCTGTTTGCTAGTTGATTTTTCTCTGAAATCGATGATCTCATTTTTACCACAAGGAAATAAAACCATTGACCCATGATTCATTGACGTATGATTCTATGAGTTTTCTATTTCTATCCATCCTATTTCCTATTTCATCCATTTTCATTATTACGACAGTTCTTACGATACAAATTAAAAGAAATATCCATCATTTATTAAATTTATCATCAACGAAAGTCATGAAATCTTTGATAGATTTATTGTATTTGAAATATATTTATCTGTTGTATAATAATGTAGACTTTTATTTCATATTTTTTAAAATTAATTTAGTCAAAGTAACTGATTTTCTAATAATTTTCGTTGCATTGCATAAAATTTACTTTTTGTATGGTTGCATCTTTATTACAAGTATTCCATTCATGAAATGAAAATATTATGAAGGACAATAAAATACTTAAAATCTTAATTTCTATTATTCACTATTAATTGAAGTTATTTGGATGTTACGAGTTATATTTAGGAAATTTATTTTAATTTTGTGTAGTTGTTAATTCTTAAAATTTTTAACAAATGTATATTTTAATAATATGCCTTAAGTAATTATTCAATTATTGAAAGGTATTTTTTTAAGTAATTAAGTAAGAACTTATTATGCTATAAGAGATAGTTGAATTTTGCATATTAAGAAGCCTTATTATCAGTTTAATCTTTAATTTATCATTAATAGACTCCATATTTCTTGAATTGCATTGATATATTTAAGAACTATATGAAAATGAAAATACAAATTTACAACACCTAATACAATTTTTCAGAATTTTTATGAAGATTTATTGCAGATATTGTTTTATAGACTTAATTAGATATTAACAATTTGCTTCCTTTAAATTTTAAAGAATGCAATTTGAAGATAGTAAAAATTATGATTTAGTAGTTAGTTTATGATTTAGTAGCAGTATATGTTAGAAGAAACTCTAAATAGAAGTTTAATGGATTGTGCTTGCACATTATTCTTTTTAATCTTTTATAGATCCCTAAATAATTATCATAATCAGTTCTTTACTGAATTCTTTTATAAATGGTTATAATCTTCTATAAAAGTTTTTATTTTATTTTTTATTTTTTTCATGTAATTTTATCTTTCAGTTAATATTATGAATCATAAGTTGTAAGTTTTTATTCAAGTTACCCAATAAAGGACATAATAATATAAATATTATGATGTATTTTCTAAATAAAGTGTTATTCATACATTTAAATTAGCCGAGTTTCTTTAAAAAAAGGATTTATGGCAGAAATTTTTTGGGGTCCAATCACAAGGAAGATGAAGAATTTCATTCCTTACACTTAAAAATCAAAGTACTTTTTATAAATAAATAAAAATAATAATAAAAAAAATATATAAATGGGAAAATACCATAAAACAATAATGAAACATAGAAATTTAATTATCAGGAATTTAAAAATTTTTTTTTTGTGATGAATTTGCAATTTTAAATATACAGAAAATTTTGATTTTTTCCACAATGTATTTATATTAGTCATTATTTGGCTTATATCAAATCACAAAACAGGATTTCTTATTAATAAAAGAAAAAAAAAATCAGTTCACTCATTTTATTGATGGTCTGTGGTATTTAAATATTCCATAATTTTTGTATTAAGAATTAAATAATTATAAGCAAGTTATCATTTTTAAGTTAAAAATTGTTGTTACTAAATTAATTAAACTAATTATAATTAATTATTATTACTTAATTATTAAATTACAAAATTGAGTTGAGTTATCATTTATCAGAGTTATTAGTTGCAATTAATAATATTTGTTCAGTTAATAACAATAATTATGCAGATTAATATTATGAATACTTATAAATGTTGGCTATTCGTATATTGCCCATATGAAATAAACTGGCTAAAATATCACAGCCAGTATGACAGTTAATGATGAAAATGGTTGGAAGGAAAGGCCTTGATAATAAAAAGTTAAAAACCAGTGCTGTACAAGATTATTAATAAATTAAATCTGTGTAAATAAAAAATTCTTTGGTTGTAAGTTACTAACAAAGAGAGGTCACGAAATATCTGTCACCTATTTGGTTGAAATTTATACTGGATGTAGGTCATCATTAAGATATTAACTGGCCGAAATACTAAGACCCACTTCTAGATAATTTTCGAGAAAATCAAGTTTTAATATTTTGAATGCTCTTATTTTCTTAAAGCACTGCCTTGAAATGTTATCTGATGGTATAATGGTAAATAGACGCGCATGTAATTCGAACGATGCGAATTCTTGCATTGGCGTTTCTTTTCGTTCCATTTTAATTTTATACTTTACATTAATTAATATGTAATACAGCAAAATTATATAAATTCATTTCTCTTAGAAAACATATTCTTATATATTTTCTTTTTTTCATTTATGGATTGTTTGTTTCTTTTACCGTATAAAATGCTTTAACTTTTTATTGTTGCCCAATTTGTTTTTCCATATGTAAATGTTTATAGACAAAATTCAACAGTCAGAATAAAACAATCACATTTTACAGAACAGGAAAAATTTATTTGGATTAGGACAGAATATTCTATATGAACAGAAAAATAATTAGAATACTGTTTGGAATGATTTACTTGTGACGAATTGTAGAATTGACAAACAAAATTAACAAGAAAAGACATACAAAAAGAATATTAAAATTAATTATTTTTTTATTTCTAATGGACAACATATATCATAAAAAAATAAATATAAAGAACAAGATAGAAACAAATGACATCTGTCAATCCAATAAAGCTCCCATAAAGAAACAGGAGGCAGTGCAGAACAGGAAGCAAAGTGAGACATATCTATTTCTTCCTGGTTATCACACAGGAGACAGAGAGGGTCAGGAGTCAGTTTAATTTTGTGCAGGTGTTTGCGTAGACAATCGTGACCATAAAAAAGCCGTAGCAATGGCACCGATGATAGTGTGACAAACCACCTGCGTTCCACTGCATAACTCTAAGAAACTCACACTGAGAGTCAGATTGAAGGCCGTGTTTGTAGATCATTTTGCCATATCAGGACCTAGATGAACCTCCCTACCATGAGGAGGTAGATCTACGTTGAAACAGTCTACAAATGAGTTAAAGAATATTAAAGCGATCGAATGAGAAAGTAGATGAACTTATGTCTTCAGTGGTTTGGTTTGTCGCTCTACGGTCATCTTGTGCACACTTTAGGCTAAACAGACCGGGACCTACAATTTAAAGTGGATTCCTAACCACTACGAACATCCATGCCACCGCCAGGATTCGAACCTGAAGCCTGGGATACCAAAGGCCAGAGCGCTAGTATCTTCAGTGAAAAAAATAAAGTGAAGGAATTTCGTAAATGTGAAGAAAATTTATTTCCGAATAGTCAATATATTCAAAATGTCTGTTAATGCAAAAACTGGTCATTCATGAACGCTCTATCTTTTGCTTGGAACCATTACATACGATACCACTTTATCAACGCATTGTTTAACCATTTAAAATATTAAATCATAATTTTCTTGGAAATTATTTAGATGTGGACTAGTATTTTGGCCATTTTACATCCTAGTGATGACCTTCACGTAGCATAAAGTTCAATCAAATTGGGGATGGATAATTCGACATCTGCCGTTCTAAGTTGTTAGAAATATATTTTTTTCTTTAGCAAATTTAAACAATACCCTCTCTCTCTTTTTTTTTTTTTATCATGTTTCCTACTCTAGTAATTTCGATTGAAATTCGATGTCTCTTCGTCTTCCACATTCATTACAAATGATGTGTGATGTGACTATAAATTATTGCAATAGGATATCTACTTCCTGATAAACCCGTTTGTATCTTATTTCTTACTTCTTTTCTGACATTTTGTCAGATAAATCTTAGAGTAGCTTGAAAAATTACTTGGTCTTTCTTGAACAAAGGTTATTAACAAAAATTTAGTTTGCAAGAATATGATCCTCGTTTTTTTTTTCCACGTTGAGAATATCGAGAAACTGCTAGTTTAAATAGTTTTTATAAAATGAATAATATTTTTTATTGTATTTTTAAATAACCAATCTGAATTATATACTTGCGCCTACTCTCAAATTGTAATATACATTTATCATTAGCATTCATGTTAATAGTATTGATATTTGCACGAACATGGTTTTTTCCGATGTTATAGTCAAAAGCTTGCTACCTAGCGAACAATTAAAGGTTGTTTGCAATTTATGCAATATAATGTGGGCTTCACGGCAGAGTGACTAGTGGTCCAGGTTTGAGTCCTGGCTGTGACATGGATGTTTGTCCCCTTTAAACCACCTTTTCTCTTAATTCCACCACGAAATAGTTCCCGGCCATCTGACTCACCTACCCCGTAAAAATAAAACATTTCTGTCTCGAAATTGGCCAGTAGGCCTTGTGTTGCGCCAATGAAAAAGAAGATGTTTTAATATAATTTATTTTATTTAATTTTAGGATTTTGGTGAAATTTTCCGCCGACAAATGTAGTTAATATTTTTTTTTTCTTTCTTTGGATTTTTTGCGGAATTTTTATGCGAATATACACTATGTTAATAGCTTTAAAATATCAAAACTTATTAATATACTAATGTAATCTATATGATTACGGGCTTATTATTATTATGGGCCGATACTAATCGATATGATTACGGGTTTAGTTTGTGCAGCAAGAGGGTGAACGTTCGATTCTCGCTGATGGCATTTTCTGCATTTACTGTTTTGCAAACTGTGATTGTCTCTCACTGACAGTCATAATGTCTGATTAGAGCTTCTTCTTCTTCTTTTTTTTTTTTTTAAATACAGCGTGCTAATACGGACCATTATTTTTCTTTCTTCCCGTTTTTGTATTTTATACTCTCCGTGCTGCAACCAAGATAACGTTGATTCTGCTACAATTTCTCCGTATCAATGAGGAATAACAAAAAACAAAAACCTCATGAATTGCCGGAAAAAATGATTCATTGACTGCATAATAACAAATCACGAGATCTCAAAAAGCTACGGATTGCTCTTAAACTGGCATTCCACCGTCTTAACTGCGAAGTGAAAATCCAAGTTGACTGTTCCTTTCTTCACTAGTACGTCAATAACTTATCAATTGATCTCTCCGAATATGAGTGACGTCCGCGCTCTTTCTTTCTCCATCAAAAATCGATTCCTCTTTCGGGCAACGCTGGAGATAAAAATCGTGACTGCTGGTGAGGACAGCGTCTTTCGAGATAAACGCGTCTCGAGAATGTTTGGCATTGTTTTCGTAAAAGAATTCCCCATATCTGCGTAAGGTCAAGGGAAAGGATTCTTTTCCGCGCTTTGCAGATGGAGAATGTTTGGGAAGGCTGGAATATCTAATCTACCAATAACTACTGGGTGATGCATGCGAGATATTTAAAAAGTGAAATTGTTTTCTATTTTGGATCTTTGAGATCCTTTTATGGTAACTCGTGTCTGTTTGTAATTTCAGTTCTTTGACCATGTTTCTTCTTTTTTGTTTGTCGGATCTTTGGAAGATCTGATAGTTGGCCAGTTTAGATATTCCAGCCTGCCAAAGAACAAAGCCAATCTACCAATAACTATTGGGTGATGCTTGCGAGATATTTAAAAAGTGAAATTATTTTCTATTAGGATCTTTAAGATCCTTTTATGGTAACTTAGGTCTGTTTGTAATTTGAGTTCTTTGACCATGCTTCTTCTTTTCTGTTTGTACGATCTTTGGAAGATCTGATAGTTTTTTATTTTGGCTCTGTTCATTGACTATGGTTAAATTATTAGTTGTGCAACCATATGAATCTTTCGTTTCGGGATTGACATCAAAATATAAATGTTTACTACTAAGGTCGACAAATTTATTTCACAGTTTTTTTCCCTCTAATACAGCTGGCAAACACATAGAAGCTGTCTTGGATGCCTTAAGGCAAGCGCTGCACAGACATTACTCACTTTGCATTACCCAGGGGGGCGCGTGTAACTTGAAGATAAGCCACGGACGCAGAGTAACAGTAGCCCCGCAACGCTCTACGATCGTATTATACCGGGACCTACTGTTTAAAGTGGATTCTGAATCACTGCAAAATCCATGGCACCACCGGGACTCGAATCCGAAACCTGTGGTACTGAGCACCAGAGCGCTAGTCACTCAGCCATTCAGGACTCATTTCTTTTACAGTAGAATCCCCCAAGAAATACTTGGCTTTTCCACTTCTATTTTCCTTTTTATTATTATTTTTTCCTAATTTCTAAGCAAAAAAGACGCTTGCATGAATTTTTAGATTTTTTTATTTTATAGTTATTCTCTAAACTTTATAGTATTTCTCTAAACTTCAATATAATTCTGAATGTACCAATAACTTTTTTAAAATTGAAAGCAACGGGTCAACGTGGTTCAGTTCATTTTTTTTCTTCTTTAATCTGCTTAATGTGTTAATTCATGCAAATATACGCGTTGTTACATATTGACAGAAGCAAGCCATTTGGACGTGCATTAACTGCAAATTGAATGATATTTCGAAGTTCCGCAATATTATGGAAAGTATGAAGGAACTAAAAAACATTTTCGCATCTTATCTTTAATTTTAGATCTGGATTCTATTTATTTTTATTTTTTTTTATTATTATTATTATTTTTTATTATTATTATTCCAATGTAAGACGGAAAAATTATGTTGAAATGGAATAAAATGTTGCTAAAAATTAATAGAAAAAATGTAAAATTAATAAAATGTTTCTTGCGTAAATTTATGCCGCATCTGATGAAAATTAAAACTTGTCATGTTAGGCAAACTTGTTTGTTATCATGTTGAGCAAACGAAATCTGGCAAACGTGTCGTTGGCCTAATTTCGAACTGAATTATTAATTTATTTCAAACAAGAATATACACTGCTTTTACCGCAAAATAATGAAAATACGCCGTTCTTCGCACAACTACAAACACCCCCTCCTTTTTTTTTCTCCCAAAAGTACTTTTTCTGCCATTCTGGAATTGGAAAAACCTTAAATTTAAAAGAATATTTAAAATCTATTTACATTAATATATTACAACATATGAAAATCAATAATTTTATAAGGAAAAAAGATCTTTAAGGAAAAAAGCATAGAGAGAGGGATTATTTTCAAAAGTCTCTAAGAAGATAGGGATAAGAAGGGGATTTATTCTTGAGAAGGGATGTTACCCCAATTTTGCTAAATATCTGGGTTACAAAATTTTTTGAAATTACAGTAGCTCTTCATTATATCTCTCATCCAGGAGACAAGTGCGATTTTCTGAAAGTGCCGCAATATAATGGGTGACTTTCGAAAGTTGAGCTTCCACCGAATATGAAAATCTTACGTCGTAGAACGCGAATCAATCGAAAACCGGAGTGGGCAGGAGATTAGGTTTTCAATTTGCTGTCGTTTTGCGACGAAAAATTTTAGTATCCTGTGGAAATTTACCTTAATGATTGTGCAATTTTTTTTTCCTAAACACCATCCTCGAAATATTCGAAGTACGATATATCGAAGGGTTATTGTATTATTACAGATTTATGTTTCATGATATTATATTGCGTATTATAACACCAATATGGCACAACACATCAATATATTTGTAACTCACCATCTTCTTTATAAAGACATCCTTGCACCCTCCTTCTTGTTCCCAATAAAGGTTTGGTTTGTCGCTCTACTGACATTTTTTGCACACTTTTTTGATTAGACTGGATCCTACAGCTGGATTCCGAACCACCATCAAACATTCGTGCCATCGCTAAGATTCAAAGCTAAAGTCTGTGGTACCAAAAGCTAGAGCGCTAGCCAAGTGGCCATCACGCCGCTACCTTAATAAAAGGACTTTTCGGTCTACGAATTTATTATGCTTACCCCCAGCACTAACACGAAAACATTGCTTGTGAGGTTTCGAACTGAACTCCTTATAGTATGTCAGAAATTAAACATGCTATCCACCAGACCTTTTTCGTCTCTCCCTGGTTTGTCATGTAAGCTTAGAATTGGATAATCTGAATTCTCCAATAAATAACAAAAGATTTTCATCTTGTCCTATTTTAGTTATTTAGGTTCTCCACTGATTATATTGGAATGTCCATACAATTAACTCGAGCATTTTGGTCCTCAGGGATTAGAAACAGCAACATCGAATAGCACTGATTAAAAGTATCGTGCTAATCTTCTCCGTCTCAACTCGTACGACCCATTAATTTATGATCACGTTTTAATAATTAACTGTTCAATTAAATTGTGCAGCACCGAAGCTGCTTATAAGGTTATTATAAAATATCTTAGTGCAATCCTAGACACGAATATATAATTTCATCATAACATTATTAAGCTTTACCAGACCTAAAAACGGAAGTTTTAGGTATTGATGATTGGAAAAACGAAGTATTAATGGAAAGATAAGAAAATCTAGATCAGGTAAGTTAAAAGAAACTGCAGTTGATTTAAAAAAAAAAGAAAAGCATTACCAATATATGCGCTCCGATTTTCAAATAAATTATAATTACTAATAATATATTTTCAGTACACTTAAAATCTACTTGTTTGGTAGCAGCAAAGCAGATTACAGCTCAACTTCTTTATATTAATTAATGGTAACATTAACCTTTAATCAATTAATCATGTAATTCAATCACACAATAAAATTACATTTTTTTTCTGTGATGAATTTCATTTTAGTCACATGTTATTTGATGAGTTTCTCGTTTGTGTGCCTATTAGGTCAACTAATAAACTAAATATGTAATTAAAAAAAATTAGTTCCTGAAATTGGGTATTTTGTTTCCCTTTATATCAAGGATTTTTCTACATGTCGAACAGTTTCTTGACTTTTGGAGTGAGTTGTTGATTTTTAAGAGACGTAAAGATTTTATTTGTATCATTATACCGCAATAAAAGCTTTCCAATTTTAGATAAATTATCATTGTTTGCAAAATTAATTGCATTGAAGTATTGAAAAAATTAGATGAAAAGGTAAGAAAACGATCATTTGCAAATTGTGAATGACATCACCAAACTGCGTTTGAACAGTAAAATGCACCTATTTTTTTGTCCACACAAATATGTGAAGCCGCTTCAATATCGTTGGGTTTCATATACCAATGAATTACAATGGTTTCCTTAATACGGTTTTCATTAAGTGTGAAGTGATTCGTTTCTTTTTTTCATTCGAAACGGCATAATACTGCGTAAATTCATTTACAATTGTATGCCTTCTGCAATAATAAATGAAGGAAAAATATAACTATGGTACTATCAGTACTGTGTCACATTGGAGTTGTTTAATCATTATCCTGCAGTTTCCATGCTGTACTTACTAATCAATGTTTTCTCTCATCTGAAGGCATAGCTTGCTTGCTTTCTAACTTTTTTTCCTCTGGTTAATTTGTTAAAATTATTCTTATGGTACTGGCTACTGAGCTTGCAGGAATTTTATGCATAAAGTCCAAAGAAAGCTTCTACCTCAGTATCAATAGTTCTTTTTAACGAGTATTTGCACCTATTGTCAAATAATAACACGTAATTAGGGATTGCAATCCGGTATACCGAGTACCGGTATTTTGAGCCATTTGTACAATTTTGTAAAACCGGTATTCACAAGTTTAATTACAAATTTAGTACAAAAATAGAAATTTAGAATTCTTATCTGGGAAATTCTTATTCTTATCTGTGAATTCTTATGCAGAATTCTTATCTGTGAAAACAAGGTTGTAGTTGTGAAGAAAGTGTATAATATTTCGATATTTTTTTAAATTGGGGCGTTTGTTGTACACATTGTATTTGCATATCATACTTTAGAGTTCAAAATATTTTTCAGATTTATTATATATATACTCATAAATAATATCCCATAATAATGAATAAGAATAACTTTAAAGAACATAAAAAATAAGTTGATAATATTTCGGTATGGTTTCATAATTTTTATGATGAAAAGAATATTTTGGCACAATGTGAAAAATGTTCGAAAGTTATTAAAGTGAATGAGGAAGTACAAGCGGACTCCATACACATTTAAAAACGAAACATGATACAAATTTGTTTAAAGAGAAAAGAATCTAATTACGACGAAGAAACAAACTTAAGTACAGTTTCTAAGCCCCAAGCCATCAGGGATTTTAGATTATTTTGAAAAAAAAAAAAAAAAAAAAAGAAGATAATTTGGATGAAATTATAAGTAAAATGACAGCATTAGATGGTTTGCCATTTCGAGTATTTTTTGTGATATTTACATTCTCTAATAAAACTGGCAATTAAAAAAAAATCACCTGTGTTTTCTTTATTTTTCTAAAATTTCTGGTATTAAGATCTAAGAAATACCGAATACCGGTATTGAACTTTTGGTCCGATATTGCAATCCATACACGTAATTCTACATAGCTAAAGATGCAATGTTGAAAAATGATCAGTGCTATTTGGAACTATTAGTGGAATTTTGTGTCTATTCTTTTATTTCTATTTATAATGAACCTGCCCTTTTGTTTCAAACTCCGCCTCATATTTCTCCCGAGTACATGTTGCTTTTGTTGAGAAGCCTCTCTCTCGTCTTCTCCACTCTCTCATAGGTGTCTCCTAGCAAGAGCCGGCGATGAATATTTAACTTCTGTCAGTGAAGAGCCAAGGCAAGGGGGAAATTATGCATAATGTAGCAACGCCTGACACCTCCAGGACCAGGCTTAAATAATCGATTCCTCGTTTAGAAATACCGAAAATAACCCTGCCAAAGCCGGTGTTGTAGCCAGCGATTCTCATTAAGAATTAAGTGGAATCATTGTCAGACGAGGGGGAGCCTTAATCATAATTCTTACCGTCATTGTCTTTCACAAAGGGGAAGAAAGCAGTCGTGCTCGTCCCGATACCGGCATTATCATTTACAACGCGAGATTTCGGCGAAGCCCAACAGCAGCAGCAGCAAACACACAAGACATTCATTCATTTATTTTTCCCTTCCCAGTCCTCTTTCCTAAAAGGATTTGAATGTTTACAAAAGGAATGCCTGGAAAGCAATTAGTAATTGGATAATGTGCGATTCTCTGGCAGGCAGGGATACTGAGTTGGGGATGTTTGGGAGACACGCATTGTTCTAATTGCAGCAAAGTTCTGCGTTTCTCTCTTTTGAAATTTCGCGTTCGTTCTCTTTATGTTATTTTTAAAAAAAAGAAGCGAGTTACGAGTTCGTTGTTTCTAATTATGATTTTAAGCTCGTCGCTTATGACGAGTGATGGTTAGTACACTGTACGCATTTGTCTTAGCAAGATTGTGTTTTAAAAGAATGATTGAAATGCAAGAGGGATAATTGTTAAGTCTTTCCCCGGATTCATTGAAAAATTTGAAGCCGCCTTCTAAAATTTGGTAACAATAGTGTGTTTCAAAATGTATTTGCTTTATTTTGTTTTTGAAAGATATTTCTGGGTGTGTTTTGGTTTGTTAGAAGTTGCCTATTCAGATTTAAATATTTAGTATGGATTATTAGTTGATCTTTTAAAAGATAATCAGATGTAGCTTAGTTTCGGCAGGACTTTTCTAAGGAAATGGTTACAGGCCATCGTTTAGTTAGTATCATTAAAATGTGTGTTTTGGCGAACATACTTCATCGCTGTTGGTTTGGTTGGTTGTAAATGTTTTTTAATTTTTACATGAATGTGAGTTAATTCTCCATGAGAAAATCTCTACATTGTCGCTTCTCACATGGAAGTCGATGTCGATATTAAAAAGCTTGTTAACGAAGTAGTGGAAATTAATTGACGAGTTGTATGGCGCAAGATCCCTTTCACGTCTGTATGAAGAGGGGAAAATTAATAATTAAAGCCACTTTAAAATTATTGAAGATTTATTTTTATAAAGTATTTTGCGAGATAATATTTGTTAAATTACTTGTATTAGATATAGTGTTTTTGGTTAGTTTGTATTAATAAGTGCATTCGCTAAAAATACCAGCTAAGATTTTAAAGAAATAAAGTATGATTCTCTTTATGTTGATGATTGATGGCCAATTGCCTGGCGCTCTGGTCTTTGGTACTACAGGCTTCAGGTTCGAATACTGGTGTTAGCATGGATGCTTGTTAGTGGTTCGGAATCCACTTTAAACTGTAAGTCCCGATCTGTTTAGCCTTCGTGGGCACAAGATGACCGTAGAGCGACAAACCAAACCTCCTCATTACCTGCTGCCTGATGGCCAATTGGTTAGCGCTCTGGTCTTTGGTACCACAGGCTTCAGATTCGAATCCTGGCGGTGACATGTTTGTGAATGGTTTGGAATCCACTTTAAATTGTAGGTCCCGGTCTAATTAGCCAAAAGTGTGCACAAAATGATCGTAGAGCGACAATACAAACCACACTTCCTCCCCGTCTACCAACTTGGGTCTCTCACATTTCAGCATTTTGTTCAAGAAATTATAATAGTTTTCTGACAATTTTTAATGTAGGGATGTTAAAAATTGTCAGTAATCACGCAAATATATGAGTGTGTCGCAGTACTAACGATTTTTAATGTAGGGACGTTAAAAACAGTCAGTACTGCGACACATTCAAATATCTGCGTGATTAGATGAACATCTTAATAAGTCGTCTTTATATTTCGCTTGTAAGATCGACAAATCGATAATTACCATTGAACTGTTTGTAGTTAATATTATCCGTTTTATAGATTTTTTAAAAACTTTTCTTATTTTGTACTATTCTTCGGCTTACTGTGATAAAACTAGAGATTTCTGACATTGTTTATAATTTTTGTGAACAACTCTTATTTTTATGTTGTTTATATTACTAAACCTGTTAATTTGCAGTTTTCTTTTTGAATAGCGACATTAATCCTTTGTTCTTTTCAGTATGAATATCTGCCATGCATCAAAATAAAGCTGATGTACAATGGGGGGTGGTCTATAAGTAGTTTACATGATTATGAGTCGCAAAGCTATTTTCGTGTGGTAGAATTTCATCATATTAATTTCTATGAATGAATTGAGAAATATTTCGAAGATGAATAATTGTAAGTCAGAAATATACTTCCTTCCTTATGACGAAATAAAGATTTATTGAATTTATTTTTGTCAGGTAAAAGAAAAAAAAGTCGGATATGAAAATTTGGTAACGGATATGAGAACGCATATTTCTCATTAATATATATTATTAATATAAAAATATTTCAAAGAAATATATTTTTAACGACGCACAATTATCCTTCCTTCCTTCTTTATAAATAAAGATTTATTGAGTTCATTATTGTTGGGAAAAAACATTCGGATATGATTGCGGACATAGTAAAGTAGATTTCTCATTAATATCCATATTTAAAAGCATGATAATTAATTTGATAAATCGTAATTTCCTTTTTTGAAGTGCTATTCCGCGTACAATAAAAGTCTTGACATATTTTTTTATCTTTCATTAATAGGAATATGAATGTCATGAAATGTATTGTTTGATCACGACAATTTTTTTTTCTTGCCCGACTCAGTAGCTCAGTGGCAACATGCTTCGCTGGTGAACATTAGGGCTGAGATTCAATCCGCTGTTGGCTTTGTTGTAGACACTGCCTCAGAATCTGAGGAGACTCGATGGCGTTTGGGATGTTCAGCATCTTGCGTGGTGAGTCGGACTACCTGGTGGGAGTTTTCTGGGTTTTCTCCCATGCGATACACAAATGCGGAGTAGTTTCCCCTAAAATCCTCTCAGAAGGCACTGTTCTCCTTCCGCGACACGAGGTCAATCAGACTTCTACCTACGGGTTCTCCATCACAACAGTAGCTGACCTCCCGTCTATGAGAACACACGGGTTCATGTACTTAGTTAGATGTTGCTGTCGACCAAGTGGGATAAAAAACAACATTTTTTTTCTCTTAAAGTTGATACATCATATTTATTTTTATTATGATATTCACGTGAACAGTAAATCTTGATTAATTTTCCATGTAGAAAAGCAATCTCAAATATTCTTAATTCATAAGAACGAAGTAATATAAATAAAGATTACCACATGTCTGGTTCAATTTTTTTTTCCTTTTTTTTTTAATATAAAAAATATCTGTAGTCTACTTAATTTCCTTTATTCTCTTTAATTGTTCATGCTATAAAATACAGTAATGCTTTATAAATCATTCGATATAAATTGATCCGAGGAAAAAAGAATAGTAATTAGCAGCAGTAGAACTTTTGATGAAAAGAATGAATAAAGTGGCACTTAATAGCGATACACATTATTCAGCGCGTTATTCATATTTCAGCGCGATACACATTAGTAAATATTTACACATCTAGCAAACAACATTTCAAGCTTTCGTAATTTGAACATGGCGCGGAACTCCATTAAGTTATTCTAGCTTAATGCGATTTGTTAAGCTTTACGATCTATTTAAAAGTTTTTAAGTAGCTTTATTCAGGCAGAAATTGTGTACAATGCTCTGAATAAAATTATTTATGTCTTTTTGCTTGCTTGCTAAATTTCAGAAACCTTTTTAACTTAATTTTTTTTTTGTCTCTTGGTTTGTATATTAATGCTTTATGTGGAAAAAAAAATTGTATGAAAAGTGGTACAAGTCTGAAATTGTCAGATGAGGAAAAGGTTAAGTTGAAACACTAAAATGCAAAATGTTACGCGCCTCATATTTATGTTATACATCAATATTTACCCGTGTTGCTTTTATGGTTATTCAACAACTACTTTTATGATATTCTTCTTATTGATATTTATATTTCATGTAATAAATGAAAATGAGCAAAAAATTATACTTCTTCTTCATTGGTGAGCATGGCCGGCTGAATACTGGCCTACTGGCAGATTTCGAGACAAGAGATGTTTATATTTTATGGGGTAGGGTTGTCAGCCTTATGCGCAACAGTCATATCAGACCGTAACCTGATGGTCGAGTGGCTAGTAGTAGTATTAGTAGATTCAGAACCACTACAAACATCCATTTTTTCATCGCCTGGAATCGAACCCGAAACCCGTGATACCGAGCGCCAGAGTGTTAGCTGCTCGGCCATCAGGCCCCCTATATATGCACCTGTAATATATTGCATTGGGGCCTGATGGCCGAGTGACTAGCTCTGACGCTTGGTACCACAGGTTTCAGGTTCGATTCCTGGCGGATATTTGTAGTGGTTCGGAATCCACTTTAAGCCGTAGGTCCCGGTCTCTTATGACCGTAGAGCGTCACAGAGTCCAATCAGACTTCTCACTCACATCATTTCCAGACTGTAAAGGGGCAACTCAGCGCTAGGCACAGTGATGTGGTGTAATAGTAGTAGTAGGTGCATATATAGGTTGCACTACACAGTTTCATTTCAAAATTAAAACACATAAATCATTTTGATTAGAACTAAAATGCATATATATTTCTTTTTAATGGATTTTATTTTATTTTTTCTAATAATATTTGGCTTACTCTAAAATTTAATAAATATAAACTTCTATTAAAATTTTGCCTTTAAAAAAAATGTATTATATTGTGAATGTACGAAACACTATTTAAAAAAACGGTCTTAATATGAACTTTTAATATTTAATCTTTTTTTTCTTTGAAATCTAAGTTTTAAGAAGTTTTGAATCGCCTCGCTAATGACTGTTTACTTTCTTTAGCGTCATTAAGTTTCATTTCTTTATCTCATTTTCGACGCTTTTTTTTCTTTTTTTCTTTTCAAAAACTGAAAGAGAAATTTTAGGAGAAAATACTTTTGTTCATTTTTTTGCTATATTGTTTTCAAATGAACTTTTTATAAAAAACGGTTTTGGAAGTTTCATAAATTCCACGAAAAAAAAAAAATAATAAAAATAATAATAATAATCTCGAAGTTTTCTTACCGTCATTTTCGGTTCAGAAAGTCTTAGAGGAATTGTTAATTTTGATGTTTCTTTCAAATTATTTAAGAAAAAAGACTATTCCTATTGTGCAGAATTTATTTTAAAAATATAAATACTTGAAAAAAGTTTAAGAAAATTATTATATTGTATAATGTTAATTAAAAATATATTTTGTCATTAATTACGAGGTCTAAACATTTTAAAAGTTAAAAATAAGAGTATAAAAGATGCTCTTTTAATATCAAGGGGATCATATTTTTTTGACATAAAATTTGATTTTCATTAAAATGATCAAGTTTGTTTTTTCTCTTTCTTCAAAGTGTAGATTGGGATATTTTGGATATTGTTAATTAATTTTTTTTGGGTACCTGTTAATTAATTTTTTTGGATACTGTTTGTAAAATTTGTAAGTGCACTTTACAACAGGGCTTCACTTACTGGTTGGCCCCTTAGCGGATCACAAAAGGATCATTTAGTTGGAAATTTTGGCTATTTACTATTATTGCCACGTCCCTTTTATTTTTCTTAGTGAGATTTTCTTTTCTAAATGATACTGATTATACTTTGGATGGTGTATTATTTTAATAATAGGCTTATTTAATCTGCTTTTTAATGGATTATTGGAAGTCATTGACGCAACAGCCCCATGGTGAGCCAAAGCTGTCTGCCTACTGGCAGATTTCGAGGCAAGAAATGTTTTCTTTTTACGGGGTAGGGTTGTTAGCCTTACACCCAACAGTCTTATTAGACCGGGACCTACGGTTTAAGGTGGATTCCGAATCACTAAGAACATTCATGGCATCGCCGGTGGTCGAACCTGAAACATGTGGCACCGAGTTTCAGTTGCTCGGCCATCAGACCCCAATTATTGGAAGTACTGCTATAAAAAAAAAATCTTAAAATAGATTAGACACGACAAATGACATGAGAGTTTCATTGACCGCAACAAAGCCAAAGATAGAATTGGCTCAGATAAAGCTGCTACATCTATTCTATTTAAATCTGGTGGCCTGATGGCTAATTGGCTAGCGCTGTGGTCGTTGGTACCATGGGATTCAGGTTCGAATGATGGCGGTGGCATGGATGTTTGTTAGTAGTTTGGAATCCACGTTAAACTGTAGGTCCCGATCTAATTAGCCCAAAGTGTGCACAAAATGACCGTAGAGTGACAAACCAAACCAAAACACATTCAAATCTGAATTTAAATGGGATAGATAGTAGAGTAAGATAACTAAGTTAGATGATTAAGATTTGTCATATTCTAAATAAAGAGCTTTTTGATAAAAAAAAAAAAGGTTTTATTGAAAGTAACCTTAATGTTATTTGATTTTAAATTTTAAAAGAGTCTGTGAGCCATAGACAAAATTTTAAAGAGACTGCCACACACACACACAAATGGTAAAAAAGTTAGAGATCCACTGCTTTACCTATTTAAAAAATTTTAAATTTCATGTTTAAAGAGCGAATCATTTTTGGTTTATGTTTCTAATTGAGAGATCTCTAAATTTTTGAACTTTGATTGATTCAAAAATGCCTTCGTTTTTCAACAAACGACTTTATTTTACTATCCATCACAATAAGATAAGGACTGTAGACTTAACGTTTACAGTTCACTGCCTCAAGGTTTTTCATTATCATATTCAAAATTACTACGCAGAATGAGTACTGATCCAATAAAAATCGCTGTGCTTTTCTTACGGGTGAAGGCCACCGAACAAGAAAGCTACGGCAAGAAAAACCCTTTGTAAGTAAATTTTCGCCATTCTTCCTGATACGTGCCCTGAGAAATTCTGTGTATCGATTGCTGCTAGGGTGGTTAAAATGCGCGCAATTTTTTTTCTGTCGGGAACACAATAAATATAATAGCAACCATTTTTGTGATTGCATCCGGAAGAAAAAAGAATGTTTTTTAACAAGTTGACGGGCGTAGGGTCGAACAACCGGTCCTCGCCTCCCGTTTGCGATACACAACAGTGGATGCGAACAACAACCTCCATAACTCATCTGTCTACTCTGTACTACTATTCGGAACCTAGTACCTCTTTCTTTCTTTTTTTGTCTTTCCTTTCCAGTAGGGCAATTTATTTGTGTCATGCGTCGGTAGGTCTTTTTTGAGAGTATTTTCGTGTATGTCGTTTAGCGAGGGTGTCCTGATGTTTTAGTAATTGGCTTCCTGTCGCTGGTCGTGACATACTGCTGCTGTGTGCGCTGTCGGACGACTTGGGGCGCCCCCGAACGAGGAAGTCATCTGCTGAAGGGCTCCCTTTTTGCCATTCGCTCGCTGACAGGGAAGGATGGCGGAGATGAAGATGTAGTAATTGAAAAATGCCACTGGCCAGATTGTTTTGAACTGAAATTGCCCGGAATGGAAAAATCGGATGTGAAAAGGAAATTTTTAAATATTTTTCCTTTTTTTATTCTTGTGTTGGAGAATGATTATAAAAAATGTCAGCATCAGGTCTTAAATATTGCTTTATGAATCCCACATGCATGCAGAGATAACAATTTGATCTGATTTCATGTGATAATATGTATTATGCATTATTATTATTTGCTTTGGTTTGTCGCTCTATGGTCATTTTGTGCACACCTTGAGCTAATTAGTCCGAAACGTGCAGTTTAACGTGGATTCCGAACTCCTACTACTACATTACACTACACCACACCACATCACAGTGCCTAGTACTGAGTCACCCCTTTACATTTTGGGAATGATATGGATGAGAAGAAGTGTGATTGGGCTCTATGACTCGCTACGATCATATGGGTGACTGGGACCTAGGGTTTAAAGTGGATTCCGAACCTCCACAAACATCCATGACACAGCCCGGATTCGAACCCAAAACCTATGGCATGGAGCGCCAGAACGCTAGCCACTCTGCCATCAGGCCCCAAAAAAATTCACATTCCGAACCACTAACAAATATTTATACCACCACCACCAGGATTCAAACTCGAAGCCGGTGGTATCAAAAACCAGGAGTCTAGCCAATTGGGCGTCAGGCCGCCATATTATTATTGAGAAAATGTTTCTAAACTAAATTAATAATGTATAAATTATTAGTTTTTTTATCGTTATTAGAATGGATGTCTTTTAAATTGATTTTTTCTCCTTATTTAGGGAATGTTATTAGTCTTGAGATATCAGATTATCTCTTTATCAAACGATGCCATTTCGGTTGGTTAATATTTTCCTCTTTTTTTGTGGAATTCTTTCAAGTGGTAAAAATTTCATTAAAAAATTTATAAATATGTTGTGATTTTTTTAATGCTGGGTACTTTGATCTGATGTCATTAGCTATTGAATTGGTAGATAGGTAACAGATTCAGCGTTATTGAGCATGCACTACGGAAGAACGAGCACACCCGAATGTAACATCTGAAAAGTTTCCACTTTCTTCCGCGGCAAAGGCACTTCTCCCTATAGATTTATAGATCCCTCGGTATCCATTAGCTTGTCGGTTTTTGTACTTTGCTGCCTTAATTCGGAAACAGAACACAGTATACTCTAAGCCATTTCGGTAACGAAATGTATTCATATAAAACATGAGAAAAATTAAGCTGAAGCAGTGAATCCCATTTCATAATTGGAGGGCGTATCATGTTGATGAAGTGAGCATTAGTATTCATCATTTAATCAAGTGACAAGCACGTGTTAATTTCTTTGTTGAAGGCTTTGTTTTAATTCATGGAGACGCATTAACCAGTCGAATCAGGGTTGCTTACTATTAGTAATAATGTTGAACAGTAAAACTTTTAGGTAAAAGAATTCCAAAATAGAAAAATAAAAGTTAGACGAAAATAATTTTGCTGCAGTCTTCCAATGAAATCCTAGTTTTTATTACTATTATTCAAGTCCTAGGTTTTTTTTTTTTCTCTTAAATTAGTATGATTTAACAAAATGTTACCAATTACTGAGGATTTGGATTTATCGAGTCGTATAAACGTAATTTTTAAGTGATGAATACTTTTGATGTCAACATGATACCCGTATACGTACAAATACGTAAGCTGGAAAGCTCTTCTTTTAGTCTTGAGGGGAGGGTACCATGCGGCTTCTTGGGAATGTCAGTTAAAAATTCCGTGTTATTTATTTTATGACAATTCAAATAGTTAAACGTTATATCAATGATCCTATGAAGTATGTTAAAAAATTTAGTGTAATTAGAAATTTTTATTTGTTATTATATTAGAAATTATCTCTTATATCACGTATATTATTCAGTTTTGTATGCCTTTTTCTAGAAAATATGTAATAAATCTAAGACACTTTTGCATTTTGATTTACCTTCAATATATATATATTACTGAACAAAAAGTCATAATAATTGTTAGTTGTATTTATAGAAACTGATGCACCTGAAATATAAAATAAAACATACTTTTACCACTTTTAATCTGATGTCTCAATCTATTTTCCAAAGTTAACCAGACTCCTGCCCCAGACAGTACTTGTTTAAAGCAGAAGTTTTGTTTCTGGAACCTAACTAATAACCCATACTTCTGTCTCCGGATACCCGGGTAATTTTATCGGGCCTAATTCACCCTTTTCTCCGTGTCATTTGCCCTGCCCCCGGCACCCACTAATCAACGGCTCTGCAGCTTAACCCAGTTCCAGCGAAGTCTCGGATCTCAATCATCATTAGTTCAATAGGCGAACGGCATTTTACCCGTTGTCGGACGGACCTCTTAATCATGTCTTCCACCCCCACCCCCTCTGATTGAGGATGGATCCCACCCCATTTCTGGAGCCGCCTTTTCACCCTTCTCCTTAATAACTCGTTGTCCAAGCTGGAATGTTTGCCTTTTCACATGACTGGCATTTATTAGCTATTCTTTTGTGGCACTTTTTTGTGTACTTGTCCTTTATATTAGTTTTTATTAACGAATAAAGGTCTCTTTGCAGCCGGAACGACCGGGTGGATAGCGTGTTGGGTTTTCGAAGTTGGAAAATAGGGTTCGAAACTTGATATGTTATACCTAATAATGTCGATGGTAGGCATAATAAATCCTTAAACCAGAAAGTTCTTTGTTGGGCTAAAAAAGAAGGGTAAGAGAATGCAATAATCTCGACGGCCATTCATGGGGATGTTCGCTTCATTAGTTTCATTGGAATTCGCTTCTCATGGTTCATTCTGGACAATATTGAATTTGGTATTTATCTGCCATTCTAGTTGGTGAATGACATTATATTAAATTGCTAACCCCAGCTTTTGTCTTTGTGTAAAATAGAGAGAAAATAAGAAACGGAAATTCATGAATTTCAATTAATATAGACATTTGATTATTATTTTCGATCAACTCATTATATAATAAAGCGACCTGATGGCCAATTGGCTAGCGCTCTGGTCTTTGGTACTATAGTCTTTCAGTTTCGAATCCTGGCGGTAGCAAGGATGTTTGTGAGTGGTTCGTAATCCACATTAAACTGTAGGTCCGGTAAAGTATGTAAAAAATGACCGTAGAACGATAAACCAAACCATTATATAAAAATGCTAATTTGTTTGATTATAAAAATAAATATTATAGCAAACAGAAAAAGCCCCTAAAAAGACCAAAGCCCCAATATACAAAGAATTTATAATTTGATTTAGTTCAATAATATTATACAATGAAAATATTTTGTGAAATTCAATTGAATAGTTTTGCAGCGTATGATAGTACTTGAAATGTTCAACACATACAGGCACACGGCAGTTATCTTACTGATAAAATTAATCTTTTTTTTTTTTTTTTCCCCCCCGCGGGGATAAACAAATTACTCAACATTTATGAGCTTTTCATGGTGAAGTTGCTTCAACGGCTGTTAGAAAATGTTGGCTAGTCAGTCAATCTTGATGGCAATGATGGACATTGTGTAACTTCTCGTGTTGCTGATACTGTTATTTTTGGATCATTTTGTTCAATTATTTCTTTAGCTAATTTTGTGCTTGAAGACGTGAAATGCTCTAACTGTATGAATGGTTTTGAAAATAACGTAACAATTCAAAATGATCATGTGGATATCTGTTGGTTTATTCTAGATTAGTGGTAGATTTTGTAGGTCTATTTATTTCTTCGCTACTATTCGAATCAAAATCTTCCATTTTAATCAGTTTTTTAGAAGTACTTTTAACAGAAAAAATACTTTAATCCGTTTGCAATCGTCACTTTGCACTAGCGCGCATATATGCGTTTCGGTGATAATGACTAAGGAATTTTCGCTCGTATATGCACTTCAAATGGGTTAAACAATATATATAAATGTATACATTATCTTAAATTAAAATAACACACATATTCAATTTCACCCATTATCAAGTGATTAATTTGTTCAATTATTTTATGATTCTAAAAGATTTATTTATTTTAGAATTACAATGATTCTAACGAATTTTTTTTCTTAATCACAATGATTCTAACTGATTTTTTTAAGCGAGTCATTTAAAAATTTAAAATAAATTGTTTCGTTCCTAAATTGCAGTTATCCGATGTGACACTAGTTGCGGTTTTGACTTAAAAAAAGATTAATAAAAAAAATTCTTTTAATTAAATCCCAGTTAACAGTATGAACATTTTTCATGTTCTGGGGACGGGAGAGATACACAAGTTGAAGTTATAGTATTCGTAATCTTTGTTGACTCGAGAAAAATGGTTAAAATATAAACACTTTTTTTCTGCTTCACATTGATATTTTTTGGGTAAAAGATGTATTAAAAGTCCTTAGTTGTAAGGATAGCGTTAAATTCTGTTTTTATGTCTAAAAGAAAACCGGGGAAATTAAATTTTCGTTATACCTTTTTGAATTTTGCTCACCAAGTTGACAGTATTTAAACCATTTATTCAACCCACTCTCTCTTTTCTTCATCTGTATTGATTTTCACTAGCTGCTTGGTTCTCGAAGCACGTATTTCAAAAAATTTTCTCATGAAGAAACACAAGATGAAGCACGAGATAAGAAATGTGGTTTGTTTTTCAGCAGAGCTCTTCATGGGCGTTTTCTTAAATTGTTGAGGCGTAAATGAGATTTTCACTGTTCAAGAGCCAAAAGACTTTCCGCAATTTTCAGTAGATGGACGGGTTTTGCTTTTTTTAATAGTTCTACACAGGACAACCTCTTCTCGAATTGTATAAACTAAAATGCAAGGTGGGGTTATTTGCCAAGGTATTTAATTTGCATGATTTTAAACTATAATACTATTATTTTTGAGTTTTTGAGAAGAGTTTTCTTCCTTTTCTATCAAGGGAAAACTCAAGGTTTCTTAACTTGTTCGTTTTCAATCTTATTTATTTATTTTTTGGAGGTTATAATGGCTACGTATGGTATACAGCAACGAGTAAAACTCATTTTCTGTTCCAGTGAAAGATTAATTATTCAAGTTTAGAGAATATAGCTGTAGTATTTTAATGTCAGAGTATCTCCTAACGATAACTTAAACTTCCGGTTTGGAAAAAAAAAAAACTGGATCTGTCGGCGATTTTGAAGTCTTATTATTATCCTAAAATTATTTTTGTCTTGTATTGTTTAATTTTTCAGTGGCCGTCTAGTATTCGGATTAAAAATTTGGTTGAAAATCTGTAATTTATTCTGATTATTGGAAGCCAATTAATGTCTGTTTGTTCAAACTTTTCTTTTTGTAATTATTCAATTATCTTCCAATTATGAAATATAAAGATGCTAGTCACCAATTAACCCATAAAGAGTATTTATAAACCGTAGAAAGATAGTATATTCTGTTATCTTCTCATAGTTTTTATATATACTCGTATCTTATAACAACGTGCCTTCGTTAATGTGAAATTGAAAAATTTCGATCTTCCTTTATTCTTCTCCATTGGAGAAAAAGCTCCATGGTGGGCCAAGGCCATTTGCCTTTTGGCAGATTTCGATACAGGGGATATTTTCCTTTTACTGGGTAGGGTTTTGTAAGTCCTACGCCCAACTCTCTACAGTCATATTAGATCGGGAATAACGGTTTAATGTGGATTCCGAACCACTACTAACATGTATAGCACCGCTGTGACTAGAGCCCGAAACCTGTGGCACAGAGCGCTAGTCACTCGGCTATCAGGCAAAATAAGATGATTATAAGGCTCAAAATTTGAAAAGTTAACCCTCGGGAACCTTCCTAGTATTAAATGTGATTTCAAACACGCATTTAATAATGCACATTAGTAATTAACTGGAATTTTTAAAATCAGCAAGACATAAACTGTGAATCACACAATTACGAAGAAAAAAAAAAGTTAAAAAATTAGAAGAATCGTTTACGCCGTACTAGAAAAATAATAATAATAAAAAAAAAAAAAAAAAAAAATGAAAGAACTTTTTTATGAATTTAATGGGTTTTTTTCTTCTTTAACATTACCAACTTTTTCACGTAGAGAATTAACTTGCATGTAGCAACTTCAGAGGAAAAGGTTATAGGGTTCGATTGTGGTCTACCATGTTAAATAGTCTAAATTGAGGCCATTTAAGATGAGCATCAAACTCATTTGTTGTTGTCGAGCTGGTTTATTGGTGTTTCACGTGTAAAAAACTCACGGTGTAGTTATCTTTTAAAAATACCTACAGGAAGACATTCTTCCAGAAAGACAGAATGAAGTAATACTAAAGAAAATAATAAAAATAAGGAAACATTGATGAAAAAGAAAGAGTGATAATGTGGAGGAATACTGTTCCCATAAAAAAAAAAAAAAAAAAAAAATTTAAATACAATATATTTTATTCCGTTCTTAAAGTGACATTTTATTCATTTAAATTGTACCAAAATGCAGTGATTTATTTCAAAAGTACAACATAAAAAATATAAAAGCAAAATGCTTCACAATGTTACAAATATGTTTCTAAAAGTGCTGATTCCATCTATAACCTCCTAGGAGTGTGAGCGGCCCTTTTCAGGGAATTCAGGAATCAATTGGCTGGAGCTGTGGCCTTTGGTACCACAAAGTTCAAGCTCGAATCCTGGAGGTGGCATGGATGCTTGTTAGTGCTTCGGAATCCACTTTAAACTGTAGGTCCTGGTCTAATTAGCCCAAAGTGTGCAACAAATTATCGTTAAGCGACATAAACCAAAAATATGAGCGTGAGGCTGTCTGATGGCTAATTAGCTAATGTTCTGCCTTTGGTATCGCAGACTTCAAATTCACACTCCTAGGAGATTGTAGGTGGAAAAAGCGCTTTTAGGAACATCTTTGTTGATAACATATTTTTTATGTTGTACTTTTGAAAGAACATTTTGTGTAAAAGTCATTTTGCTTTTTATATTTTTATGTTGTAGTGATTTTTGAAAAATATACCACGCTAGTTTAGACACAACGAACGACATTAAATTTACACTAGTCAAAACCAAACCGAACATAGAGGTATTGATTCAAGCAAAGCTGATGCATTAGCTGTAATGAATTTTTAATTTTGATGACTAAGACTTGTCATTTCCTGAATAGGAAAAAAAAAAAAAAAAAAAAAAAAAAAAAGTTTTTATTAGCAGAAGTCTATCTATTAAATGCATTAGTTTAAATTTTAAAAAGGACCGCGATTTTCAAACAAACAATTTTTTAAAGAATGCTTCGAAGTGATCCTAAGATTGTTTGAGAACCTTTGATTTAAATATATTAAAACACATAATGTTAAATGAATAGTTTATCTTGAAACATTTTGTTAAAAACATTGCTCAGGAAAATATGTCAACAGCAAAACGTAACGAAACGATCCCAGATACCTTGATACATTTTTCTTCCGAAGAGCCAAAAAAAGAACACGCATTTTTAAAGATTCCAAAGCGACTTCATAATTTCAAAAATCTCGCTGTTTAAATATTAAATTCCAGCCTGTGCCTGGGATTAGCCGATGTTACGTACCAGCGACAAAGTCTCCTACAACAAAGTCATTTCTCCAGGAGAAAAAAAAAGTAAGTAAAAGTGGAAACTACAAAATTAAACCTTCGCGCAGCTCTGGAAAATGTTCTTTTCATATTAAATTTAGGTCTCGGCTTTAAGAGTTAAATGTGGGAGTAAAAAAAAAAAGGAAGAAAATTCATTCTTAATTCGCAGCTATCGTGTACGTTGACATCCGGAAAACTCATTTCATTGGAACAGAAAGAGGGAAAAAGGGGGAAAAAAAGGGAAAAGCTTCCGTATTAATTCCCAGCTGGGATTCTCATTACTCTAGGATTTAGACAGCGTATCTTGAGAAACAAGTGTGCGAACGAGGATCTTCAGAAGGGGGGTCTACTTAGCTGAATAAATCGTTTGCTGGGGATGGAGTTTTTTCGTTCTATCCCCGGCTTTCTTATCGTCTTTTACACCCTACCTTCCCGATTTCCTTTTCATTTTTTTTTTTTAGCATCCATCAATAGCGCACATTCGATCGTGCCTAAATTTAAATTCCGAGATTTTCTTCTGGATTTCGGGGCAGTTTTTTTTTTACCTGGCACTTACCCCCGCTTTTCTGGAATAATTTGCTGTCAGGAAGAGTAAACCGGAGAAAATTTCAGGGAAGGTATTTTTCATAGACCTGGTTTTGCATTCTTTTTTTTAGAAGTCACCCCTCAGTTTCCTGGCGTTAAAATTAAAAATGTGTTTGCGAATGTCGTCGATTTTTTTTTTTTTTTTTTTTTGTGTGTATGTATAAAATTATCCGAATATACACTATTTTTACTTTCTTTAGGATATTGCATGTAAAGGTATAGCAGTCATTTTTTAATCGATTAATTTTTTTAGGTTCATAGTTCGTATCTTGAAATTGAAGGTCCCGGTCTAATTAGCCTAAAAAAATGACTGTAGAGCGACAAACGAAACCTCTGCGTGTGAGGCGCATTTTTGCTCTCTACTTACTAGCAGGAGAAAAAATAACCCACATTAGTTAAGACACAACGAATGACATTAAATTTGCTCTAGTCAAATCAAAAGCAAACGTGGAAGAAGTGATTCAGGCAAAGCTGATGTATTCATTCTAATAAAATTTAAATTTTCGCGACTAAGATTCGTCATTTTCTGAATAAATAATTTGTAAAAAAATATAAATGTTTTATTAACAGAAGTCTATATGTTAAATGCATTAATTTAAATTTTTAAAAAGTCCTGCTATTTAAATTTTTTTTTTTTTTTTAAAGAATGCTTCGAAGTCATCCTAAGAATGTTTGAGAACCTTTGATTTAAATATAATAAAACATATAACATTAAATAAATAATTTATCTTAAAACATTGTTCAGAAATATATGGCAACCACAATACGTAAGGAAACGATCCCAGATACCTTGATACATTTTTCTTCCGAAGAGCCAAAAAAAAGAACATGCATTTTTAAAGATTCCAAAGCGACTTCATAATTTCAAAAATCTCGCTGTTTAAATATTAAATTCCAGCCTGTGCCTTGGATTAGCCCATGTTACATACTACGAGCGACAAAGTCATTTCTCTAGCAGAAAAAAAAAAATAAGTAAGTAAAAGTGGTAACTACAAAATTAAACCTTCGCGTAGCTCTGGAAAAATGTCCTTTTCATATTAAATTTAGGTCTCGGCTTTGCGAGTTAAATGTGGGAGTAAAAAAAAAAAGAATAGAAAATTCATTCTTAATTCGCGGCTATCGTGTACGCTCACATCCGGAAAACTCATTTCATTGGAACAGAAAGAGGGAAAAATGTAGGGAAAAAAAAAAAGGAAAAAGCTTCCGGATTAATCCCCAGCTGGGATTCTCATTACTCTAGGATTTAGACAGCGTATCTTGAGAAACAAATGTGCGAATGGGGATCTTCCGAGGGGGGTCTACTTAGCTGAATAAATCGTTTGCTGGGGATGGATCTTTTTCGTTCTATCCCTGGCTTTCTTATCGTCTTTAACACCCTACCCTCCCGTTTTCCTTGCCATTTTTTTTTAGCATCCATCAATAGCGCAAATTCGATCGTGCCTAAATTTAAATTCCGAGATTTTCTTCTGGATTTAGGTGCTTTTTTTTTTCTTGGCACTTTCCCCCGTTTTTCTGGAATAATTTGCTGTCAGGAAGAGTAAACCGCAGAAATATTCAGTTTCCTAGCGTTAAAATTAAAATCGTGTTTGCGAATGTCGTCGTTGGTTTTTTTTTTTTTTTTTTGTGTATGTATAAAATTATAGGAATATACACTATTTTTACTTTCTTTAGAATATTGCATGTAAAGGTATAGCAGTCATTTTTTAATGGATTAATTTTTTTAGGTTCATAGTTCGAATTTTGAAATTGAAGGTCCCGGTCTAATTAGCCTAAAGTGTGCAAAAAATGTCTGTAGAGCGACAAACTAAGTTTCTGCGTGTGAGGCGCATTTTTGATCTCTACTTACTATCAGGAAAAAAAAAAAAAAAAAAAATCCACATTAGCTAAGACACAACGAATGACATTAAATTTGTTCTAGTCAAATCAAAAACAAACATAAAGTACTGATTCAGACAAAGCTGATATATTCATTCTAATAAAATTTAAATTTTGACGACAAAAATTTGTCATTTTCTGAATAAATAATTTGTACAAAAAATACTTTATTAACAGAAGTATATATGTTAAACGCATTAATTTAAATTTTAAAAAGGTCCTGCTATTTTAATTTTTTTTTTTAAAGAATGCTTCGAAGTGATTCTAAGAATGTCTGAGAACCTTTGATTTAAATATAATAAAACATATTACATGAAATGAATAGTTAGTTCATCTTAAAACATTTTGTTAAAACGCTGTTCAGGAAAATATGTCAACAGCAATACGTAACGAAACGATCCCAGATACCTTGATACATTTTTCTTCCGAAGAGCCAAAATAAAGAACATGCATTTTTAAAGATTCCAAAGCGACTTCATAATTTCAAAAATCTCGCTGTTTAAATATTAAATTTCAGCCTGTGCTTGGGATTAGTCGATGTTACATACCAGCGACAAAGTCTCCTACAACAAAGTCACTTCTCTAGGAGAAGAAAAAAGAAAAAAAAAGTGAGTAAGTAAAAGTGGTAACTACAAAATTAAACCTTCGCGTAGCTCTGGAAAATGTTCTTTTCATATTAAATTTAGGTCTCGACTTTAAGAGTTAAATGTGGGAGTAAAAAAAAAAAGGAAGAAAATTCATTCTTAATTCGCGGCTATCGTGTACGCTCACATCCGGAAAACTCATTTCATTGGAACAGAAAGAGGGAAAAATGTAGGGGAAAAAAAAAAGGGAAAAAGCTTCCGGATTAATCCCCAGCCGGGATTCTCATTACTCTAGGATTTAGACAGTGTATCTTGAGGAACAAGTGTGCGAACGAGGATCTTCAGAAGGGGGTCTACTTAGCTGAATAAATCGTTTGGTGGGGATGGATCTTTTTCGTTCTATCCCCGGCTTTCTTATCGTCTTTAACACCCTACCTTCCCGATTTCCTTGTCATTTTTTTTTAGCATCCATCAATAGCGCACATTCGATCGTGCCTAAATTTAAATTCCGAGATTTTCTTCTGGATTTAGGTGCGCTGTTTTTTTTTCTTTGCACTTACCCCCGCTTTTCTGGAAAAATTTGCTGTCAGGGAGAGTAAACGAGAGAAAATTTCAGGGTAGGTATTTTTTTATAGACCCTGGTTTTGCATTTTTTAGAAATCGCCCCTCAGTTTCCTGGCGTTAAAATTAAACTCATGTTTGTGAATGTCGTCTTAGAATTTTCTCCCTTTTTTTTTTTTTTTTTTTTTTGTGTGTGTGTATGTGTATAAAATTAACCGAATACACAGTATTTTTACTTTCTTTGGAATATTGCATATAAAGATATAGTAGTATAATTTTTTTACAGATTGATTGATTTTTTTTTATTCATTGTTTTAATTACAAATAAATCAAATAAAATTATGAATGGCAATTGCTTATAAATGACTTAAAAATGAGCACTTAATGCTTCTCGTATGTATTTATATAATATTTACATTATTAAAAATATTATATAAGAATATACGTCATACATTTTGTTTAAACTTTTTGTTTAAACATTGTTCAGAAAAATATGTCAACAGCAATACGTAACGAAACGATTCCAGATACCTTGATACATTTTGCTTCCGAAGAGCTAAAAAAAGAACATGCATTTTTAAAGATTCCAAAGCGACTTCATAATTTCAAAAATCTCGCTGTTTAAATATTAAATTCCAGCCTGCGCCTGGGATTAGCCGATGTTACATACTACGAGCGACAAAGTCTCCTACAACAAAGTCATTTCTCCAGGAAAGCAAAAAAAAAAAAAAAAAAAAAACCGTAAGTGAGTAAAAGTGGTAATTACAAAATTAAACCTTGCGCTTAGCTCTGGAAAATGTTCTTTTCATATTAAATTTAGGTCTCGGCTTTAAGAGTTAAATGTGGGAGTAAAAAAAAAGAGGAAGAAAATTCATTCTTAATTCGCGGCTATCGTGTACGCTCACATCCGGAAAACTCATTTCATAGGAACAGAAAGAGGGAAAAATGTAGGGCGACAAAAAAAAAAAAAAAAAAAAAAAAAAGGGAAAAAGCTTCCGGATTAATCCCCTGCCGGGATTCTCATTACTCTAGGATTTAGACAGCGTATCTTGAGAAACAAGTGTGCGAACGGGGATCTTCGGAAGGGCTGAATAAATCGTTTGCTGGGTGGGGATGGATCTTTTTCGTTCTATCCGCGGCTTTCTTATCGTCTTTAATACCCTACCCTCCCGTTTCCATGCCATTTTTTTTAGCATCCATCAATAGCGCACATTCGATCGTGCCTAAATTTAAATTCCGAGATTTTCTTCTGGATTTAGGTGCAGTTTTTTTTTGGCACTTCCCCCCGCTTTTCTGGAATAATTTGTTGTCAGGAAGAGTAAACCGGAGAAAATTTCAGGGAAGGTATTTTTTTATAGCTTGCATTCTTTTTCTTTCTTTCTTTTTTTTTTATTTTTTTTATCGCCCCTCAGTTTCCTGGCGTTAAAATTAAAATCGTGTTTGCGAATGTCGTTTTTTTTTTTTTTGTGTGTGTGTGTGTGTATGAAATTTTCCTTGTATACTTTGGAGTATTGCATATAGGTATAAGAGTAACTTTTTAATTGATTGACTGATTTTTTTTTCATTCCTTGTTTTAAATCTCAAATAAATCCATTAAAATTATGAATATCAATTGCTTATGAACGGTATTGAAAAAAAAATGAGCAATTAATGCTTGTCATATTTATTTCTATAATATAGGAATTATATAATTCATATATTATTTATATGGGAAAAGAAAAATAATCTTCAAAATGGAACTTTACTAGGGCTTCTGAGATTATTTGTTGAAACTATAAACAACTTAATTTACAGAAGAAAAATTTAACTTTGTTATTGGAAAATATATATAGGATGTTGCGATTGAGATTTCCTCTACATTTTTTTACACTCCCTCCCCCCTCCAATAGAGCGGCTTGATTACCAATTGACTAGCTGTTAATGTTGTACAATAATAGATAAAACAAGTTTTTGACAAGCTATAGCAAGAAGAAAAATAATAAATTCGCTATACAAGACATAACGTACAAAAATCGAACTGAAACTCGAACTCGAAACCTATGAGCGCCAGAGTGCTAACCGTTCGCCCATCAGGTCTCTGATAAAATATAGAAAAAATAAATACCCGGACAACGCCGGATAAACAGCTAGTCTAACGTAAAAGTCGAGAAAATTTTATTTCCGATCTCAGACCAGTTATTCCTAAAACAAAACTACCATTTTTATCCTATTTTTTCTGTCGTTATAGGAAGAATTTCCTATAACGACAGAAAAATATATATAATATATTATATTTTTCTTCTATATAAAAATATATAGAAAAATATATATAATTCTTCTTCCAATGCTGCAACGGGTCCATGTAACAATCTGACGAATTTTGTGAAGAGCTTTTCCTTATAACTCTGTTAGAGGCGTATAAAACTTTCAGACAAAAAGCCAGTCTCTCGTAAACAAACAAACTTGAGTTTTATGAGTTCCTCACAAAAAGGGTTAGGACACTATACCGCCTCGCGTGTGGGCTGGCTTTCACTACGAAATAAAGAACCATCTGTGCCCAAAAGTGACATGGCGGTAAAAGAGTAAACTTTCTTTAGAACACGTAAGAGGCTGCACAGTGTTCAAATAAACTTTTGTGCGAAGTAAAGTTTTTGTATGCTTATGTTTACAGTAGTAGCGAGCAGTTAAAATAAAATAATATACACAGCAAATATGGAATTAGCTATTTGCGTATTGCAAATGTTTGGTCGTAATTTTTACCTAAATGAAAGGCATGCGCAGTGAAATATAGAATGTAAACATTTATATGAAAAGTTCTTTTATCATTATAATAAAATTCGTTGGAAAATAAATATTCGTTGGAAAATAAATAAAAGAAACATCTATTCATCGGCATTTGAGTACGACTGATGAAGCAAAAGCGTCCTAATTTTCTTATAATTTTTATCTTGTCTTTTACAGACATTTTTCTGATTAGATTTATTACAAAGTCAATAAAATATTCATTAATATGTAAATAGTGGAAGATACCAAGTGTTTAATATTTTTTCATTCTTTATAAGGACCGAGAAAAATCGTCCTATAAGTATTTGTACTTTAAATTTTCATGTAGGGAAAGTTTTTCCAATGGCGAAGAAAAAAAAAGAAAAAAAGAAAAACTAGATTTAGGATTCCCAAAAGATTTGAGGAAAATAGCACCTGGAGATAAATTCATTAGGAGCATAATAAAATAAATAAAACGATAAAATTAAATATTTTGATAAAAATAATAATAAAAACACGAATATTTAGGCTTAACCGTAACTGAGAAAAGATCTGTCCATTGAAAAAGTGCAAGAGTGCAGAATTTAAGAGACAATTTCACACAAATATTTAACTCCATTCAACAATATATATATAAAGATTTTTAAGAGTTAAAAACGAATCAATAGTATAAAAAGTCAATAACTAAGTAATTGTATCTAAGTCAATCGTATAAAATATTCTCGTTTTTATTTTATTTTGGCAAAATGTTGTAATTGAATCCTTAAAATCTTGGAACACCTCAATGTTTATGAATTAATCTAATTGGACTTAACGCTCTATTAAAGCAATAGTTAATTTGAGTAATTCATGAAAAATGAAATACTTCCGAAAAAATATACTAAAGAAATATTTCTTGAAATTTTCTAATTTTTAAAGATGGCGCTGATTATCCAATAATCTGACATAAACAAAATAAAACTTGAATTTGAAAACCAGAATGTTACCTCTTCTAAGAATAGAGACTTGAATAGAGAGACATTTATTTTTCTGACTGTAAGCGAATTAACAGAAATTATATGCAGTTTGCTTATCGGTGCATTGTTTGTTGCTTAATTCCCTTATATTACGCCAGTTTCCCTTTCTTTGTTAAAAAAGTTTCTCAATTGCAACCTTTGTTTCAAAATTAACATTGTACGCAAATCGTGCTAATCAAGATTTGCAAATTTTAACCTTGCATTGTTGTTGTTGATTAAGGTGGACGCATTACCACTGAGGCGTTCACTTTTCTTTGTTTTGTTGGGTGCGTGTTCATGCAATAGTAACATTAAATTTTTAGTATGGTAAATACGTCCTTTACTAAGATAAGGGTCTTATGAAATTATTAAATTAATAAGATGGCTGTACGAAATTCCGATATGATATATATGTAGTGGCCACTTAATAATGACCACACCATCAATATTTTGGTTGGACCCTCTTTTGTCTGTTAAGACAGCGTTGATTCTTGTTGGCATGGACTTTGCAAAATGGTTTGCGAAATATGAGTTAATGAGTAATAAATGAAATTTTCAATAGTGAAAAATTCAATTTTGTTGCGACTAATCCATCCGGCAGCGCAGGACGTACATCCCATGAGTAGTCTACTCTTGGATGGAAGGAAGGAAAGGGGGCAGCTTCTGTTACGATGGAACATCCGTAGGTAGAAGTCTGACTTTGCTCCGAATCGCTGAAGGAGGGCAGTGCCTTTCGGAAGGACTTTTAATGGGGAACTACCACGAATTTGCGTATCGTACGGGAGAAAATCCTGTAGGTGATTACCAGGTAATCTGGCTAACGAAGCAAGTTGCTCAACATCTCAAATGCCATCGAGCCTTGTCGTGTTTTGAAACAGCGTCTTCAACAACGCTGCCAGCGGATTGAACATCAGCCCTAATGCTCACCAATGGCACACGTTAACATTGAGGTCACGATTCGGGCAAAAAAAAAAAATTAATAGTTTAAAAAAACTAAAAAATACGCTTTTAGAGTCAATCAATCTAAAAGCATATTTTTTTTATAGTTTTTTTAAACTATAATTTATTTTTCATGTTTTTACTTTGTTTGTTTTCCACTTGGCCGGTTATCCGCTAAGTTTACATACTTTTTACCCATCGAAATTTTCGGCCAATAGGAAGAGCGCAATTCGACATGATCGCACTCCTATGCCTTTGAGATCCGCCTCTTTTTAGCCATCGAAATTTTCGGCCAATAGGAAGAGCGCAATTCGATCGCGGATATTACTGAATTTCTACCCGGGGTGAAAGCAGGAGATCGAAAAAACTAAAGCTATCGGTGCAATTAAGAGTCCGTTGACGATGCCCAAAAATAAAAAGGTTAAAGTTAAAATGAGAATTTTAAGATAAAAGTAAAATAAAACAAAAGTAATTAAGATTAAACAGAATAATTATACAAAATAAGTAGGGTTTGATCAGTTGACTGACTCGCCAGTAGATGGCGCCATCAGTCCCAAAATCAAGCCCAAAAAGTGAGTTACATACAAACATACAGGTGAAGCTAATAAAAGCGTATTAAAAAAAAAATCGATTATTGTGGATCTAGATGTTTCATGGCTCTTTAACTTCATCCCAAGGAATAAAGATCGAGAGGTATAGGGATTTAGAGAGCCATCTTAATAAAGCAAATTAGCTGGCCATATTTTCTTTTGCAGCCATCGCCATTGCGATTCACTATCAATATTGTTGTTGATGATGATTAGGTATGATGCACTATTCAAACGTCCATGAATTACATTAAAGAATCGAACGCATGCCAAGAAAACATTCCTCAAATTCTCACATTACCTTCACCAGCTTGTAAGGTTTACAGCAATACATTCAGCATGTCCATGCTTTAATGTTTGTGCCAAATTCTTATGCGTTCATCTACATGGTGTAACTGAAGGCAAAATTTATTATAGCTCACAACTTGTTTTCAATTATCCAATTGTTGAACCCTTAAGGCTCGTTCCCACCGAAACGAGAGACGTGAAGATGCAAGAGGCAAGCGACAAAATTTTTTCGACCCGTTCACAGCGAAACGTCAGAAATAGCATTACGCCAAGTGAAAAACCGCTTCGAGTTGAAAGTTGGGCAACTCCAAGCGGCGGACTGCAAACCGGTTTCAGGCGACCACGGTGAGGTTAGTGATTGGTCAAATTTTTTCGCTTGCATCTTCTCGCCTTGGTGAGCACGAGTCTTTATGCTCCCGAGCGAATTTGAGACGTTTTATCTTGCTTGGTGCAGGGAACACCGGTGTTCGAACTGGCATTCATTGTACGGCGAACTGTGCGTCCGGATATTCTTTGAAACGATACTAGATATGGATATGCTGCAGTTTGCCACATTGTTATCATTTTGCTGTCTTTTACAGGCCTGGAAACTCACCCGTTTAGCATTTACCAGTCGGTGACTATCACAAATTGCAGATTTTATTTTTGCCTAACACTCAATTTTTGCTTGCTTCAAAGCTTCTCTTGAAGATTTGTTGCTGTTTTATTGATACCTGCTGCATGACTCCAAGCTGCTATAATCATCTCATGTTCAAAGTCCGTCAATTTTTAAAATTTTTTTTTATCATATGGTTACAAACAATTAACTTATAATACTACCTCGTGATTGGTAAGAGGAATCTTCTATGGAGCTCCTCCCCCCTCCCCCAGCAGGGGTTCCATCTTCCCCAGTAACCTTAAAAACTCATACCATGCAACCTGACTATCGATGCAAAACGATTTACACCAGTTTTCAGAATGGTCATTGACTCTCCTCTTTTCTGAAAGCAGTGATTACAACAGACGCCACCACCAGATCTGAACCCGATCTTTCCTCGACGCTAGATAGGCGCGTTACTGCTGGGCCGCGGGTCAGTCATTCAGTTTTTATCTTTTTATTCAAACGCCATTGAAGTTTCTATGTCCAGCAGAAGGAAAGAATTACCTTGAACTTTACTGAAATGATACTCCTCATTCTGAGGATAAGTCTGAATTGTACAATCTTTTCTTTTATTACGGATGTAGTACCTTAAGATACGGTCACTGAAATAAAAAAAATAAGAACAGGGGATCGATCGAAAAAAACACACTTGGACCCTTCAAGCTTCATAAAGTTTCCAGCAGAATCAGTAATTTATTGAGCGTGGTTCTTTAAAGCGTCCTTTTGTAAGGAATGGTATCCTTTTATTCCTTGTGTAGTACTTCCGACGTTACAGGCCAAAGCCGGCCAACGTGCCAAACTTCCATCCAGTTCTTTATTGAGATTGTTTTATTGCTCGTTAAAGGCAAGCCCAATTTAATTTATGTTTGCTTTAATAGTTTGGACATGTAATATTTTCTGCGGGAGCTACTAAAAATAAAGTTAACTGCCTAGATTGCAGCTATTAGCCCGATGCCAGTATCTCTGAAAGATTATGCACTCTTTGAGGAATAAAATTGTAATAGTTAAGTAGTGTGTTCTAACTATTATTTTGTGTTTGTTTTTAGGGGGGGATATTAAAATCTATTTATTTTGTTGGTGTTGTTGCAACTGTGTATCGCTTTATTGTATAGTAATGTCTGCAGCGGCGGAAATTAAGTTTTAAATTACTGTACCAGAAAGCAGTTCTTTATCATGTTTTCCTGTCATATTTAATGCTTTATATTTTTAGTTAATTAAAATGGCTTGTAGTAATGATTCGGAGTTGAGATAATTATAGCTGGTCGAGACCACATCGCAGTCTTTTTACTTCGTCCTCCATAAATGCGATTATAAAATACTTTTTTTGCCAAAATGAATTAAGTAAATTGCGCTTTTAACTTTTCTGAATTAATTTTTAATACATCTTGGTAATCTTCTCCTTAAATTTTTATCTATGCTTGTAATAAATAAACTAGACAACATGGACTTGAGATTTTTTTAAATGCGTATTTAAGGAAAAGTATATGAAATAATTGAATGTTATTATATATATACTGATATTTGTTTCAAACTTAAATTAATGATGCCTCCATTATCTGGTAATATTTGAGTTCTTGTTAAAATTTTATGCATGCCTGAAGAAATGATGCTCTTTTCATGTAATTGAAACTACTATTTTGGTGATTTATTTGTACAGGCTTCGAAAGATTTGAAAAATTCTAAAATAAATATTGTATTATAAGCATGTAGTTCATGTAATGATTGCTGTTTTATAATCGTGGTCAATTATTTTAATTGCAAAATTGCTGTATATGTCCACACACACGCACACGAACGCACACATTTAGTTGATGAGGAAATTCGCAAATCACTGAACGGAAGCAATGAAACAAAAGCAAAAATTGTAAATGTTAAAATTGGATCAGATCTCTGATTTATCAGTAGCTGATATAATAATAATAATAGTTCTTTTTATGATGTCTTGTCTTTATGTCCCATTTACATAGTTCGCAGTTAGTGCTGATATGATGGAAAATGCTTCAGAAGTAATTGTGTACGTCCCCTAGTCTGAACGCTAATATTGCATGTCTGGAGATGCAGCAAGGATCGTAAAATGTATAACTTTCGATCGATAAACTTTAAATAATCTAACTTCGTATTCACTGACGACGTGTTTTGCCAGAACGAAAAGACTAATGGCATTATTATAGCATGTGTCTAACATATTTTGTATTCAGGCTTGATGGTCGAGTCGACTAACGCTCTGACGCTCGGTGCCACAGGTTCGAGTCCCGGCTGTGTTATGCAGTGATTCGGAATGCACTTTCAACCGTAGGTCCCGGTCTAATATGACTGTTGGAAGTAGGGCTGGCAACCTTACCTCGTAAAAAGAAAACATTTCCTGTTTCGGCATCTGCCAGTAGGCAGATAATTATGGTCCAACATCTATTGTAGTGTCGGATAGTTAGTTATTCTGTATTCAACTACCCATTTGGATTCAGTTACAAATCGTATATATTTTTTTTCATTTGAAGTTACAAATAGCTGACGCCGCCATTTTCATGAATTTTATTATAAACTCATGTTTGTGAAAATTGCAACACCATGAAGGACTTGCGCGCGTAAGCTGAAATTTTCAGGAAATGTAAATTAGCGCATGATATGCAAATGATTAGAATTTCAAATCCGTAGCACATGCGTATGCTGAGCAGCGCCCTCTGAACGGCGGATGGATCCGAATAAATAGACGGCTGTAGCGAGGCATGTATGGTGATCGGTGGTTATCTGCTAGTGGTAAACGTTAGCTCAATCGTTACTTATGCCTGTTCGATGAAAGAGAGCGAGATGTGAACAACTTACAGAGTTTGAACGGGGGAGAATCATCGGCCTTCGTGAAGCTGGATTGTCTTATCGTGCAGTAGCCGCTCGTGTGCAGCGTAACAGCAGAACAGTGATGCGTCTTTCGAAGCAGTGGACGGACAAGTGTCGGACAACTCGGAAATCCGGGAGTGGACCCGAAATGTGACGTCAGCTCGCGATGATAGACACCTGGTCCGCATGGCGCTGATGGACCGTACAGCTTCCTCTAGACAATTGGCAGCACAGTGTTCAATAGCTACAGGTGTTTCATTATGTGCTTCATCAATTTGTAGACGTCTGCTGCAGCGTGGACTGCGCGCAAGGACTCCTTTATACAGGATCCCTCTCACGCTAAACCGTCGCCGCCTGCGGCTACAATAGGCCGCTCAGCATAGAGACTGGCGTGCTGATTGGCAGCATGTCGTGTTTTCTGACGAATCCCGCTTTAATTTGTGGTACCATGATGGTCGCATTCGTGTCAGACGCTATGCCGGTGAACGCTACCTTCCGGAGTGCATTACCGAACGCCACAGTGGACAAACACCCGGAGTTATGGTCTGGGTGCCATAGCATATCATGGACGATCTCAATTGCTAAGAATTGTGGACAATCTGAACAGCAACCGGTACATCAGTGAAGTTCTACAGCCCCAAGCTGTTCCCTTCCTTCAAAGCTTGCCAGGCACTGTATTTCAACAGGACAATGCCCGCCCTCATATTGCTAGGACTGTTCAATCCTTCTTTGCAACGCGGCAGGTACAGCTTCTTCCTTGGCCTGCGTATTCCCCGGACATGTCGCCGATTGAACATGTGTGGGATTTCGTTGGTCGGCGTCTCGCTCGTGATCCTCGTCCTGTTGCTTCTGCAGACGAACTTTGAGTGCGCATACAAACAATATGGAATGCTCTTCCTCAGGCAGACATTTAAAATTTGTTTGACTCCATGCCACGTCGTGTAGCAGCACTTATTGCGGCGCGTGGTGGCTACACAAAATACTGATTCCGATCTCTTGTTATTGTTTGTTTGCTTTGAACATTTAATGATTTATTTGTATCACTACCACTCAACTGTGTATTAAATTTCATTCAATTATGACGATTCCTTCATGGTGTTGTAATTTTCACAAACATGAGTTTAATTCATAAAATAGTGACTTCAAGGTTTTGCAATGGTTTTCCGTTTTAAATTCATGTTAGGGTTTCTTTTCTTTTTTTTCTTTCTTTTGAAATAATGATTGTTCCACGTTTACTAATCTTAGTTCTACTTATTAGCTTTAAATTTTTGGCAATTTCACGCATATCATGCAGTATTAAAAAACTATTAATTACTGCTTTTCAAAACTCCGTGAAAGTTCAAAACCAGAATTAAACCATAATTTTAAAGATTTCGAAAACAACTTACTTAAATTAAAATAACTTTTTTTGTTCTAAAGAATAAAAAGAAACAAAGAAGCGAACGAAAAAAAAACCCTCGCTTTTCTAAATAAACCGAAAACTCGGAATTCATTTGTTAAAACTCTTTATCTAGTTTTCGTGATATCACAATTTCGTGAAAAGCTTAAAAAGATTTCTTGTCACTCTGCAGCCGGTAAATTATGGATCGCGGAAAGTGCTAGGTTAAAAGCGTGAGTAAAAAAATGAAAGAAACGTCCACCAGAAGACTATATTGAATGATGGTCTTCGTTAAATATAAGTCTGCGTGAAATGAAAGAGAAAGATACCTTGAAAAATGAAAGCCATTACGGTCCCTTTTGAAATTTAAATGGTTAGACTTTCTTTATTTCTTTATAGAAAACTCTTGTGTCAATATAAAACTTCTCTATAGTCTTTTATTCCATTGAAGTGGAAGCAGAAAAGAAATTTTTATATTTTAAACATAATGCACATAATAGGATATGATTTATTGAATTTATTTCCGACGAATTTTTTAAATTTGTTAAATAAATGGAAAGTTTCAAGCATAGATTATAATTAATTGTTAACGATTTATTCTGTATCATTAACAATTAATTATGATATTCTTTCTTATGTATATACTTTTTTATGACAATTGTATCTCTTGCTATAAGATGAATGATTTTGAGTTCGCTTTTTTATATTAAAGTGATTACTATAACCGAAAAGATAAAAAAAAAAAAAAAAAAAGTTTGTTTTAATTTTAGTAATTAATGATTTTTAAAATAAAATATTACTCATTTATTAAAATTTTTTTTATCTTTAGATGCTTTTTTTTTCTTTCCTAAAGCAGCTGGCAATACAGAGACTGTTATCTTTATGCCATAAGCTAGGGCTGCACCTTTGTTACTCATTTAGCACTACCCAGAAGGCATGTGTAGCTTGAAGATATGCTACGGACGCGAGTCAACAACGCTCTACGATCGTATTAGATCGGGACCTACGCTGTAAAGTAGATTCCAAACCGCTACAAATATCCATGGCACCGCCGGGACTCAAACCCGTGGTACCGAGCGTCTGAGCGCTAGCCTCTAGGCCATCTGGCGCCATCTTGAGATGTTTGGTACTTCAATTTCATTTCTCACTTTCATTTTCATGCTTCATTTTCATTCCTTCACTTTTAAGGATAGATATTTGAGAAATTCATTTTTCTTGTAATAACATTTCAACAATAGAAAATTTTATTAAGAAATTAAAAAATTTATTTAAGTTAATTTGTGTTGATAGTTATGCAAACTATTGTATAGACTCTTTGTGTAGTTAATCTTTTATTATTATTATTCTTCGGCAAGGAAAAGAAAATGAAGCGATTACAAATTCAAATGAATCATTAATCAACATGCGATGCCCGACTCGTGGCTTAGTGGCAACGTGCGCCGCTGGTGAGCATTAGGGCTGAGGTTCATTGAGCTGGCGGCTTTGTTGTAGACACTGTTTATAAAAAGGAGGAGAATTTTGGGACGTTCAGCATCTTGCCTCGTTAGGCACACTATCTGGTGAGAGTTTTCCCGGTTTCCTCCTATACGATACGCACATGCGTGGTAGTTACCTCTAAAAGTCCTCCCGGAAGGCACTGCCCTCTTTTTCAGCGACACGGAGCCAAGTCTGACTTCTACCTAAAGGTGCTCCATCACTACAGAAGCTGCCTCTTTACCTCCATTCATGAGTAGACTACTCATGGGATGTCCGTCCCGCACTGCAGGACACTGAAGATTAGACATAACACACTATTAATAGATGATACAAATAATAGGTCTCGCTAGTGTAAATTAGTTTTTATGTTTTGCTAATATCTTTATGGAGACGGAAATTAAGTTTCAATGATAGTAAATAATAGGGGCCTGATGCTAGCTAGGAATTACTAGCTAGGAATGGCTAGCGCTCTGGCGTTCGGTACCACAGGCATCGGGTTCAAATCCCGACTTTGCCATGGATGTTTGTAGTGGTTCGGAATCCACTTTAAGCCGTAGGTCCCGGTCCTAGTAGGATCGTAGAGCGCTGCGGGGGCATTGTTACTCCGCGTCCGTGGCTTACCATCAAGTTACACGCGCTCCCTGGGTAATGCAAAGTGAGTAACATCGGTGTAGCCTTTAAGGCGGAGATCACGGTCTATTTGCCAGCTGCATTGGAAGGAAAAAAAAAAAAATGATTGTAAATACTGAAACCATTTCACATTTCTCAGGTATTTTTCTTTATGGTGTTTTCCATATTACTATGATTTTTCTGACGACACCACAGAAAGCAATTAACGATGTTATAAAATGCAATTATATCTTTTAAAAAAGATATTTCAAAACAGAAATGAAAATTATTTTCACAGGTCTTAAAACTTCTTTATCATTAAAATTTTTATTTCCTACTTATGAAATTTAAAAGGAACATAACAATGTAATTTGATATCAAAGTAGTAAAATAACATACATGAGCGGTTATAGGGAAAATGAATTTAAAGGGCCATCCATATAAAATAAAGTACGCCATTTAAAAAATGAAAGATAGCAACTAAAAGAGCAAATACGTCTCTGAGTGGTCAAGAAATTTACCGGCATATATATATATGACTCATTTGATATTTTAGTTGCTATCTTTATATCATATATATATATATATATATTTGAAGTGATATTATATGTGATATTTGAAGATGTATGTACTTCTGAAAAGTGCGTTTTATTTTTAAAGTATTACATTATTATGTATATTTATAATACAAGGTTTGGTTTGTCGCTCTACGGCCATCTTATGCACTCTTTTGGGCTAAACAGACCGGGACCTACAGTTTAACGTGGATTCCGAACCACTCACAAACATCCATGCCAACGCCAGGATTCGAACCTGAAGCCTGGGAGAGCGCTAGCCACTTGAGCGCTAGCCACTTGGCCACCAGGCCGCTTTATAATACAAGGAGATAAACTTGTTATTAAACCAAATTTTAAAGACGCGTGTTCAAAAAATATAATAATCATAAATGTGCATGTTAACAATCATTTTTTTTTTATTGTTATCACTTATAAAGAGTTATTATATCAATAAAATCTATAATCAGAAAGATTGCAGTGGTTTTTAATGATATTTGCATATCGGTCAACATTTCATTTTCGAAGTTCGTTTTTTTTTTTTAAATAATGACAAAGAGAAATAAAAATTAGCAAATAAGTATGATAATTTTCGAGTTAATTACTCAGCCGTTTTGAAATGTGCCAAAATATACTAGCGCTTTATTAGTTTATTTATTTTTATTTTATTTATTTTTGTTTATTTATTATAAGTTTATCTGCATAAATTGAGCAAGCAAAATTAAATATTGAATTGTAAACATACTTTATTTTATTAGTATTCATTCTTATGGCAAGAAAAGTTCTATTGTTTCTTTTCCGTGCAAAGTATTTTTGAAGTAATTTTTCGTAGTTGTTCTCAAACTATCCGTTTTGAAAGACAACGCCGACAGTAGTGATTGATGCCGTTACAGTTAGTCTTTTTTTTTACGCCTACTTCCGGTGCGAGATAATAAGCATTAAATTAGCGAAATCACTTCATATCCTTTTTACTGACATTTGTTTTCGTTATTATTTTTTAACATTACTTCTTTTTTTATTTATTATTTTATATTATTTTATATCCTTAGTACTGCATTTTCTTTTGTTTTTTTAAGTATTATTTTTTAAAATTGTATGATTTTTCTGTCAATTATATAATTAAGTGAAATTCGTATAAATTCGTAACATAAATTATATTATAATTTTACTGCTTTGAATTTGATAATTTTAAGTTCCTTTGAATTATTCGATTCTTCCACATGAAATGAACTTTTTAGTATTAACTGACGTTTTATATATACCAGTATTAAGTGAAATAAGAGTGTTATATATCATTATAGAGTTAGTTTTGCCTACTGGTGTAATAAAGGCTTTAAAAACTAGACACCATTAAATGAATAGAATAAATCAAAATTAGTAAAATTAATACAATTAATTAAAAAAATTTAATTTAAATATCTTTAAAAACATATGTATATACATTATTTTTATATTTATTTGGTGTTTTTAGTAATGATAACAGTAAAAAAAAAAATTAAATATCTTTAAAAACATATGTGTATACCTTATTGGTATATTTATTTGGTGTTTTTAGTAATGATAACAGTGAAAAAAAATTGTATTTTGTATGATTATTATTATTATTTTTTTTTAAAGCTAGAAGTTTTACAAGTTATTTGTTATTTTTTTAAAGATACAATTTTAATTGATTTCAATAGTGATAAGTAAGCTATTACTACAATAATCTTTATAGATTTGAGACATTAATAGTAATAATGAAAATATTTTTTTTTTATGAGAAACCTTCTTTTGTTGCCTAATTTTATATATTTAAGTTAAAGAAGAAGTTCTTATATTCTATATTTATGGAAACATTTTTTATTCTGGTAAGAAAAAGTAATTTTTTATATTCTTATTTGTTGAAACCTTCAATTATCCTCCATAAATTCCCATTAAACAGAAGAGCCATTGATGAAAACATTTCCAGTTTTAGTGAAACATTTCACAAAAGGGTAACAAGTTTTCTGTAAAACAAAAAGTATTATTGTGAGAACATTAGAAGGTATATGTTTGACAAGAAACAAGCAAAATGAAAACAATGGCGATGTTGTTTAAAGGAAAATAAAAGTAAAGAGTGAATTATTTATCTTCCAAGATTATCCTTCTATTCGTGAAATACAGAAGAATGAAGAGAGAGAGAGAGAGAATTATACATTTCTTGTCCAAGCTAAAAATATGAAAGCATTTGAAAAAAAAAAAAAAAACCTTTTTAAGGATATACTTTTCCTGGTAAAATCTTATGTTTATTTTTTATTTTGCCATTAATAATCCTTGTTAATTCCATACAATAGTTGGATTTTACATTGTGTTTAAAGTTTAATGTCGCAGTTTATATTTATCTGGCACTCAGTGCCACAGGTTTTGGGTTCGAGTCCCGGCGGTGCCATGGATGCTCTGTAGTGGTTCGGAATCCACTTTAAATCGTAAGTCCCCGTCTACTATGACTACTACTATTACTACTATGTCCCACCACATCACTGTGCCTAGAGCTGAGTTGCTCCTTTATAGTTCGGGAATGATGTGAGCGAGAAGAAGTCTGATTGGGCTCTGTGACGCTCTACGGTCATATTGGACCGGAACCTACGGCTTAAGATGGATTCCGAACCACTACATACATCCACGGCACCGCCGGAATTTGAACTCGTAACCTGTGGTACCGACAGCCAGAACGCTAGCCACTCGGCCGTCAAGTCCCAGACTAATATGATTGTAGAGCGTTGAGCGTAGAGCTAAAAACCCTACCTCTTAAAGAAGAAATTATCTCCTGTCTCGAAATCTGCCAGAAGGCCTTGTCCCACCATAGGGCTATTGCGCCAATGATGATGATGGTGAATTTATGTTTATTTAATTTACAATGTTAGTAAAAAGTATAATTTAATAAAAATAGAATATATGCTCTGTAAAATTACATATGCGTATTTTAAATGGAAAATTTACTGTTTTGTGCCATACAAAATGTACATATTAACTATTTCAAGTTAAAATGATAATTTGAAACAGAAATTATAAAAATGAATTAGTTAACTAATTTACTGAATGAAAATTATAAACAATTTTAATAACATTTTTAACGTTGTAATTAATTTGATAATTTCTTATTTATAGACTAACATAATTACATAACAGTTTTAACATTATAGATAATTTCCTAATTAAAGTTTTTTTTTTATTAAATTTAATTGCTTGAATAAATTACGATTTTATGTATAAATTTTATTTCTTGTATTTTCTGTTTCGATGTAATTTATTATGCTGTCCAAACCAGCATTACAGAATTAACCAAAATAATTTGAAAAATTCTTTTAATTTTTGAAGATTATATAAATTAAAATATTCTATGCGCGCAGCAATTTTTTGTTTATTCATTAGAAACTTCGCCTTCTGTTCGCTAATCTATTTTGGTTACTCTTTTCCTCTCTTTATTTTTCATTTAATGTTTTTCTAAACCTTCTTCCATAAATTATCTGCATCAAAGAGCAATTTGATTTTTAAGTCAAAAAGAATATCGATTTTTTTTCATAGCATAAATTTTCAAAACAGCTGTGAACTTATTCATAATTAATTTGTCTCTTTTTAAAAAAAAATTAATTTGAAAATTGAAAATATACAATAAAATACAAATTTTCATTGCAAATAAAGAGAAAGATACAATATGATAAATGCTTTTATAATTAATCATAATTATTATTTTTAATTTTTTAATGAAAATCGTGAAAAAATTATTAAGATGTTTTTATTTTCATAATAGCTTCAATTCCTAAACCTAAAATAGTAGAGATTCAAATTCGTGTAATTTTTATGTCATGAAATTTTTAACAAAAAATTCTTGTCCTAAAAGTTCATTGAGAGATAAACTTTTATATTTTAGTATATTTATATATATATATTTTTAATCAATATATTTTAGTTACATTTTAGTTTATTTTAATAATATCTGCTCTCTCTAATAAATTAAAGCTCTAAATTAAAAATATCTGTTAGAGAAAATAAAACTGCTCTGCCGCTTGGTGCCGCACGTTTCGGGTTCGAGTCCCGGCGGTGTCATCGATGTTCGCAGGGGTTCGGAATCCACTTTAAACTGTAAGTTCCGGTCTAATATGACTGTAGAGCGTTGGGACCCTTGGCGCTGACAACCCTACCTCGTAAAATTAAAAGCATCTGCCATTAGACAGACGGCCTTGGCGCACCATAGGGCTGTTATGCCATTGAAGAATAAAACCGAGTATTTTTGCTTTATTTGATAAGAAATAAAACCGAGTATTTAAAAAATATCTAAAATGTATATGTATTGCATAGGATGTTTTTTTTTTTATTTCTTTGTTCGGGTTTATATTAAAGCAATTTTCAACTGAAACACGTTTTACTTTGATTCATATAGTTGTTTATTTTTCTGTGTGGTAGTTAAACATCTTTTTTCGTAACTTTAAAAAAAAATGCATCTTATAAAAGTAAATAACAATCAATATTACACATTCTTCCAAAAATTTTGTGTAATTTTTCTTACATCTTTATTTACTTTTATAGGAATATAGATAAATATTGGCTTTGCTGATTTTATTTATTTAGCAAACTTTTTCCAACTACCAGTTTTGAAAAGCGATCGTCATTAAAAATCAATTAACTTCTGATTAAGCAGAAGTTTTAGCTATTCTTCTTTAAAAAGCCAAATAACTTGGAAAATATCAATTTCCTTGATAGGTAATGGCAATAAACGTTTTCTGGTTGTCTTAACATTATATTTATTAACTTCTAAGAATGGGGGGGGGATGGGCGAGTGACTAGCGCTCTGGTGCTCGGTACCACAGGTTTCGGGTTCGAGTCCCGGCGGTGCCATGGTTGTTTGTAGTGGTTCGGAATCCACTTTAAACTGTAGGTCCCAGTCTAATAGGATCTTAGAGCGTTGCGGGGGCATTGTTACTCCGCGTCCGTGGCTTATCTTCAAGTGACACGCGCCCCCTGGGTAATGCAAAGTGAGTACGTCTGTGCAGCGCTTGCCTTAAGGCATCCAAGACCAAACTGTCTATGTGTTTGCCAGCTGCATTAGAAAGAAGAAAAAAAAACTTCTAAGAATGGTAGGGTGCATCTAGACGATTCAGTAACGTATCGCAATGCTGGATGAAAATTTATTTCCCTACACAATAGATGGCGTCGCACAAGTGCGGTTTTTCACGGGCGTTTACGCCTATTTCGTAAACGTAAGGGGTCGAAAAATTTGGTCGCTTCATTTCATCTTGACGCAGCGGTAGTAAGATGAGTGGTTATACAAACGTGAGGTTAGTTGCATATCGCAATGCTGGATGAAAATGTAATCACCTACGCATCCGTTATAGAGGCGTCGCACAATAGGGAGTTTTTGCATACCGTTTACGTTACCGTAGGACGTCCGTTAGCATTTTTCACTCATTGACGCGCATGCTCAGTGGTTACACAAACGTGAGCATGCGATTGCGGAGGGTGTAATCACCTACGCATCCTTTATATGCAAAAACTCCCTATTCTCATCCTCCCAGCCTTAAAATTTGTCAATATTGGCTCATGTCACCAGGTGTGGCGATCCCATGGATTGGCCTGTTCGATCGCCAGACCTGTCACGCCTTAAATATTTCTTCTTATTAAGAAATATCGATTCATATAGATTTCTTAACATATCAAGATAGTGATATACTTCTTTAACTGTTCTGCCAATAACTGTCTGCCAGTGAAGCCCGTTATATTGCAGTATATGTAGAATTTCATGAGCAGTGAGGCGAGACTTGTATCACTGCTCGTGGTGTGTTCACTTTTGTTTATATACATTGATTATTAAACTGAATATTCACTTATTGGTGTTCTTTCATGCTTAGTATTTTTTGTGTACCCTAAGTATTTTTAGTATAGTAGTATTTTTTTGTGTACCCTAAGTATTTTTAGTATAGTAGTATTTTTTGCCTAGTATTTTTTTGTGTACACGTGTTAGGAAAGCATTCCGGCCATATATTGTTACATGGTCCCGAGTTGTTCATCCCTTCTAGAAGTTTGTAAACCTAGGCTGAAATATCCTGTACATTGTAAGTTAACAGAAAAAGTAATTTATTACATTTACTATAGTAATATTTGGATTCAAAACAAGTTTATAATTATTTGTTTACAAAAGAATCAACGAAACTTCTGTATGAATAACTCGACGAAAAGTATTTTAAATTATAAATAGCAAATATAATTTCTTTCTTTGTTTTTAATATTAAAAGGATATAGCAAGCAATTCTAAAGGCAAACAAAATGTCCAGGTGTTTTTTGTTTTGTTTCGGTTATGGCATATTTTCAATCTGGTTCATTTTTCATGCTTCAACTGTCTATCAAATAACAAATGCAGCTGCAAATACGCATACACACACACACACACACATATATTATATGAAAGGCGCCTTTTCTTTAACTTCATTACACAGGTACCCGAAATTCTGGAATCGGGTTGAGAGGTATTCCAGCTGCATTCCTAATGCAGAAAATTTAAATTTCTGAATATTTCAAGCTACCAAGCCCGACTCATGCATAAGTCTCGACTGAATGTAAAACTAGATCCCGAGAAACTTATGTGTGTTTTGCTATTCAAATACTTTATGGTTTTAGAAGTTTTTCCAATATTTCCTTAGAAACGGAGTGTATTATATGTTTCGCTCGATGTTATTCTGTACTAGTGTGTCGAGTGTAGTCTAGGTCAAATGATAGAAAGTAATGGATTTTCTGTTCGACTTTCCGTCGAAACAAATTAAAAATTTTTATTTTAAATGTTATACATTTTGACTTGAGGTTATTTGTCATTATAGCAGCAGTTATGTAACAGATTCATCGTTGTCTACGTTTAACTAGGGATTTGGTTTGGTTTGCCGCTCTACAATCATTTTTTGCACGCTCAGGGCTAAGTAGACCGAGATCTACAGTATACCTATCTACGGTTATGGTCACCGAAGCTGAGGTTTCGTTAATATTTGTTGGGTTTCGAACCAAGCTATTTTAGTTCAAAACCTATCGCGGTATCTATCTAGCTACTCCGGGCGTAATTTAGTATATGTAATAGAGGTCGAATGGGGTCTGATGGTCGAATGACTAGCCCTCGGTGCCACAGGTTTCGGGTTTGAGTCCCGGCAGTGTGATGGGTGTTTGTAGGGGTTCGAAATTCACTTTAATTCGTAGATCCCGCTCTAATATGACTGTAGAGCATTGGGCTGATCACCCTAACCCGTAAGAAGAAAACATCTCATGTTTCGAAATGAGGCAGAAGGCCTTGGCCTACCATGGGGTTGTCGCGTCATTGAAGAAAAAAGTTCGGAATACTACTTCAGTGGGACGACATTGTTCCCTACATTTATGCATTAGAGTCCTTGTTGGGCGGACTACCTGGGGGAGTTTCCTGGATTTTCTCCCATACGATGCGAAAATGGGTCCCCCCTAAAAGTCCTCCCAGAAGGTACTGCCCTCCTTCAGCGACTCGGAGCCAAGTCAGACTTCTACCTACGGGTGCTCCATCACAACTCATGGGAGACTACTCATGGGATGTCCGTATTGCATTGCAGGATGTTGAGGATTAGTCACAACAGCGATTTAAGGCGATAAAAGTAATGCTAATAAATGTAAATATTCGTAAAAGCACTCAGCTATATTTATATTTCTTATTCAGATTGCTGATTTTGCTCAAATCACTAGAAATCTATACTTATCTATAATTATAACATTTGCAAGAAATAAATAAATAAAATAAAAAATAATAATAAAAAATATTACGTAGTTAAAAGGAAAATATTTGCTATTAAATTATTTTCTTTCAAAAAAAAAAAAAAAAAAAAAAAAAAAAAAAAAAAAAAAATGCTAAAACCTAATGTAGTATTACACAGACTCGCAATTAATTTTTATTCTAATAATTGTTTTCTAAATTATTTGATTCTAATGATTTTCCAAGCATATTCCTATTTCAGTGGTAAGACACAATATCGAAAAATTGTATTAATATAAAAAAAAAAACAATCATATAACCATTATTTAATCTGTACTTGACAACTGCATTAAATTGTTTTGACAAGTTAAACAATTTTCAAAAAAATGTTAAAAAATATTGAAAGTTATATAAAAAAAAATATATTCCCAGTTGTCTTGATAAAAGCCGTTTTTCCACTCTTTCCCATCTTTTCCCTATTCAAATATATTTGACAAAATAAAAAGTTTTTAAGTTCCGTACATCCCATAAACTTCAATTCCCAGAAATTTCCCAACCCAAACACACACACGCACTTTGTAATGCACTTTCTCTATAAAAGTATATTTGTCTGAAAATCCACATGGTAGATCTGCAGCTTAAAAAATTTTGTTATTTTTTGTTTTTTTTTAAAAAAAGCTTCTTTCCAGTTGCGTTATATTTTTACGATTTTATCTTCGCTTTTCAAGTCCAAAAGTCGATAAGACGTTATTTCTCTTACGATAAATAGATCGACCCATATTTCCATTTCCCCAAAACCCACCAGGCCATTTTTATTTTATTTTATTTTATTTATTTATTTTTTCCTACCAAGAGGAGACAGAAAAAAACTTCGAAGGTTTTTGGTGGTTGAGAGAAAAAAAAAAAAAAAAGGTGGAGATTTTTGCGGAAATTGGCTTTTTCAGATTTTGTTGTGCAAAAGTGGTTAAAAGCCGTGGTATTTTTTAAAAAAAGGTGTTATGTGGTTGAACCACGAAAATTATGAGTCTGAAAGAGTTACTGAGTGGCAGGGCTGTCAAGATTTGTGGTGAAAAAATGGATGACGGATTTTATGTACTGACAATAAGCTTTTGTTTTTTTGTATTTATATCTATATTTATTTAAAATAATTTTTAAGGTCATCGTAGCAAAGATATTTCTTTTTGGTCCGCATTAGTTCTTTATGTGTCTACATATCCAACAAAAGCTGTTAAAAGTTTGAGAAACTAGTAACTAGATTTTGTAAAAAACTTGTAACTAGTTTTGGAGTTTTTTACTGGTTTTACAAGTTTTTGTAAAGATAGATTTTGTAAAAACTTGTAAAACTAGTAAAAAAAACTATGAAACTAGTTACAAGTTTTTGTAACTTTTTAAACTTTTTAGTTTTTAACTAAAACTAGTTTTTTTAACTATACTCACATAGTTTTCTAGTAACTATATGAGCATAATTACTAGAAAATGCTTCGTATAACTAAAGTTAAAAATAATTTTTATTTATTTATTTAATTAAAAAACACTCAAAGCAAATTGTTTTTAAGTAAATTGGTGAGGTAAATTGTTCAATAATAATAATAATTATTTAATAATTCAATTCAATATTAAAAGATTAATATTGTATAAATAAAATAAGTAAAATTTAATAACTCAACTTCAATACCGTTTTATTGTAATCATTTATTTTCTTTCAAATATTTTCCAAATTAAAATTAACTTAAGAAAGAAAAAAAAAAAATCAATATTTTTAGCTGCCTTAAATTGTAGTATTGAAACAAAATTTCTAAATTGTTATTATGAAACAAAAAGTTAAAAATAGAGTCTGAATTTGATTCGTTGTTTTCTTACTAATTGATATTTCTATATAATAATTGAATTTCATTTATTTAAACTACAAATGAGCCGAAATCACATATTTGGATTTTGCAATATCAAAGTACATAATTCATAGTTTTTAAATATGCTGTCTTGTCTTCTCATCAAAATAAAATTTTGTATGTGTTATATTACATAATTTTATATATTATTAACTTATATTATAATATTAATTAATTATATTTATATATTATTATACATATTATTTTATTTTACAGTAAAAATGTACTATTTTATGGTAAATGTATATTTTATGTATTATTTACAGTGTATTTTTACGTAATGCATAATTTATGCGTTTATTATTTACAATAAAAATTAATTTATCTTCATTGCATAATAATACAGTGGCTACTAGCACTGATGCAGGCCGATTCCTTTTATGAGCTTTTAGCTATATGTATGTTTTCACAGGAAAACATTACAAACCCATGATTTATATTCTTTATGTTATGCATTATTAACTGCTGCCCGATTCCTGGCTCAGTGGTAGCGTGAGCCGCTGGTGAACATTAGGGCGTAGGTTCAATCCGCTGACAGCGTTATTGTAGACAGTGTTTCAAAAATGAGGAGGCTCGATGGCGTTTGTGATGTTCAACACCTTGCTTCGTTTTTCAGACTACTTGATGGGAGTTTTCTGTTTTTCTTCCATACGATACGCAAATTCGGGGTTGTTCCCTGTAAAAGTCCCCCTGAAAGGTATTGTCCTCTTTCTTCAGCGACACGGCGGCCTAATAGCCGAGTGGTTGGCGCTCTGGCACTCGGTACCACAGGTTTCTGGTTCGAGTCCCGGCGGTAGCATGGATGTTTTTAGTGGTTCGGAATCCACTTTAAACTATAGGTCCAAGTTTGTTTAGCTCCGTGTGCACAAGATGACCATAGAGCGACAAACCAAACCAAACAAAACAAAATCTTCAGCGGCACAGAGCCAAGTCAGACTACCTACGGGTGGTCCATCACAACAGAAGCTGCCCCCCATCTTTCCTTTCTTCCGTGAGACCACACGGGTTTTTGTACTTGGTTAAGATGTTGCTGTCCCACTTATCCAATTTATCCCACTTGGTAAAGTTGAAAAAAAGTAATTTTCCTGATATGTAATGTAAATGTTGACCAATTCCTCCTTATTACCGTCTGGAATACATTTTCCTTGTGAAGAACAATGCAAACGTGTTTGATTATGTTCGAATTCATGTTCTCGAACAGACTGTAGACAGATGATAGATTGATCACAAGAATTTCCACTATGGTAATGGAAGGGAGGCAAGTCAAATTTTATTCTTTTAATTAATAAAATTATTTTTGCAGCCGTATTTTACCTCTAATATTCTTACAATTGAATTATCGACTTATCATTTAAGTATTTAAAATAAAGAAATTATCGTAAAATCACTGGAGGGCATATTAAACCACAGAAAAGAAGACTGAGGGGGAAAAAAGTTCAAATTGTGCATTTTGCAAAAATGTCGTCTTTATAAAAAGACTTTTTTTTTCCCTTTTGAAATCCCTGTTGCCGATTGCTTTGTTCACTTTAATTCACTCCATCATGAACATTATATTTTATTTTTTAATTTGAAGTTGAAGAAAAAAAAAAAAAATAGATATCCTTAAAATATATTTTTTCAGGATTAAATTTCTCTTTGAAAGACCTAATAAATGCATTGCTTGCAAATGATTAAAATTTTCTTTTAAAGTTTTCAGATAATTTTTCAAGTATTCTTTTTAAGTACTTAACTTTTTCCTTCTTTTTTTTTCTATATTATATTCTTTTTAGTTATTAAAGTGTGATCTTTTCTGCTATTGGTAACTCATTTCTAGAAGAAGTGCTTTTGTTTTTTAAATGCGTTTTCGTGAAATAAAAAAAAAAAAAAAAATGAAATAAAAGAAGAAATTTTTCCCCGTTTGTGGTCTGGGATGCTTTAATTTAAAAAGAAAATTTTTCCGATAATCCCTTTCGTCGCTCGGAATATTCCCTCTTTTTATGCATCACGGACCGCTTGACATTGGGGGCCCCGAAGCTTTACTTTGGGATATTCAAAACTCAATTCCATTTAAATTGTAATGAATAAAGTTTTCAACCATCAGTTATGGTTGCGTGGAAACTAGCCAGCTAGCCATTCATGATTTCAACTCCATTTATTGCTTCTAATCTAAATTTAATGCAAAAATCGATACTTCGGACGAGAGGGCTAAAAATAATGATGAACGGGGAAAAGAAAATGGTGGAATCCTCTTTGAGGGAATTTTTAGGGATTTTTTTATTTATTTATTATCGTTTTTTTTTTTATATCTTTTTCTTCTTTCTTTAATATCATCAATTGAATCTTTGGGTTTTGGGTGGGTAGGGAAGGAGAGGGATTTTTTATTTGGTTTGTGGGAATCTTTATTTACTTTGATGGAGGAAAAAAGAAAAATCTAAAAAATAAAAAAAAAACTGTTAAAGGTCATGGCATATCGAAGTTTGTAAAGTTTACCTAGTTCATAAGATGGAAACTTAATAATGATATTATATTTTTTTACTTTAATATCTTATTTCGAAAATATCTTATTAGAAGTTTTTGTTTTTTTTTTTTGTTCTTTTAAAGATTTTATATGCAAAGGAATAAATACTGTAGAAAAATATTATTAACCAAAAGTTGTGTAATAATGAAAATGAATGTTTTTTTGTTTTATTTTGTTACTTAAAATTACTATTTGATGCATCAAAGTTCAGTTTTGTAGTAGCTTGGTGGGTAATGCATTATACTTCTGAGATGAGAGAATCCAGTTCGAAACCGAGAAACAGATGTGATAGGAAAATTTCTTTGTCCATCCCTTTATTGAGTTTGAGAGAGATAGTTGGAGATGTGAACCATCCAGATGTCCTCCCCCACTATCCAGGAATTGGTGATGTTGTTTTTAAACGTTACAGTAATGTGAGTTTAATGTAGCGGTGCGCATTAGGTAACGTTGAATCTACTACGCTTAAAAATTAATGCAAAAAATAACCTGCTGTTTTTTAATATTATTATGCTTGACTTAGATTTTGTCGGGGAATTTTCATATGTATTAGAAATATTTTTTATTAGATACTTACTTCAGAAATAAAATACAGCAATGTAACTGTGATTCCTCGTATGCACTGCAAGAACGCCCCCTGTGACATTCAAGAGAAATGGTCAATCGGTTTCGAGACTTTCATCGGAGAGAAAGTACAGCGCAATCACGCGTTTTTGTTGAGAAACGTTTAGTTTAAAGTCTCTCATCCCAAGAGGAAATATATATTACCGCAACCCTGCGTGCTAGTTGGCCTACAGACTCTCACTTTGTGAGGGTGTATCTTTTGTACCCTGCGCATACCTGAGTATCAGGTTTTCGGCTTATTCGTGGAATCTTTCCGACAATCTATAATTATATACCTTTAAATGTGTTAAATATTTTGTGTCCGATGTTTGCGCGTGAGTAAAGATGTTTGTTCTCAAGTCTCAACCTAACCACACCCAGTTATAATCTAGAATTTATCCAACTAACAACACCACAGTGTTAAATAAGATTATTAAATTTTAAAGCAAAGCTTTTGCTTCTTTTTATATAGTATTGCTTCTTAATTGTAGTTGCATTTTAATAGTAGAAAAATATAGAGAAGAAATAAAATTAACCGTCTAAAATTTATCAATTATTCTGTGGCCAAAATAAGCTAGTTGAAATGTATATTATATTGAACAAAATGGTTCAATTTACATAATATTGAATAGAATTTTATACCCAAGCAATCTTATTTGACCTCAAAATTTAATTTAATTATTCCTTGTTCTGTAAATCAAAACTGGATTGTAATTTTTAATTCCAAGTACACGTAATATTATAAAATAAAATGCATAACTTGAGATCTTGAGTCCTATTCCATAATAAATGTATTTTATCCTTGAATTTACTTTTTAATAGCACAAACATTTAAAAGGGGGGAAAGAATAACAATCTTCTGAAATTAATCATCTATTATGTGACTAAAGAGATTCTGTCAGGAAATGGTCCTCAAGTGTATGCTTAAGTAAATAGTTAACTTTTTAAATTTACATAATAATGAACCTTATTTTAAAGCTAAAACGATATTTCTTGACCTTCAGTGTTAATGATTCCTTGTATTCCAACAAAACGAAATTAAATTTTTATTTCTAACCTTTTAGGGCAAGGCAATAAAATTATTTTGTATTTGCTGTAGCATAATAAACTTTTATAACATTTAGAGGAGTATAATATATAATTACAATTAAGATATTTGAAGTATTTTAATTTATTCCAAGTTAATGGAAATTCGCATGCATACATATGAAAGTATAAATAAATTGTATAAATATTTTTCTAAATTATTTACGGAGGTGTTATGAAAAAGTAATAACATTTAAAATGTAAACAATCTTCACTAGCTTACAAAATCCATTTCTTGATTTATGATTGAACAGCTGAAAAACAGGTGCTATAAGTTGCTCAAAAATGCTGCATTACTTTTTTAAATAAAAATATTGATCGATGATAGATTATGTTTTTAAAAGAGGGAAAAAATATGTGATGAAATAAAAATAAAACGAAACAATTTACATTTGTTTTTTTTTCTTTTTTTGTAGAAAATTAAAAATATTTTTTTTATTAATTATGTAATAGAAGCTATAGTTAATATTTGGAAACTTTTTATTTTTTTCTTAAAACGGTCATTTTTTTCATGTAGTGTAGATTATTTAATGTTTAAGCCTGATAAGCTGTTGAAAAACAAAATTTTGAATTAAAAAAAAATCTGCTTATTGTTATATATAGACTCAATTCCTATTTACATTTGAAGAAATATGCGTAGCTTAACATTTAACATCGTATTTTCAGTGACTTGACTAGGTACTTAGAGATTTATGCTCTTTGGCGCTGCTTTATCTCTATTTATCGAAATTAGATAAAGTTCATGGGACTTACTTATTCTGCATAAAATTAAGGATGCAATCATACTTCCACCTATCCACTGACAAGATAGCCGTAGGGATTTCAGGTTCGGTTTAGTTTTTCGCTCTACGGCCATTTTCTGCACCCTTTGGGTTAATTAGACCGAGACCTACAGTTTAGCGTGGATTCCGCATCACTAACAGATATTCATGCCACCGCTGGCATTCAACCTGAAGCCTGTGGTACCAGCGGCCAGTGTGCTAGCCAGTTGGCCATCAGGCCGCATGGGATTTCAGGAGAAATGGTTAGTTGTTCTACAGACTCTCACCGGAGAGGAAGAATATGTCGCGCAATCTTGCACATAACCGAGTTTCGTTTTTTCGGTTCAGAAGTAGAGCCCTTCACTGAATCTATAAGTATCTGTATTTAAATGTGTTAAATGTTGTATGTCTCTAATTCCATGAGTGTGGTGTTTGTGCTTGTGCGAATAAAATCGTGAGTTTTCAAACCTGTGCCTCAAGTATCTCGACACAACCACACCCGTTTACAATCTGGTTGTCGAACTTGCATACTACAACATGGAATTAGTAAAATACATTAGAATAGCACAATCGTTTTGTATTTATTATTAAAATATGTACATATAAAAATATAAGATGTTTGGAATTTTTTTTTTCTTTTTCTTTCCATTCTGAAACATTTATAGCTCTGTTTACAGCAGTAATTCTCAAAGCTTTTTAGGATTTATTGCACAGTTAGTGTAATATTTTTTGACAAATGAAACTTAAGTCGTCAAATTTTAATTCAAATTTCAATAAGATGAATGCTTTACCTGAAAAACTTGTATGTTTGACTTTGTTTTTGACCAATTCAACTCTCGTCTCATTCGTCTGATCTTCTAGTTCCCAAAGTAGAATTGGGTTCTTCTTCTAGTTTCCAAAGGTACATTAGGGTAGAGAGGGCTAAAGCATTAGGGTTTAAAGCATAAAAAAGAAAATGAAAATAAGCATAAATAAAACACATAATAAAGAAGAAGTAAAGTATAAATAAAGAAAATTGATAGCATAAATAAGACGGGCGGTGAAAGCATGAATAAGGAATTATAGAAAAACTGGTCGTACGTGCTTCACCAGCTGTGTGACATTATTTTTCAGGTAAGCCCACAAAATACACAACCGATCGGCGGTCATTTCCGCCGCATCTGTTAACTTACTGTTTGTCGATCGTGTCTCGCTTTGTCAATGAGTCCAGTTTTCATCAGCAGGAATGAGTGCATGTAGTGACTTATGGAGAATGTAACGTCCTCTAATGTCCACATCATGATATCCACACGCAACCTTTATTTGCATACTATGTACAATTTGTATTAATTTAAGGCCCACAATATTCGTTTATTAAATAAATTCTCATCAAACAAATGATCTTCGGTCCAGTCGTGATTAATTCAACTCATAAGCAAAACCGACTTTCGCGCTGATTACGATTTTTTTTTTTTTGTTTTAATAAATAATTTAAAGTTACAAGGCGTCTTATTTTCAACGTCTTTATTTACTGTGTTTTAAGACGTAGGTAAAATATACAGAGAACACAAATTTTTTACTATATCTTTCTTTTTGTTAGCTTAAAGGAAGTAGAATTCCAGGAAAAAACGAGCTAAAAAAATTCATAAAATAAAAGACATTTACTTAAGTTATTTTTCTTTATTGGTGCAAGAGCCCCCATGCTGGGCAAGGCCGTCTGCCTGCTGATAAATTTCGAGACAGGATATATTTATATGTTTTACGGGGTACGGTTGTCAGCCCTACTGCCAACGATTCTACAGTCATATTAGACAGTGACCTACGATTTTAAAGTGGTGGATTCCGTACCACTACAAACATTCATGGTACCACCAGGACTCGAACCCGAAACTTGTAGCACCGAGCACCAGAGCGCTAATTTACTGAAGTGGATTACGTAAATTCCAAACAAATATGAAATAACCCCATGCATCATTCTTTATATATATATATATATCAATATTTCAATCCCTTTAAATTTACTTTCTCAAAAGCGGGTGTTTGATAAAAAATCTTTCTTATTCAATAAAATATATTTTATTAATACACACATTGTTAATTACTCCCATTTGACAAATAGTTTTTAATTTTTCTTTTTCCAAGTCCCAAATACACTTTTATCTTTATTTTAAGTAATTCAAATGAATCTTTCGTTTTCGAGAGTAAATGCTTATTACGAAGTGTAAAATTATTTATTCCTCAACATCTGTGCTGTCTGAGCAACTGGCCCAAGCTCGTGCCGTGAATTCTGATTTAACTATTTTCAATCATCCTCTGCTATAACCTTAATGAGGCGGTCGTTTAGCGAATCTTTTCCTGGAGAGAAAGAAAAAGAACTGCAAAGATTCAAACAAAATAAAAAAAGAAATAGAAACCACAGAAATATCCCTCATTTGGACGATTTGGATCCCTCGTCGCTTACAGTGACACAGAAAACGAACGGGATTACTTTTTAATTACTCATTTGCATCGCCATTTCTTTTCCTCTTTACTGCTGCCAGCTTAATCTTACCCGATTTGTCCTTCCTGTCTCAATTCTTACTAATGTCATGTGCTTAATCCTGCAAAGTGGCCGGAATTTGTCGCCCGTGTTCGGGGGAGTTAAAATTAGCGAGATTAATTCGCCACCGAGTTTGCCTCTTGGCGTTAAAAATGGGTCCTCATTCCATCCACTAATTCCTCCAGGCGACGAATCTATTTTTTTTCTTTTCCTGTTTTTCCCTGAAAAATCTCCCCCTCTTTAAATCGCCCCTTGTTTATTCTACCCCATTATATGTGCGAGATCGTAAAGAATTAACCAGCTTTTGTAATTAAAACTTTTCTATGCCAGTATAACAGCCAAGTTTGGCACACTAGTAAACGCATCGCGCAGGAAATAAAGGAGGTAGTTAAAAAAATGTTTCTTTTCCCGAATTAAAAAAAAGGAAAAAAGGGCAAGATATAAAACCATTAAAACAAGATTAATAAAAAATGGGAAGTTTTATAACGAAATGCTAATCAACTGCTTCCACTGCAGCAGCAACAGTAGCGAAGGATAAGGCTTCCTGGAAAAAAGGAAAATCGTGTCGACTTTGGAGAGAGAAGTGACATTCAATTAAACGATGTCGGGAAAAAGGGAAGAGGAATAGAAGAAAAAAAAACCGGAGAAGGAAAGGAAAAATGGGAAAAACCGATTTTATGACATGTAGTTAGTTACTAGCAGCAGGATGTGGTGTGTGGATCGGACTCTAGGCATTTATCGTAAATATCCTTACAATGGGGCGCTGTGACAAATTAAAAGCGTGTCGTTGATATCATGTTTTTTTTTTCCTCGTGATATTTCCAGAGTGAGTGTTTTCGTGTGATGTAGTTTGAATTTTATTTTGGCTGAAATAAGCGATGGAATATAAGTTTTGGAAGAAGTGCCATCTGTGGAAAAGTGTTTGAGAATGTCACAGGTTCTTAGTCAAAGAGGATTAAGTGAAAATGTCTCATTTATGGGCCCATTTTCCTTAGTTAGGGTAAATTTATTCTGATGTATTAAGTGTTTACAGTCGGCCCATGTTTCTACTTTTTTTAATAGTTTTTTTCGTGAATATTTGCTTTTCTTCTTTGAATATTCATCTTGCGCAACGGCCCCCTGGTGTGTGAAGGCCAACTGCCTACTGGCAATTTACGAGACAGGAGATGTTTATATTTTACAGGGTAGGGTTAAAATCCCTACTTCCAACAGTCACATTAGACCAGGATATGTAGTTTAAAGTGGTTTATGAACAACTATAAACGTATATGGCACCCTAGTTACTCGACCATCGGGGCCCCATTCGATCTTAATTACATACACTAAATTACATTTGTTAATGTATAATATAATAGTTAAAATTATACATAATTCTAAGTATGATTATTTAAATTCCAAACAAATATGAAATAACCCATGCACAGTTCTTCTTCAATAAAATATATTTTATCAATACACACACTGTTAATTACTCTCATTTGACAAATTGTTTTTAATTTTTCTTTTCCCATGTCCCAAATACACTTTTATCTTTATTTTAAGTAATTCAAATAAATCTTTCGTTTTCGAGTAAATGCTTATTACGAACTGTAAAATTATTTATTCCTTGACATCTGTGCTATCTGAGCAACCGGCCCAAGCTCGTGCCGTGAATTCTTTCAATCATTCTCTGCCATAACCTTAATGAGGCGGTCGTTTAGCGAAACTTTTCCTGGAGAGAAAAAAGAACTGCAAAGATTCAAACAAAATAAAAATAAAAAAAACCAGAAACCACAGAAATATCCCCCATTTGGACGATTTGGATCCCTCGTCGCTTACAGTGACACAGAAAACGGAACGGGATTACTTTTTAATTACACATTTGCATCGCCATTTTTTTCTCCTCTTTACTGCTGCCAGCTTAATCTTACCCGATTTGTACTTCCTGTCTCAATTCTTACTAATGCTATGTGCTTAATCCTGCAAATTGGCCGAATTTGTCGCCCGTGAAAGAATTTGGGGAGTTAAAATTAGCGAGATTAATTCGCCACCGAGTTGCCTCTTGGCGTTAAAAATGGGTCCTCATTCCATCCGCTAATTCTTCCAGACGACGAATCTATTTTCTTTCTTTACCCGTTTTTCCCAGAAAAATCCCACCTCTTTAAATCCCCCTTGTTTGTTCTGCCCCCATTATATGCGCGATCGTAAAGAATTAACCGACTTCCGTAATTAAAACTTTTCTATCGCAGTATAACAGCTACGTTTGGCGCCAGTAAACACATCGCGCTGGAAATAAAGGATGTAGTTAGGCACATTAAAAAAAAAATGTTCCTTTTCCCAAATAAAAACTGGAAAAGAAAAGGCCAAGATATAAAGCCATTAAAACGAGATTAATAAAAAATGGGAAGTTTTATAACGAAATGCTAATCAACTGCTTCCACTGCAGCAACAGCAGCGAAGGATAAGGATTTCCGGAAAAAAGGAAAATCGTGTCGACTTTGAAGAGAGAAGTGACATTCAATTAAACGATGTCGGGAAAAAGGGAGGAATAGAAGGAGAAACAAAACTGGAGAAGGAAAGGAAAAATGGGAAAAACCGATTTTATGACATGTAGTAGAGTTACTAGCAGCAGGATGTGGTGTGTGTGTGTGTGTGTGTGTGGATCGGACTCTAGGCAATTACCGTAAATATCCGTACAATGGGGCGCTGTGTCCCAATTAAAAGCGTGTCGTTGATACCATGTTTTTTTCCTCGTGATATTTCCAGAGTGAGTGTTATCGTGTGATGTAGTTTGAATTTTATTTTGGTTGAAGTAAGCGATGGAATATAAGTTTCGGAGGAAGTGCCATCAGTGCAAAAGTGCTATAGAAAGTCATAGGTTCTTAGTCAAAGAGACTTAAGCGAAAATTTGTCGCTTATGGCCTGATTTTCCTTAGTTAGGGTGAATTTATTCACATGTATTGAGTGTTTGTAGTGGACTCATGTTTTTGTTTTTTTTAAATAGTTTTTTTTTTTTTTTTGTGAATATTTCCTTTTTTTTTTTTTCATCTTCACTGGAGCAACAGCACCCCTGGTGGGTGAAGGCCAAGTGCCTACTGGCAAATTTCGAGACAGGAGATGTTTACATTTTACAGGGTGGAGTTGTCATCCCTACGTCCAACAATCACATTAGACCAGGACTTGTAGTTTAAAGTTGATTACGAACCACTATAATCGTTTTTGGCACCCTAGTTACTCGACCATCGGGCCCCTTTCGATCACAATTACATACACTAAATTACATTTGTTAATTTGTAGTATAATAGTTTAAAATTATGTATAATTCTAAGTATGATTATGTAAACAAATATGAAATAACCCCATGCACAATTCGTTAGATATATATCAATACTTCAATCGCATTAAATTTGCTTTCGCAAAAACAGGCTTTTCATAAAAAAATCTTTCTTATTCAATAAAACATATTTTATCACTACACAGATTGTAAATTACTCCCATTTGACAAATTGTTTATAATTTTTCTTTCCCAAGTCCCAAACACAATTTTATCTTCATTTTTAAGTAATTCAAATAAATCTTTCGTTTCGAGAATAAATGCTTATTAAGAAACTTTTCCTAGAGAGAAAGAAAAAAGAACTGCAAAGATTTAAATAATAAAAAAAAATAATAAAAAAAGCAGAAACCACAGAAATATCCCTCATTTGGACGATTTGGATCCCTCGTCGCTTACAGTGACACAGAAAACGAACGGGATTACTTTTTAATTACTCATTTGCATCGCCATTTTTTTCTCCTCTGTACTGCTGCCAGCTTAATCTTACCCGATTTGTACTTCCTGTCTCAATTCTTACTAATGCTATGTGCTTAATCCTGCAAATTGGCCGAATTTGTCGCCCGTGAAAGAATTGGGGGAGTTAAAATTAGCGAGATTAATTCGCCACCGAGTTGCCTCTTGGCGTTAAAAATGGGTCCTCATTCCATCCACTAATTCCTCCAGACGACGAATCTATTTTCTTTCTTTACCCGTTTTTCCCTGGAAAAATTCCTCTATTTAAATCGCCCCTTCTTTATTCTCCCCCATTATACTGCGAGATCGTAAAGAATTAACCAGCTTTTGTAATTAAAACTTTTCTATCCCTGTATAACAGCTACGTTTGGCACCCCAGTAAATGGATCGCGCTGGAAATAAAGTAGGTAGTTAGGCACATTTAAAAAAAAGGTTCCTTTTCCCAAATAAAAACTGGAAAAAAAAGGAAAAAGGGCAAGATATAAAACCATTAAAACGAGATTAATAATTAACGAAATATAAGGTCCGTTATATAAGGCGTTAAAAATGGGTCCTCATTCCATCCACTAATTCCACTAGACGACGAATCTAATTTCTTTCTTTTCCCGTTTTTGCCCGGAAAAATCCCCCTATTTAAATCGCCCCTTGTTTATTCTCCCCCATTATGCTGCGAGATCGTAAAGAATTAACCAGCTTTTGTAATTAAAACTTTTTTATGCCAGTATAACAGCCAAGTTTGGCACACTAGTAAACGCATCGCGATGGAAATAAAGGAGGTAGTTAAAAAAAGTGTTCCTTTTCCCGAATTAAAAAACTGGAAATAAAAAGGAAAAAGGGCAAGAAATAAAGCCATTAAAACGAGATTAATAAAAAATGGGAAGTTTTATAACGAAATGGTAATCAACTGCTTCTCCTGCAGCAACAGTAGCGAAGGATAAGGCTTCCTGGAAAAAAAGGAAAATCGTGTCGACTTTGGAAAGAGAAGTGACATTCAATTAAACGATGTCGGGAAAAAGGGAGGAATAGAAGAAGAAAAAAATACCGGAAAAGGAAAGGAAAACTGGGAAAAACCGATTTTATGACATGTAGTTAGTTACTAGCAGCAGGATGTGGTGTGTGGATCGGACTCTAGGCAATTATCGTAAATATCCTCACAATGGGGCGCTGTGTCCCAATTAAAAGCGTGTCGTTGGCACCATGTTTTTTCCCCGTGTGGTATTTCCAGAGTGAGTGGTATCGTGTGGTGTAGTTTGAATTTTATTTTGGCTGAAATAAGCGATGGAATATAAGTTTCGGAAGAAGTACCATCTGTGCAAAAGTGCTTGAGAAAGTCACAGGTTCTTAGTCAAAGAGGATTAAGTGAAAATGTCTCGTTTATGGGCTCATTTTCCTTAGTTATGTTAAATTTATTCTGATGTATTAAGTGTTTGTTAAGGACTCATGTTTCTGCTATTTTTTTAAGTAGTTTTTTTCGTGAATATTTGCTTTTCGTCTTGAATAGTACTTCTCCTTCATTGGGCGGCCTGCCGACCGATTGGCTAGCGCTGTAGCTTTTGGTACCACATGCTTCAGGTTTGAAGCCTGGCTATGGCATGAATGTTTGTTTGGTTCGGAATCCACATTAAATTGCTACTGCTACATCACATCAATGTGCCTAGAGCTGAGTTGCCCCTTTACAGTTTGGGAATAATGTGGGTGATTGGGCTTTGTGACGCTGTACGGCCATATGAGATTGGAACCTACGCTTTCAAGTGGATTCCGAACCTCTACAAACATCTAAGAAACTGCCGGGACTCGAACCCTAAACCTGTCGCACCGAGCACCAATGCGATAATTTACTGAAGTGGATTATGTGAAGTCCAAACATACGTAAAATAGCCTCATGCACAATTCTTTAGATATATATTAGTATTTCAATCGCTCTAAATTTACTTTCTCTAAATAGGGTTTTTGATGAAAGAAAAAAACGTTCTTATTCAATAAAATATATTTTATCAATACGCACACATTGTTAATTACTCCCATTTGACAAATTGTTTTTAATTTCTCTTTTCGAAGTTCCAAATACACTTTTATCTTTATTTTAAGTAATTCAAATAAATCTTTCGCTTTCGAGTAAATGCTTATTACAACGAACTGTAAAATTATTTATTCCTCGATATCTGTGCTATCTGAGCAACCAGCCCAAGCTCGTGCCGTGAATTCTGATTTAACTACTTTCAATCATCCTCTGCCATAACCTTAATGAGGCGGTCGTTTAGCGAAACTTTTCCTGGAGAGAGAAAGAAAAAAGAACTGCAAAGATATAAAAAAAAAAAATAAAAAAAAAAACCAGCAGAAACCGTAGAAATATCCCTCATTTGGACGATTTGGAACCCTCGTCGCTTACAGTGATACAGAAAACGAACTGGAGTACTTTTTAATTACTCATTTGCATCAGAATTTTTTTTTCTGCCTCTTTACTGCTGCCAGCTTAATCTTGCCCGATTTGTACTTCCTGTCTCAATTCTTACTAATGTCATGTGCTTAATCCTGCAAAGTGGCCTGGAATTTGTCGGGAGTATAAGAATTAGGAGAGTTAAAACTAGCGAGATTAATTCGCCACCGATTGGGCTCTTGGCGTTAAAAATGGGTCCTGATTCCATCCACTAATTCCTCCAGACGACGAATCTGTTTTCTTTCTTTTCCCGTTTTTCCCCTCAAAAATCCCCCCTCTTTAAATCGCCCCTTGTTTATTCTCCCCCATTCGAGATCGTAAAGAATTAACCAGCTTTTGTAATTAAAACTTTTCTATCCCAGTATAACAGCTAAGTTTGGCACACGAGTATAAACGCATCGCGCTGGAAATAAAGGAGGCAGTTAAAAAAAAAATGTTCCTTTTCCCGAATTAAAAAACGGAAAAAAAGGAAAAAGGGCAAGAAATAAAGCCATTAAAACGAGATTAATAAAAAATGGGAAGTTTTATAACGAAATGCTAATCAACTGCTTCCACTGCAGCAACAGTAGCGAAGGATAAGGCTTCCTGGAAAAAAAGAAAATCGTGTCGACTTTGGAAAGAGAAGTGACATTCAATTAAACGATGTCGGGAAAAAGGGAGGAATAGAAGAAGAAAAAAATACCGGAAAAGGAAAGGAAAACTGGGAAAAACCGATTTTATGACATGTAGTTAGTTACTAGCAGCAGGATGTGGTGTGGATCAGAGTATGGGCAATTATCGTAAATATCCGTACAATGGGGCGCTGTGTCCCAATTAAAAGCGTGTCGTTGATACCGTGTTTTTTCCCCGTGTGATATTTCCAGAGTGAGTGTTATCGTGTGATGTAGTTTGAATTTTAGTTTGGTTTGAAATAAGCGATGGAATATAAGTTTTGGAGGAATTGCCATCTGTGCAAAAGTGCTTGAGAAAGTCAGAGGTTCTTTGTGAAAGGGGATGAAGAGAAAATTTGCCATTTATGGGCTCATTTTCGTTAGTTAATATAAATTTATTCTGATGTATTAAGTGTTTGTAGTAGACTCATGTTTCTACTTTTTTTTAAAGAAGTTTTTTTCGTGAATATTTGCTTTTCTTCTTTGAATAATAATACTTCTTCATTGGGCGGCCTGTTGGCCAATTGGCTAGGTACCACATGATCTGGCATTTGATACCACATGCTTCAGTTTTGAATCCTGGCTATGGCATGAATGTTTGTTTGGTTCTGAATCCACTTTAAACTACTACTACCATACCACATCACTGTGCCTAGAACTGAGTTGCTCCTTTACAGTTTCGGAATAATGTGGGTGATTGGGATCTCTGACGCCCTACGGCCATATGAGATTGGGACCTACGCTTTAAATTGGATTCCGAACCACTACAAACATCCAAGAAACCGCCGGGGCTCGAACCCTAAACCTTTAGCACCGAGTACCAGAGCGCTAATTTCCTGAAGTGGATTATGTAAATTCCAAACAAATGTAACATAAGCCCATGCACAATTCTTTAAATATATATATCAATATTTCACTCGTTTTTAATTTAGTTTCTCTAAAGCAGGTTTTTTTTATAAAAAATCGTTCTTATTCAATAAAATATATTTTATTAATACACACATTGTTAATTACTCCCATTTGCCAAATTGTTTTAATTTTTCTTTTTCCAAGTCCCAAAGACACTTTTTATCTTCATTTTAAGTAATTCAAATAAATCTTTCGTTTCGAGAGTAAATGCTTATTACGAAGTGTAAAATTATTTATTCCTCAACATCTCTGCTATCTGAGCAACTGGCCCAAGCTTGTGCCGTGAATTCTGATTTAACTACTTTCAGTCATCCTCTGCCATAACCTTAATGAGGCGGTCGTTTAGCGAGACTTTTCCTGGAGAGAGAAAGAAAAAACAAAATGCAAAGATTCAAACAAAATAATAATAATAAAAAAATAAAAAAAAGGCAGAAAACACAAAAATATCCCTCATTTGGACGATTTGGATCCCTCGTCGCTTACAGTGACACAGAAAACGAACGGGATTACTTTTTAATTACTCATTTGCATCGCCATTTTTTTTCCCCCTCTTTACTGCTGCCAGCTTAATCTTACCCGATTTGTACATCCTGTCTCAATTCTTACTAATGCTATGTGCTTAATCCTGCAAAGTGGCCGGAATTTGTCGCCCGTGAAAGAATTGGGAGAGTTAAAATTAGCGAGATTAATTCGCCAGCGAGTTGCCTCTTGGCGTTAAAAATGGGTCCTCATTCCATCCACTAATTCCTCCACACGACGACTCTATATTCTTTCTTTTCCCCGTTTTTCCCTGAAAAATTCCCTCCCCTCTTTAAATCGCCCCTTGTTTATTCTCCCCCATTATATGCGAGATCGTAAAGAATTAACCGGCTTTTGTAATTAAAACTTTTCTAACCCAGTATAACAGCTAAGTTTGCACACGAGTATAAACGCATCGCGCTGGAAATAAAAGGAGGTAGTTAAAAAAAAAATTTCCTTTTCCCAAATAAAAACTGGAAAAAGAAAAGGAAAAAAGGGCAAGATATAAAGCCATTAAAACGAGATTAATAAAAAATGGGAAGTTTTATAACGAAATGCTAATCAACTGCTTCCACTGCAGCAACATCAGCGACGGATAAGGCTTCCTGGAAAAAAAGGAAAATCGTGTCGACTTTGAGAGAGAAGTGACATTCAATTAAACGATGTCGGGAAAAAGGGAGGAATAGGAGAAAAAAATACCGGAAAAGGAAAGGAAAACTGGGAAAAACCGATTTTATGACATGTAGTTAGTTACTAGCAGCAGGATGTGGTGTGTGGATCGGACTCTAGGCATTTATCGTAAATATCCTTACAATGGGGCGCTGTGACAAATTAAAAGCGTGTCGTTGATACCATGTTTTTTTTTTCCTCGTGATAGTTCCAGAGTGAGTGTTATCGTGTGATGTAGTTTGAATTTTATTTTAGTTGAAATAAGCGATGGAATATAAGTTTCGGAGGAAGTGCCATCTGTGCAAAAGTGCTTGATAAAGTCACAAGCTCTTAGTCAAAGAGGCTTAAGTGAAAATTTCCCGTTCATCGGCCCATTTTCCTTAGTTAAGGTAAATTTATTGCGATGTCTTAAGTGTTTGTAGTGGACTCATGTTTCTGCCTTTTTTTAAAATAGTTTTTTTCGTGAATATTTGCTTTTCTTCTTGAATAATACTTCGTCTTCATTGGGCGGCCTGTTGACCGATTGGCTAGCGTTCTGGCTTTTGGTACCATAGGCTTCAGGTTTGAATCCTGGCTATGGCATGAATGATTGTTTCTTCGGAATCAACGTTAAACTGCTACTACTACACCACATCACTGTGCCTAGAGCTGAGTTGCCCCTTTACAGTTTCGGAATAATGTGGTGATTGGGCTCTACGGTCACATGAGAGTGGAATCTACGCTTTAAAGTGGATTGCGAATCACTACAAGCATCCAAGAAACCGCCGGGAATCGAACCCTAAACCTGTGGCACCGAGTACCAGATCGCTAATTTACTGAAGTGGATTATGTAGATATATATTTATAGATATCTTTAGATATATATCAGTATTTCAATCTCTCTAAATTTACTTTCTCTAAAGCGAGTTTTTGATATGAAAAAATCTTTTTTATTTAATAAAATATATTTTATTAATACACATTGTTAATTACTCCCATTTGCCAAATTGTTTTAATTTTTCTTTTTCCAAGTCCCAAAGACACTTTTTATCTTCATTTTAAGTAATTCAAATAAATCTTTCGTTTCGAGAGTAAATGCTTATTACGAAGTGTAAAATTATTTATTCCTCAACATCTCTGCTATCTGAGCAACTGGCCCAAGCTTGTGCCGTGAATTCTGATTTAACTACTTTCAGTCATCCTCTGCCATAACCTTAATGAGGCGGTCGTTTAGCGAGACTTTTCCTGGAGAGAGAAAGAAAAAACAAAATGCAAAGATTCAAACAAAATAATAATAATAAAAAAATAAAAAAAAGGCAGAAACCACAGAAATATCCCTCATTTGGATGATTTGGTTCCCTCGTCGCTTACAGTGACACAGAAAACGAACGGGATTACTTTTTAATTACTCATTTGCATCACCATTTTTTTCCCCTCTTTACTGCTGCCAGCTTAATCTTACCCGATTTGTACTTCCTGTCTTAATTCTTACTAATGCTATGTGCGTAATCCTGCAAAGTGGCAGGAATTTGTCGGCCGTAAAAGAATTGGGGGAGTTAAAATTAGCGAGATTAATTTGCCACCGAGCTGCCTCTTGGCGTTAAAAATGGGTCCTCATTCCATCCGCTAATTCCTCCAGACGACGAATCTGTTTTTTTTCTTTTCCCGTTTTCCCCCTCAAAAATCCCCCCTCTTTAAATCGCCCCTTGTTTATTCTCCCCCATTATGCGATTCGAGATCGTAAAGAATTAACCAGCTTTTGTAATTAAAACTTTTATATCCCAGTATAACAGCTAAGTTTGGCACACGAGTGTAAACGCATCGCGCTGGAAATAAAGGAGGTAGTTAAAAAAAATGTTCCTTTTCCCAAATAAAAACTGGAAAAAAAAATGGAAAAAGGGCAGGATATAAAGCCATTAAAACGGAATTAATATAAAATGGGAAGTTTTATAACGAAATGCTAATCAACTGCTTCCACTGCAGCAACAATCAGTAGTGAAGGATAAGGCTTCTGGGAAAAAAGGAAAATCGTGTCGACTTTGAGAGAGAAGTGACATTTAATTAAAGGATGTCGGGAAAAAACGGAGGAATAGAAAAAAAAAAAAAAAAAAAAAAAAAAAACTGGAGACGGAAAGGAAAAATGGGAAAAACCGATTTTATGACATGTAGTTAGTTACTAGCAGCAGGATGTGGTGTGGTGTGTGGATCGGACTCTAGGCAATTATCGTAAATATCCTTACAATGGGGCGCTGTGTCCCAATTAAAAGCGTGTCGTTGATACCATGTTTTTTCTCCTCGTGATATTTCCAGATTGAGTGTTATCGTGTGATGTAGTTTGAATTTTATTTTGGCTGAAATAAGCGATGGAATATAAGTTTTGGTGGAAATGCCATCTGTGCAAAGTGCTTGAGAAAGTCGCAGGTTCTCAGTCAAAGAGGCTTAAGTGAAAATGTCTTGTTGATGGGCTCATTTTCCTTAGTTACGGTAAATGTATTCTGATGTATTAAATGTTTGTAGTGTACTCATGTTTCTGCCTTTTTTTAAAATAGTTTTTTTTCGTGTATATTTGCATTTCTTCTTGAATAATACTTTTCCACTGGTGCTATAGTCCCATGGTGGGCCAAGACCACCACAAAGGCCTTCTACAATTAATTCAAGTCATATAGATTTTACATGCCAACTTTGATATTCTTTAATTTTCTCAAATTTTTTTTTTTAAATCAAGCAAACCAATTTTGATAATTTTTATGTTTTATAACTAACTCCCTTGCACTACAGTCCATGATGGACCATGGCAGTCTGCTTTCTGACAGATTCCTTAAACAGAAGGTGTTTTTGTTTTTCGGGTTAGTGCTGTCAGCCCAACGCTGTACAGTCATATTAGACAGGGACCTACTGTTTAAAGTGGATTCTGAACCACCACAAACATCCAAGAATCCGCCGGGACTCGAACCCTAAACCTGTGGCACCGAGCACCAGAGTACTAAATGTAAAATAACCTCATGCACAATTCTTTAGATATATATCACAATTTCAATTGCTGTAACTTTACTTTCTCTAAAAGCGGGATTTTGATTTAAAAAAAATCGATCTTATTCAATAAAACATATTTTATCAAAACACATATTGTTAATTACTCCCATTTGACAAATTGTTTTTTATTTTTCTTTCCCAAGTCCCAAATACAATTTTATCTTTATTTTTAAGTAATTCAAATAAATCTTTTCGTTTCGAAAGCAAATGCTTATTACAAACTGTAAAATTATTTATTCCTCGACATCTGTTCTATCTGAGCAACCAGCCCAAGCTCGTGCCGTGAATTCTGATTTAACTACTTTCAATCATCCTCTGCCATAACCTTGATGAGGCGGTAGTTCAGCGAGACTTTTCCTAGAGAGAGAAAAAAGAACTGCAAAGATTCAAACAAAATTAAAAAAAAAAAAAAAAAAAAAAAAAGAAACAGAAACCACAAAAATATCCCTCATTTGGACGATTTGGATCCCTCGTCGCTTGCAGTGACACAGAAAACGAACGGGATTACTTTTTAATTACTCATTTGAATCACTTTTTTTTTCCCCCTCTTTACTACTGCCAGCTTAATCTTACACGATTTGTACTTCCTGTCGCAATTCTCACTAATGCTATGTGCTTAATCCTGCAAAGTGGCCGGAATTTGTCGCCCGTAAAAGAATTTGGGGAGTTAAAATTAGCGAGATTAATTCGCCACCGAGTTGCCACTTGGCGTTAAAAATGGGTCCATCCGCTAATTCCTCCAGACGACGAATCTATTTTCTTTTTTTTTTTCCCGTTTTTCCCCAGAAAAATCCACCACTCTTTAAATCGCCCCTTGTTTATTCTCCCTCATTATATGCGAGATCGTAAAGAATTAACCAGCTTTTGTAATTAAAACTTTTCTATCCCGGTATAACAGCTAAGTTTGGTGTACCAGTAAACGCATAGCGCTGGAAATAAAGGAGGTAGTTAAAAAAAAATGTTCCTTTTCCAGATTAAAAAAATAGGAAAAGGGGCAAGATATAAAGCCATTAAAACGAGATTAATAAAAAATGGGAAGTTTTATAACGAAATGCTAATCAAGTGCGAAGGATAAGGCTTCCTGGAAAAAAAGGAAAATCGTGTCGACTTTGGAGAGAGAAGTGACATTCAATTAAACGATGTCAAGGAAAACGGGGAAAAAAAAAAAACTGGAGAAGGAAAGGAAAAATGTGAAAAACCGATTTTATGACATGTAGTTAGTTAGTAGCAGCAGGATGTGGTGTGTGGATCGGACTCTAGGCAATTATCGTAAATATCCTTACAATGGGGCTCTGTGTCCCAATTAAAAGCGTGTCGTTGATACCATGTTTTTTTCCCGTGTGGTATTTCGAGAGTGAGTGGTATCGTGTGGTGTAGTTTGAATTTTATTTTGGCTGAAGTAAGCGATGGAATATAAGTTTCGGAGGAAGTGCCATCTGTGCAAAAGTACTTGAGAATGTCACAGGTACTTAGTCAAAGAGGGTTAAGTGAAAATTTCGTTTATGGGCTCATTTTCCTTAGTTAGCGTAAATTTATTTTGATGTATTAAGTGTTTGGAGTGGACCCATGTTTCTGCTTTTTTTTAAAATAGTTTTTTTCCCGTAAATATTTGCATTTCTTTTTGAATAATACTTCTTCTGCATGGGCGCGCAACAGCTCCATGGTGGGCCAAGGCCACCAACTGGAAATGTTCCCATGGCTTAACGTTCCAACGTTCCAGATTATGTAATGTCAGTCTTTATTTTATCTAACTTGAGAATATTCTCTTCCAAAAGAAAGATATAGTTTCAAGTATTCATTATTTGAACCATTTTTTAATTGCCTTCAATAAAAAAGCATCGTTTTTTTTCCAATTTCACCTCCTCCTTCTTCTACTTCAGTGGGCAGCCTGATCGCCAATTGGCTAGCTCTCTGGCCATTGGTTCCACAGGCTTCAGGTACGAATCTTGGCCGTAGCGCGGATGTTTGTTCGCGGTTCGAAATCCATGTTAAACTGTAGATCCCCGGTCTAATTAGTCTAAAACTGAACAAAATGACTATAGAATGAAAAATCAACCAAATCTACTTCATCGGCCCAAAGTCACCATGGTGGCTCAAGGCTGTCTGCCTACTGGTAGATTTCGAAACATGAGATTTGTTTTCTTTTTGCGGTTAGGGTTGTCAGCACTACGCCCAGCGCTTTACAGTCATATTAGACTCTGGGCCTGATGACCGAGTGACTAGAGCTCAGGAGCTCGGTACCAGGTTTCGGCTTCGAATCCCGGCTGCGCTAGGGATGTTTGCTGTGGTTCGGAATCTACTTTAAGCCATAGGTTCCGGTCTCATATGTACGTAGAGTGTCACAGTGCCCATTCAGACTTCTTCTCACCCACATCATTCCCAAACGGTAAAGGAGCAACTCAGCTCTAGGCACAGTGATGTGGTGTTGTGTAGTAGTAGTCATATTAGACTTTGACCTATGATTTAAAATGGATTCCAAACCGTTACGAACGTCCATGACACTACTGATAATCAAACCCGAAGTCTGTGGCACCGAGCTCTAGAGAGGTAATCACTCGGCCATCAAGTCCCTGCCCTACATAAATATTGTTCCGAAATTATTTCTTCATGATAAAAAGAATGTATCTTTTAATTTAACAAAGACTAAAGACAAAAGATTAGAAATTCCAAATTTCATGGGAAGTGTTTTGAATAGTAAAACATAAATCAACCGAGCTTAAGCGATAGCGTTACATTAAGATGCAAGTGATACGTACATTTATTTTTTTACAAGAAATTATGGATATAATACAGTAGAACACTTGCGTAACATTTCCACAGTCACCCAAATAACTTGTAATACAAGATAACACATTAAGAAAACATGTAGCATTTCTGGCTTAGTTACAACATTGTATGTTAGTTAATCACAAGCCGCTTTGTCCTGCTGAATAAAAATGCCAGTAGTACTACTACCACCATAATCACGATTTCTCTGCCCCTATTACCGAAGAAAAGAAGGTGGACTCTTTAGTCTGGTGCAGAGTCGGAAATTGGAGCAAAACAAGCCCGGAATATTAGTTAAGTCACGTAAAGTTATTTCTGACAAGAACTAGGGTTTCTCTCGCACGACCGTGCGCTTATGAGAACACATTTATTTTGTCTCCTCCCCAAATTGTGATATTTCTCGAGACTGCTCGCAGACTATGCCGTGAATTTTAATTCGGAAGGAAAAGTGATGAGCGTCTGGAATAGAGAAGGTGAGGAAAGTAGCCTCATGTTATCTATTTAAGTCATCTCATCCCATTTAGATGGAAAGTTTTATGTCAAAAAGTTTGTGTCTTGTTATTGCAAACTTTGTTTTTACTTTGACTGCTGTTGGTGAATGTGTAACCTTTCCTCTTTTTGTATAATAGTGCCGTCTGATGGTATCAGTCTGGGATTGTGTCTTGCATTTCTGATGCTATCTTACGATAGGGTACGCTTAGGGTTTGGTGCTATATTGTCTTAACGCTAATTAATTAGTAATTATTTATGTGTCATTGTATTCCATTCTCTTTTTTTATGTTACAAAGGCATTGAATTTATTTTTAACTGCATCAGTAACAATGAAAAAGCCTTGAAAAATACGTTTAACGTACTAAAAATCATGAGTATTACAACATATGCTTGATACAACATTTATGTGCATTGTTTATTATCATTACTGAGTTACAATTTATTTATGTCATTTTTTGGAATCATTTACGGATTTTAATTCGGAGGGAAAAGTGATGAGAGTCTGGAATGGGAGGTGAGGAAAGTGGCCTCATGTTATCTATTTAAGTCATCTCATCCCATTTAGATGGAAAGTTTTGTGTCAAAGTTTGTGTCTTGTTATTGCAAACTTTGTTTTTACTTTGACTGCTGTTGGTGAATGTGTAACTCTATTGCCTTTCCTTTTTGTTATTTGTACAGTAGACGCGTCTGATGGTATCAATCTGGGATTGTGTCTTGCATTTCTGATGCTATCTTTTGAAAGGGTGGTAGTGAGAAGAAGGTTGGATGCCGTATTGTCTTAGCGTTAATTAATTAGTAATTATTTATGTGCCATTGGGTTCCATTTTTTTTTTTTTATGTTACAAAGGCATTGAATTTATTTTTAACTGCATCAGTAACAATGAAAAAGGCTTGAAAAATACGTTTAACGTACTAAAAATCATGAGTATTACAACATATGCTTGATACAACATTTATGTGCATTGTTTATTATCATTACTGAATTACAATTTATTTATGCCATTTTTTGGTATGCGAGATTTTTTTAAAAAGAGTTTTGTTTATTAGAATAATAAATCAAAAACTGAAATCATTTACGAATTTCTCTTTATCGTGAGCATATTTTTTTATCACTTATTTGATCATCAGAGGAGCTTGATTAGATAATGTTAAGTGATAATTAATTTTAACTGGGATTAACTTTACCAAGAAAAACTAATCCTTAGACACTATTTTGAGAAAAATTTGATACAATAATCTGTTTGCATTTTGAAAATCAGGCACTTCAAAACAAAATACAGAGTGCTTGATTTGGTATTGATAAATCAATAGTTTTAGCAACAAATATTCCGTGCCAGTTTTAAAGCACACAGAAATAAAATCTATTGTAAATCAGTGTTTATTTTAAATATTTTTTTATTTATTTTCAATTGCAAGTTTACAGGACAGCAGCTATCATAAAAAAAATAAATTCAAAGAACCAGATAAAAACAAATGACATCAGTTAATTGAAATGAAAAATCCTGTTTGAAATGAACACTTAAATCTGGCAATCCAATAAAGCTTCCATAACGAAACAGGAGGCAATGCAGAACAGAAAACAATGTGAGGCATATCCATTTCTTCCTGGTTATCGCACAGGAGACAGAGAGGGTTCAGATGTCAATTTAATTCTATGAAGGTGCTTTCGGAGGCAATCGTGATCACAGAACAGCCGTAGCAATGCCACCAATAATAATGAGACAAATCACCTGCGTTCCACTGCAGAATAAGAAACTCACACTGAGAGCCAGACTTAAGGCTGTATTTGTAGATCATTTTGCCGTATCAGATGTTGCCCGGAGTGCACCACGAGGAGGTAGATCTACGTTGCACTCTGTTTATTTTAAAGAAAAGTTTTTGAAATCAAAGTTTCTTGTGTTGCGCGAGGAGATTAATCTGTTTTAAATAACTTATGCTCTTATGTAATTTGACCCATATATATTTTGTGAAAACTTACATCATATCATAAATAATATCATATACGCACAAAAATGAAACGATAGTAGGGGGAAAAAGTATTTTTTAGTGATGTAGTCTTTAGTCAACCAAGTAGATAATCTGTATTTTAAGAGATAAAAATTTAGCTTTAAAATGCGATTTATTTATTCTTCATTATATTTCGATTACATTTGATCTAATTTAGATAAACTATTTTGACTTTACACTGAAACGAATTTAAGTGAATAAAATATTATCCTGCATTATTTACAAACCGAAAAAGGAATGTAGTAAATACAACTATTGATAAGATACTTACATACTTACTGAACATTTAATTTTTATTTTGCCATAATTTCCTTTCAAAAAAGTATGAGTTAGAAAAAAATAAGAAACCTGTCCTTAAATTAAGGCATTTATTCAAGAAAGAAAATGCTGTAATACTTTCTTTTTATTACGTATAACTCAGCATAGTTTTTTTAGTATGAATGGAAATCATGTGGTTTGTAAGATAAATAACTTCAAATATATATTATTCAGAAATCTTTCTCCACCCATATCTGATGAGTTCAAGTTCCGGCATCGCGTCTTAATCGAATTCGGTCAAGGGAAAAGTTACTTATTCTCCTTGGATTAAAATGATTAATGAAAAAATATTTTAATCAACGCCAATGCACATCTAGTGGTAGATCTTTAAGGCGTAACCAATCATGGGCGTAACACGCTACGAACAAATATTTATTTTCTTAATGCATTTGTATGCGGTCGTTTACCTTCATCAGACATGTAGTTATTTTTCTTTAAGTTTAATCTTTTGCTAAACTTATCAATCAGCATTTAAAACGTGAACAAAAATATCGTATTTTCAGGAATTACCATTGTTGCTGTTGATAATTTAGAACTGTACAGCGACATTTTTGAAGGTTTTTGAGCAGAAAATTTGATTTGATGTTGAAATCATTCGCCTAATCAAATTATCTATTGAAATGGAGTGCTGCCTTAATGCCTTATTGTGTTTGAAATTATTTTGGTATTGTGACAAGAAAATAACGTTCGGTACTAGATGTTTGTAGTAGTTCGGAATCCACTTTAAACTGTAGTTCCCGGTCTAATATGACTGTAGAGGACAGACAACCCTATCGCGTAAAAAGAAAACATCTCCCGTTCCGGAATCTGCCAGTAGGCAGATGGCCATAGTTCAACATGGACTGCAGTGCTATGGAATTAATTAGACAGGTGAATAAAACTAAGGTCATGTGTCACCAGAACGACAAATACTTAGTATTACGCAATGTATAACTAGTAATTTATATTAAGTACCATCCCATTGCCACCTTAATCATAAGCAATATTTGGAGAATGTCACATTCTCCTCTTATTTTTTCTAGCCCAACCTTTTGTTTTGTGGATTTATAGTGCCCAACCCCAGTATTATTTTTCATTTTTTATTTTGAACAGTAGCACTTGAACATACACATTCATTGACTAGTGTGTGACAAGCACACACCACATACACGTGAAATTAAGCAAAAACAACATGTAAGATCAGAATGCAAAACTAAAAAAATATCAAAAGTCATCACAAGTCAGTCAGCCTGTCCGGAGTTTGAAGTTTGAAGAAGACTTGAAGTTTCTCTCTTGCTTGCCAGTATCTATCTTATAAATATCCAGACACCTCAGTGCATTATTTAAGATGCGATGCATCTATAACAGTGTCTCTCCAGAATAATGCACAGTTATGGGATGGAAAGATGTTAAATTTAAATAAATGTCCTGCACAGCAATCATGTCCAGTCACGTAACGCACGCTAACGTCACGTAATGCTCCAGTCACGTAACGCACGTATTTATTACGTAACGCATGCTAAAATTCAAAATTGTATGTGATGGCATAGAGAAACTAATTTGTCTTTTTCATTTATTGCGACTTTTCCCAAATTCAATTTATCTATTTCATCGTATCCAAAAGTCCCCTCTTTTGATTCAAAAAGCAATGTGAAGTTAACTTTTCCGGGATTCAAACTTTTCCCACTTTAAAAAATTGAAAAAGAAGCCATTAGATTAATCAATTCGCTGCATTTTTTTCTTTCTTTCTTCTTTTTTTAAAAGGAAAAGTGTCTCGTGAGAAAAGTCGCCGATGTTGCGGGTGAGTAATGTCCCCTCCCCACTCTTTTTTTTTCCCCGTCCAGAAATGAAAAATAATGTTGCGTTAATGGGTTGCGCTGCTTCTTTGTCTTAGCTTCCTGTTAATTGAGCTTCGGGGGTGAGGAAGGAAGTGGCGCAATACCATTGTCCGTTCAGTTTCCGGTGCTTTCATTTCCACACAGCCAGCGACACTATTTGCCTTGTTTTCAGGGTGGAGGACTTCATTTGGTTTTCGGTGAGAACCCCCCACTCTACTGTGATCTTTTTTTTTTCGGGTAATTAATATTTATCGGAATTCCATTTATTATGGAAGTGCAGCGGTATTTTTTAATCAGGGTGATTCTTGTGTTTTAAAACCGTATTTATAGTGTTGAGTGGTTGTTTTTTGTGGAAGTGAATGTATTTATAAGTTGCCTTGTTTAATGGGAAGAGTGTCACTATTTTCTGATATTTCTGTATCAGATTCTATCTATTATGAAATTTTAAAACCGTATAATCATTTCCATTTTATAGAAATGCATTCAATGTTACATTTAAATAACTGCATTTAATGGCATTTATTATTTTTGTGTATTTAAATCAAGTGAATGTATTTATAAGTTGCCTTGTTTAATGGGCTTTTTAAATCAATGCAACAATCAAATACATTCAAGTTAACTTTTAAATCAATGCAACAATCAAATACATTCAAGGTTTTTAAATGAATGCATTCTGTGTTGTATCCAGTGTTACACTTAAATGATCGCATTTAATGAAATGCATTCAGTGACGTATTTAAATGTGCAACAATCAAATACATTCAATGCATTCTTTTAAATACAACAATCAAATACATTCAATGCATTCTTTTAAATACAACAATCAGATACATTCAATGCATTCTTTTAAATACAACAATCAAATACATTCAATGCATTCTTTTAAATACAACAATCAGATACATTCAATGCATTCTTTTAAATACAACAATCAAATACATTCAATGCATTCTTTTAAATACAACAATCAGATACATTCAATGCATTTTTTTAAATACAACAATCAGATACATTCAATGCATTCTTTTAAATACAACAATCAGATACATTCAATGCATTCTTTTAAATACAACAATCAGATACATTCAATGCATTCTTTTAAATACAACAATCAGATACATTCAATGCATTCTTTTTAAATACAACAATCAGATACATTCAATGCATTCTTTTTAAATACAACAATCAAATACATTCAATGCATTCTTTTAAATACAACAATCAGATACATTCAATGCATTCTTTTAAATACAACAATCAGATACATTCAATGCATTCTTTTAAAATTCAGATACATTCAATGCATTCTTTTAAATACAACAATCAGATACATTCAATGCATTCTTTTAAATACAACAATCAGATACATTCAATGCATTCTTTTAAATACAACAATCAGATACATTCAATGCATTCTTTTAAATACAACAATCAGATACATTCAATGCATTCTTTTAAATACAACAATCAGATACATTCAATGCATTCTTTTAAATACAACAATCAGATACATTCAATGCATTCTTTTAAATACAACAATCAGATACATTCAATGCATTCTTTTTAAATACAACAATCAGATACATTCAATGCATTCTTTTAAATACAACAATCAGATACATTCAATGCATTCTTTTAAATACAACAACAGATACATTCAATGCATTCTTTTAAATATACATTCAATGCATTCTTTTAAATACAACAATCAGATACATTCAATGCATTCTTTTAAATACAACAATCAGATACATTCAATGCATTCTTTTAAATACAACAATCAGATACATTCAATGCATTCTTTTAAATACAACAATCAGAAATTCAACATTCATTTTTTAAATACAACAATCAGATACATTCAATGCATTCTTTTAAATACAACAATCAGATACATTCAATGCATTCTTTTAAATACAACAATCAGATACATTCAATGCATTCTTTTAAATACAACAATCAGATACATTCAATGCATTCTTTTAAATACAACAATCAGATACATTCAATGCATTCTTTTAAATACAACAATCAGATACATTCAATGCATTCTTTTTAAATACAACAATCAGATACATTCAATGCATTCTTTTAAATACAACAATCAGATACATTCAATGCATTCTTTTAAATACAACAATCAGATACATTCAATGCATTCTTTTAAATACAACAATCAGATACATTCAATGCATTCTTTTAAATACAACAATCAGATACATTCAATGCATTCTTTTAAATACAACAATCAGATACATTCAATGCATTCTTTTAAATACAACAATCAGATACATTCAATGCATTCTTTTAAATACAACAATCAGATACATTCAATGCATTCTTTTAAATACAACAATCAATGCATTCTTTTAAATACAACAATCAGATACATTCAATGCATTCTTTTAAATACAACAATCAGATACATTCAATGCATTCTTTTTAAATACAACAATCAGATACATTCAATGCATTCTTTTAAATACAACAATCAGATACATTCAATGCATTCTTTTAAATACAACAATCAGATACATTCAATGCATTCTTTTAAATACAACAATCAGATACATTCAATGCATTCTTTTAAATACAACAATCATACATTCAATGCATTCTTTTAAATACAACAATCAGATACATTCAATGCATTCTTTTAAATACAACAATCAGATACATTCAATGCATTCTTTTAAATACAACAATCAGATACATTCAATGCATTCTTTTAAATACAACAATCAGATACATTCAATGCATTCTTTTAAATACAACAATCAGATACATTCAATGCATTCTTTTAAATACATACACAATGCATTCTTTTAAATACAACAATCAGATACATTCAATGCATTCTTTTAAATACAACAATCAAATACATTCAATACATTCTTTTAAATACAACAATCAAATACATTCAATGCATTCTTTTAAATACAACAATCAGATACATTCAATGCATTCTTTTAAATACAACAATCAGATACATTCAATGCATTCTTTTAAATACAACAATCAAATACATTCAATGCATTCTTTTTTTAAATACATTCAATGCATTCTTTTAAATACAACAATCAGATACATTCAATGCATTCTTTTACAACAAAATATTCAATGCATTCTTTTAAATACAACAATCAGATACATTCAATGCATTCTTTTAAATACAACAATCAGATACATTCAATGCATTCTTTTAAATACAACAATCAGATACATTCACAACAATCAAATACATTCAATGTATTTAAAGGAATGAATTCAAGATCATATTTAAATGAATGCATTCATTATTGGTTTAAACGAATGCATCCAATGTAGAATTTAAATAAATGCATTCAATGTTGAATTTAAACAAATACAATCACTTTTGCACTTAAAAGAATGCATTCAATGTTTCATTTCATTTAGCGGATTCAATTAGTAAACGACTACATTAAATGAAATTCATTCAATGTTGTATTCAGTAAATGAATTCAATGTTACATTTAAATGATTGCATTTAATGTTACACATTTAGTGTTGCATTCATTAAATGCATTCAATGTTGTATTGAAGTGAATGCATTCAATGTTGAATATAAATAAATGTATTTAATTTTGAATTTAAATGAATCAAATAGACCTAGTTAAAAAAAAACAACAACAGAGAAGAGAGAGTATGTTAAGATTTTTGATTTGTCAATAAAATCTTTAAAAGTACATTATTTTGTCTATAGATCCATTTGGCAACGTTTAATTTGTATTTTTAATTTTCATTATTCGCATATTCATATGACATCATAAATCACGTTATGAAATATGTGCTATCAGTCAATTATTTGGCAAAGTTTACATATATGTAGTCATAAATATTTTAAAACCATACATTTGCTTCGATTCTATCGCTAGTTGCTTCATAGTTTGACCTCACTTTTCTTTTTCAGTATATCTTAAATGACAAATATTGTATTATGACATTTACACAATTAAATTGCAAAGCCGCATTAGGAAATCACTGTCAGTGTCCTCGAAAAGGCTACTGCCAGAATTGGATAATTACACGTTATGCTATGAATTACGTCATTTCCTGTCTACAAATAATTCTATTGTTGCGATCTATCCAGTAAAAATTGCGGGTACTCTCTGCGGGTCACATTTTTTCCCTCAGTTTGAATGATTAGGAGGAAAATGTAATAAGAAGCGTATTTTCCCTAAATTTTGCGTTTTTCGAAAATGTATGGGTTTCAGGATATTGAAGAAGTACTTTTATAACGACCTCGCTTGTTAAAGACCGATTTTAAGTTTTCGACGTTATTGATGAATGCTAACATTGCGAATTCTGCAAGAGTTATCAAATGTCTGGTGTGTCCTTGAAAGATAACTGCGCGTTTTTTTTTTTCAAGTATCCAAAATGGTTAAATAAATACGCGATTAAATAAATTAATATATAAGAGTTGTAAAGTCAAAACATTAAAAAACAACGGGAGAAAAACTGTAGATATGTTATCCAATCAGAATTGTTTTTTAGTCCAGAAATCAGTAATTTAGGATATGTATGTATCTTAAGTTTATTTATAAGTTTAATACAGAATTATATAAAATTCGATAGAGCTATATATATATTAATAACTGTTTAATAATTGAAAGCACGTAGATGTAACTATTACATGTGCGTACAATTATCTTTCTGTTCTGTTGTTATTGTGATTAATTCTCAGTGTCTGGCAGCGAGGGACGGATTCCCCTCGAGTAGTCTACTCATGGATGGATGGAAGGGGGGCAACTTCTGTTGTGATGGAGCACTCGTAGGTAGAAGTCTGACTTGGCTCCGCGTCGCTGAAGAAGGACCTTCCGACTTTAACTATCTATAACTATCCCGCATTGCGTATCATACGGGAGAAAACCCATGAAACTCCCACCAGGTAGTCCTACTCACGAGGCAAGATGCTGTACATCCCAAACGCTATCGAATCTAATCTTTTTTTTGAAACAGTGTCTACAACAATGCCGTCAGTGGATGGAACCTCAGTCCTAATGTCCAAAAGTGGCGCACGTTGCCACTGAGCTACGAGTCGGGCACTTTCTGTTCTACAAATAGGATAAATATAAATGCTCTAAGCATGAACTGTTCTCTTTCTTTGTCACATAAACTTATCTGGTGACTTACTTTAATTTCAATTGCAGTCACATAACCTATTAATGTTATCGGTTTTTTTTTCGATTTTTGCATAATTTTCACATTGTACGCAGCTGCTTCAAACTGCTTTGACATGTTTCGTACGAAACTTCAAGTTGCTAAAGTAATTTTCTTGATGATTTTCTACCATTATCTTGTACAACACCATTTTATTCAAATTTTTAACTGAAATTTGAGTTATCTTGGTTGATTCATACTTCGTTGTGAATTTCTTTTTCAAATTCGTACACACCGCAGCATAATATGAAAATTTTCAATTATGTTCAACGATAAGACTTCTTTCCGGCATCTTTTTTTTTATAGTCACTTTAACAGAATCCAAATAAATGCTGCTCTTTGGGTATGTGGCCTACGATCTGTAAAACATGAATTAAATTGCATATTCATCCATAACAAGTATGTACATTTTCATATTTAAAAGCTTTATTAATATATCACTTTGGATTATATTATTACAATATGATATCAAATATATGAATATTTTTCATTAATGGATAGGGGTCTTTGATTATTATGAATGTACTATAAAGAATATGTTTAAATTTCTATTTCTACGCATTCTGCATAGTTTACTTTCATCAGATATAATTCTGATAAACCAGATTTTCACTGCTGTCGAAATTATTGCTGCAACTTTGTACTCGTAGTTCGCTTCGAAATTTCTTCCGGTTTCGTCACTAAATCACCGAACCGTTAAAAAGTAACATTTTTTAATGGCATCACTTGCATTACTTACGCAACACCTCGTCGCTTGTGAACGAATGATTCCGATTCATTAGCATTCACTTGACTCATTCACCTTCATTGACTCACCTAGCATAGTGGCTCAATGACCGTGCCACTTTGCTCCTCCAGAATCCCAAATCGCCTCAGCAAACAGGTTCCAAGCAACCCCGTTCCTTGCTCATCACCTATTCTGCCCACGCTTCCTCGAGAGCACTTGATGCAGGGGGTGGAGGACATAAAATAAAAAATAAAAAAGGGGTTGTCGAGCTACTGAGTGTCAAGGGAAGGAGATAATCTGATTGGACCCCTTGCTCCCAGCGGAATTTCTAATCGTGTTTTCTGTCGCATTTTGCATTCTGTGGCAACCACACCACCTCTTATGCAAATGATCTCTTTCCCTTTCGGTGACTATACTCTACGCCTTTTGCAGAAAGTTTCGTACATTTTTTCTTTTTTATAAAAAAAAGTAACTGCCTTATTTAGATATTTCTTAACGTGTGTGGTGCCTGAATGTTAATTCGCTGATTACCTAATTGTAAAAGGAGAGTACGTCCCAGTGTGCAAAAGTACTTCTTCTTCAAAAAAAAAAAAAAAAAAACTCTTTCTGCTTTGTGTTTTGTTGAGTTTAAACATTTGGTTTGTTTTATTGTAGGATTTATTGTTACATTTGTGTTGGAATATCACGTTAATTTATCGGATTTTGTTTTGCCCTCTTTTCAATTTACATATGGAGGAAGAAAAAAAAGTTATCTTTGTTAGAGTCGTCGAGTTGTCGCTTAGGGCTGAAAGTGAAACGCTTGTGTTATATATCTCTAATTATTATCTTTTAGTTTTGTCCGTTGCTGTTACATCAATTCTAGATTTATTATTGTTATTATTTAAACATATATTATATGAAAAATATTATTAATTTACTATTTCTATTCTTCTTCATTGGCGCAACAGAACCCAACCCAAATGGGTAGTTGAATATATTATAACTAACTCCCTAGCATTATAGTCCATGTTCAACCACTGCCATCTGCCTACTAGTAGATTCAAAACCAGGAGATGTTTTATTTTTAAGGGGTAGGGTTGTCAGTCCTATGCCCAACAGTCATATTAGACCGGGCCCTACGTTTTAAAGTGGTTTCCGAACCACTATAAACATCCATGGAACTGCCGGGACTGGAATCCAAAACCTGTGACATCGAGCGCCAGAGCTCTAGTCATTCGGCCATCAGGTCCCAACATACTAATCTATAAACTGGAAATGTTTTGATGCGTGTTTCCATATGATGTCGGAATATTAATTTGCTGGTTACCTAATTTAATGGAGAGTTTGTCTTTATGTTTGGGCCTGAGGGTCGAATTCACTTTCATGATTGTTGGCGTAGGGGTGACAACCCTATCCTGTACAAAGAAACCATTTCATGTTTTGAAATCTACCGGTAAACAGACGGCCTGGGCCCACCATGGGCTGTAGTGCCAGGGTTTTTTTTTTTTTTTTGTTTCGTTTGTCGCTCTACAGTTATTTTGTGCACATTTTGGTCTCATTTGAGCGGGATCTACAGTTTAACATGAATTCCAAACTGCGAACAAACATCCCTGCCATCGCCAGGATTTGATTCTGAAGGCCAGAGCTCTAGCCAATTGGCCATCTGGCCACGTTGTGCCAGGGAGTTATTTAGTTATGTCTTTATGTTTAAGAGAAAGCTTCTATGAAAAGCTCTTTTTTTTTGTTTTATTTGTTGAGCATCTGGTTTGTTTTATTTTTTATGGATGTCACGTACCATCTTTATTTTATCTCCTTTTATTTCGCTCTCATTTCTATTTACATAATTCATTTGGTGTTGCATCTGTATCCATTTTATCTTGTGCTTTCGTTAATCCGCTACTTAAGAATAAAAATTAAACACTTTCTAGTATATGGCGATGAATATAGATTAAAATATTGTCTTTTTCTAGTCTCTATTATTTCAACAATTAATAGTATGAACCGTATTCATTAATGTATTACTCTACTACGTTACAAACTCTCTGAAAATAATTGCAAAATTTAATGTGGAATTATTTTTCTATACTAAAATTTTTAAATATAACTTTAGTGTTAAATGAAGTCTGTTATTAAGGCACCTTTGCCAAATGAATAGACTAATTAAAACGGTAATAATTAAGAAAGTGTAAAAGATCATTAATGCTAAAATAAAAAAAGACCCATTAATAATTAATTATGTGATGAAGTGATTAGACACATATTTAATAACTGCTTTTTACAATTAAATTGTGCCGCAAACTGCTCTTATTTCGTATTCTTTGGCTACCTCAGTTATGAAAATGATCACTTCGCATTTCATGAAAGGGGTTGAAATAATTTTTCTACAGTAAAAAAAAAAAATAAGTGAATAAATAATTAATTTGTATTAAAAATCCATTTTTTTTTATACATTTTATTATTATTTATATTTGTTATTTTTTGTATATATTTTATTATTATTTATATTTATTATTTTTTGTATATATTTTATTATTTATATTTATTATTTTTTGTATATATATTATTTTACTAAGCCCGCTATATTTCTTGTTTTATTCTTTCATCAAATCAATTTTTTTTAACCCTTTGCATTTTTTCTAACCCTTTGCTCTTATTTAAAATTTGTCTTGAAGCTCGAGGGCACCGCTACGGAGACAATGCATATAACAATATAAATAATGCGTTTCTTTTAATGCGCATATTAAACTTACATGTTATCTTTTCACTAAAATCGCTTCGAGTTGCTGGTAATACGATTAAAAAAAAACTTCGAGTGCAAAGGGTTAAATTATCAATTATATATTTAAATTAAATCATTGTCCGTGTATCCCTCATCTATACACTGGAATAACTAACAGTATAATCGGGATAATCCGAGTATCGTTATTTTCTCCCCGTATTGAAATCTCACATTAGCTAATCGGAAGCCTGATCTCTTTCCCAGTCCTTGGCTGCCGATTAGGTGACATTTTAGGGCGTGAGATTTTAATATCCGGTGGAAATTTATCTTTCATCGAGACCCTAACCTTCTCAGATACGGTAGACCTTTTCATCAGTATATAGATACATCCAAAGATATACTAAATTTCAAGACTAAATTTGCATTAGATGGTTAAAAATAACCATAGCACAACTACAATAAACGTGCAGTATTGCAAATGAAAAATTATTTCAGACTCATATTTAAAAAATTTAGTTGTAAAAAATAGCAATTCAAAAATTAAATTATTATCAATTGTCACATGCTAAAAAAACAAACAAAAAAACTAAATACATTTGTTGGTATTATCAGTTTATAAAAAATAAACAAAACATTGTCTAGACGTTTCAATTTTAGTTCATTGTCTAGAGTTTTCAATTTTATATTTTGGAATTTATTCTTCTGAATTGTTGTAATTTGAATATTTAAAAAGATTGTTTTAGAATTTTTTAAACATTTTACATCTTTAATTTCGCAGTTAAGGTATTTTTTTGCTGTAATAAGTTAGTAACTAGTAATGTTTATATTACACTTTAATATTATGATGAGTTCGGAATTTTAAGATATCATAGGTTATAATCATTCATTGGCCGCTACGCGGCCAAGGATCTCCGTAGTAATCTACAATAAGAGGTTATAATCATAAAAATTATCTGCTGTTTTAGATTGTGTGAATCGTAATAATAATCAATATCGGTAATAATTGGTTGGCCAGATCGCAAAATAGGGGTCATTAAGATTTGGTGACTTTTTTGGGACGCCAACTAAGTGATATGTCACCAAATGTGGTAATCCGTGTTTCTTGTAATGTTTGCAATTCATTTCATTTATAATAGCAACCCGTTACTATTCGGACTTTGGCGAAACGGATTTTTGTCACCAAATCCCAACAGCCCTGTTCTGCGATTTTTCAATTGGTTTCTACCTTTGTAGATTTTTTTTAAATTTTCGAAATATTTAAAATTAAGTATCCAAAAAAACATTTCATTAAATTAGTTTTAGAATATAGTGACTGTTTTAAAGTAAATAATTAACAATACAAATATTATTTTAAGATTTACATTACATCAAGATTTTATTAATCAATCTTTTTTTTTTAAATTATGAATTCCTTGATCTTTATAAATAGTTAACATTATTTATATTATTATTATAATTTTGTTTCTTTTTTCTTTTTTAGGTAAGAATTCCATCATTTCCTTTTAAAGTGAATGGGAATAAGAAGCATTTGCTCTCAAAAATGACAAATCAGATATCTCTGAAACAAACTTAACGCATTTTATGGAAAGTATTAAGGTCAAGAAAAATGAGGTATTTTCTTTTCACGTTGGCAAAGAAAGACTAATTTTACTACTAACAATTTTCTACTAAAAGTGTTTATATTAGATTAACATTATTTGATAATATCAATAATAATTATGAACATATAACTTAATACATATTTTTAACGTTATTTTAAAGCACATTTAAGTAAGTATATTTTTTTTTTTTTTTTTTTTTTTTTAAACTTTCACATTTCTCTACTTAAACAGGTTAAAATATCATCGAAAGCAAATCGTATAACTTGATAACATTTTATATTATAATGAAAACGAAAATTGTAAACTATGGGAAAATCTTTTTTTAACAATAATGCGTTTGGAGATTAAAAAAGTATAGGTTTTATTTACAGATTAAAAAAGTACTGACGAAAAAATGTTTCTATTCGATAGATATATTTCAACATTATTGAAAAGAGTTCTTTTCTTTGTTGTTGTTTAAAAGTATTGTTGTTTGAAGATGGAATTAATTTTGAGTAGCTGAATAATGATGATATTGCGATATGTGTTGATACTGTTATTAATTGATCCAGTGTGTGAGTCTATTGATAGTGACGTTGAATTATTTCCTTTTCTCAAATATATTAATTTGTGGTGAGTTTTGAATAATTAACGTTGATAACAAGAAAATTAACTTGAACGTTATTTATATTAGTCATTTTAAAAATAAGTCTACTAGATTAATACCATGATAGGTGTTTTTAGAAAGTTTGGATGTTTGAAAACAATTAGGTCACTCACAAATCTAAAAGCATGCTTGTAAATTACACACTTTTTTCGTAGTATTGTAAATAAAGATTATTCAAAAATATTTATATAGGGTTTATTTTATGATATTGAATACAAAAAATAGCATTTATCTTAGTTTTATCTTTGTTTAAATGCTTTAACTAATGGTCTAATGATATTTAAATGTAGTTACCATAAATCAAAATATTATTCTGCATTTATTTTGATCCTGCTCCCTGTCTAAAACCATTAAAAGATAGTTAACGATGAATTACAATAATTCACTTGGATAAGTTGAAAATAATTATTTGATTTGAACTGTATTTTTGTTCTTTCGCATCGAAATAGGATACTATTGCCATTTAACTAGAAGATCCAACTATTAAAATAATGAATCTTAACATTACAATCTTTCATATGTAATATTATTTTGTAATTATATTCCTCTCTTACTTTGGAAAATTATTATTATTCATTCTTATTGTGCTTTAAAACTGGATACTGTAGTTTAAGTGTTATAAGCGATCTCAAACCAACAAACTCAGAACCTGCTTCATAATTTTTAAGTTACCAATCTAATTATTGCTTATAGAGTACAACAGTTAAAAAATTAGAGGTTTAATCAAATTGTCTTTGTTCACAATAGGTGAAAATATTTGTAGTTTTCAATGAAACTGCCGTCATTTCAATATTAATTACATTAATTCTTACTACTCTTTTGCATCCATTGCTGTTGAACATTCATTTGATTAAATGGAAGCAAAGCGTCCAAAAATTGCTTGCTGCGGCTTATCTGTTAGAAGAAATCTCAATCCAGCAAATCCAGAGTCTACCAACTAATCTACCCTGTAATTTTTAAGTTACCAATCTAATAGTTGTTTTTGTATTACAACCATTAAAAAATTTGAGTTTTAATCAAATGGTTTTTTTGTTTATAAGTGAAAATATTCGTATTTTTCAATGATACTGCCATCATTTCAATATTAATTACATTAATTCGTACCACTCTTTTGCACCCATCACTGTTGAACATTCATTTGATTGAATGGAAGCAAAGCGCTCAAAATTGTTTGCTGCGGCTTATCTGTTAGAAACAATCTCAATCCAGCAAATCCGGAGTCAAGCAATTAATCTACTTCATAATTTTTACCAATCTTTATCCAGTACAGCCATTAAAAAATTTGCGTTTTAATGAAATTTCCGTCATTTCAATATTAATTACATTAATCCTTACCACTCTTTTGCATCCATCACTGTTGAGCATTCATTTGATTTAATAGAAGCAAAGCGTCCAAAATTGCTTGCTGTGGCTTCTCTGTTACAAACAATCACAAACTAGCAAACCATGGAGTCCACTAACTAATTTGCTTCTTAATATTTAATTTACCAAACTAATAATTATTTATCCAACCGTTAAAAAAATTTTAATTTTAATGAAATTTCCGTCATTTCAATATTAATTACATCAATTTTTACCACTGTTTTGCTTCCATCACTGTTGAACATTCATTGATTTAATGGAAGCAAAGCGTTCAGAATTCTTAGTTATGGCTTATCCTTTACCAGCGATACCAAACCAGCAAACCCAGTGTCTACCAACTAATTTATTTCTTAATTTTTAAGTCACCAATCTAATAAAAATCGCCAATCCAAACCTTTAAAAAATTTGAGTTTTGATGAAATTTCCGATTTCAATATTAATTACATTACCCCTACCACTCTTTTGCATCCATCACTGTTGAACATTCATTTGATTTAATGGAAGCAAAGCGTCCAAAACTGCTCGCTGCGGCTTATCTGCTACAAGCAATCTCTAACCAGCAAACCCTGGAGTCCACTAACTAATCCACTATCCGAAATGGCAGTCCTCAGCAGTGCCAATGAGCCCACCTATAAAACGGCTATGGCCGTCTGCACGACACGCAGTATCTCAGCGTAAATATGAGACAAACCATTCCGACCGGCTAGGGCTTTATAAAACCCCTTCCGATTGACAAATGGGTCTTATCCGACGGCGACAGTCCCTTTTTTATCTGCCTTTTTACGCGCCCGGGCCTCGTTATAGGTTCCCTCGCACCTATCCGCCGTAATGAGATGACGGGCTGGATTCTTTTTCTGCTGGATTATCGCATTTACTACGGGAAGCGATTTCTCCTTTCGTCACCGGTTTAGTGCGGAAATTTAAAGATAGGCCGACCGAGTATTTTCGCTCGTTATTATTCTGTGGAGAAAGATTTGGGTTTATTAGATGTTTGTTTGAGATTTCTGTAAAATTATTAATAGTTGCATATGAATCTAAAACTTCTTTTATTTCAAGTTTTAAGTACAAGCTATGTACTAGTAATGCTTTTTATTTTTTATTTTGTCTAATGCATTTTCTGAGGGCCTAGTGACTAACGCTCTGATGCTCAGTACCCCAGACTTCGGATTCGAGTCCAGGCTTTGCAGTGATTTTGAATCGACTTTAAACCTTAGGTCCCTGTCTAATATGACTGCAGAGCGTTGGGCGTAAAGCTGACAATCCCACTCCGTAAAATATATATATATATATCTCCTGTCCCGAAATCTACCAGAAAGCAAACGGCCTTGGGGCTGTTACGCCACTGATAATGATGATGATGAATGCAGCTTCTTACGCTACAAACATTTAACTCCATTTTCGCTAAATGATAACCACTTCAGTGTGCCAGTGTTTTTCTTTATGAAATAGAGGGTTAATTCGCTTTGATTGATATTTCTGAGAAAACCGCAAGGAACTTACTTATTTTCTGCTAATAAAAAATGGTACCAAACAGTCTACCAGAGTCCAGCAGTCTGTGCCAGACATTATGTCTCAATAGCCACCTGTAGCTCAATAGCCGCGTTTTTCAAAGCATCGACTACAACATTCGCAATCAGCTGGAATTGAATTCCAGTCGATTGCTCTTTATACATCCTATCACGGGTTGGACAAGCGACATAGTAGTTAAATAAAATATAAACAAATCGCATGAAGAAATTTATAATTAAAAACTTAAAAAAAAAAAAAAAAATACAATTGCAGTGTTGGGCTCAATTCATCAAAGTAAATAATTATATAATTTAAATAAGTTTATATTGTTTAAAAAGATAAATTTACAGTAACATTGGTAATTTTATACGAAAGTATTGCCATTGTATTTTGAAATGTAATATGTTAAGAAGATTAATTAATTTTTGTGTATGCGACTAATTATTAAGTAGTCAAATATTTTAAACCTAATTTATTTTAATTCAAAGTTATAAATTATTGTGCCGTAGTATATTCCTTGTTTTTTGTTTCCGAATCCGAGCATTATGATCTAAGTCATTTCCAATAGAATGGCGAGATGTAACACTTCCACAGCGTTATCCAAGTTGCTCCACTGTATCTTGCTATACTGCATCCCCACGGTGCTACCGTAGTTTTGAATGTAAACCACGATTAAGATGTTCGTACCCTTTTTTTTTTTTTTTAGGCTAATACAAGGATATTCTGGGCTACAGATTTATTGTGGCTATCCCCGCATTGTCGTGGAAGTTTTCAGTTTGGTATCTCTTGTTGAGTTTCGAACCAAGCATTCTTGGTTCCACTAGGCTCCTCTAGGCCTTATACCGAAATTCTCAATTTTTTTCACTCTAGAAATAAATAAATTCTAAAATAAAGAGATTTATTATGCTATATGCATTCAAGTAATCTTTTTCCGATATCATGAAACAATTTCTTTCGCAATTTTGTATTTGTATATCATACCTAAAAGGGTTTTTTTCAGACACTCATATACTGACAGTGTAAAGTGTTTTTGCAGGTGTTTTACATTAATTTTTGTACAATTTTTCATTGTTGTTTGAGGATTGAATTTGCTGTACAGCATTGATTACTGTAATTGAATATAGCAAATTGAATCTTGAGGAATTATTTTACGAGTCTTGTGGTTGAGTGAGAGCCTGTATCGAATTTATTGGATGTTAATTTCATAATAAACTGATTGCTGCAATGATTTCTTTTTTTCAATTCCTTCTATTAGCTCACACTCTCCCTATATATATCTTGTTCAAATTTTCAATCGTTTATAAAAGACTTTGTATTCATCCACTCAAGTTCAAATACATTTTTTTTTGAACTTGTAGTGGATGGCACTTGATGTGAATACAGTTTTTTCAAATATTAATTCAGTAATTAAATTTAATTAATTAATTGTAGTATTTCTTAGTTTTAAGTTGCATATATCTACCAATAGATGGCGCCAGATAAACTTAAAAAATGAATGAAAATTATTTGTTGAGGACTTTCTGCAATAGAGTGAAAATAAAAGAAGGAATTGACTTAATTTTTTTTTTTTTATATTACTTGTTAATTCTGATATCAAGGAGGTGTAATGAATAGGTACCGGAAAATAATAAAAGAAGAAAAATGAGAAACAGAATCATTACTTGAAGAGCAATAAAGCTTCAGAAACGCCATGTAATGTAGTAGGTTTCGTAATGTCTCGCTTGGAGATCTTTTGTAATTGTTGTTATTAAATGTTATGTTTGTTGAGTTTTACAGTGAAGCACTTTGGTCGTGTTTTCATTACAAATCATTTTATATTTCATAGTTATTTTTTATAATATTTTATTTTATGTAAATAATATTTTTCGTCGATTAATGATAAATTTTTCTGAATATCTAGAGAAGGGGTGAAGGAATCAGTGATCAGGTGTTATCAAAAATTCAAGTGAATCAAAAATAACTATATAAATAAATAATAAAAAGAAGATTAATGGGTTTATGAATGACGTCAATTAAACAACCAATTTTTGACAAGCTTAAAGCTTTAAAAAAATTATTGAAGCTGTTTACAGTTGAGAGAAAAATAATAAACAAATAAGTTCTTAAAAGCGTGTTTTTTATGATAACGAATGCTTATTAAATTATAAAAATAATTGCTGTCAAATTAAATGTTTGGGAATTATGAAATTAGATAATAGCCTTATTTATTATGCTTTTGGTGGAAAAAATATTGCTGTCATCTAAAGAATTGCTATACTTATTTTTGATTGATTATCTTAATTTTTCAGGAATTTTTGAAAAATTCGAACAAAAATGTGTTTTGCGTTATTTTCTGTGCGATTATTATAGTTGCATTAATTTAGCACTATCATCTAAATGTTTTAGCTAACAAAAAAAAAAAAAAAAAAAAAAAAAAAATCATAAAAAAGCAGGTAACTTAGTTTGTGCATAAAATATTTTTAAACGTTTTTAGTTGGCTTCGATTATGACTGATTATTATTCAACTGAAAAAATTTTTTTTTCCCGATCAATTCACATCAAGGTTTTAAAAATAAAAATGTAAGTGATGTAATATTTTTTGTAACGACTATTATTTATTTTTATATTGACAGCAATTGAATGAGTCGGAAAGAAAATTAATTTAAATTTTTGTAAAATTTTTTTTGTTGAACATCGTGCACCTCGTATTCAACTGACCTATGCCGCCAACAACCCGTCGATTATCGATCAAGGGGAGCAGAAGACTTTTAGGGGAAACTGCTCCGCACTTGCGTGTTGTATAGAAGACATTATATATTATAAATATATAATGTCTTATATATTAATACATATTACAAAATATAATGAATGTATAATAAATATTCTTTCTTATTTCATCACTGCTGTAAACAATAATGCATTTGAGTTAAAGAACTCATATAATAAGTTTTTATATTATCTAATATCAAACGAATTTATGCAATTTACGATATCTTTACCAATGAAAAAAGTGTTTAAATAAATAAATAAATGTGGCATTCTATTGAGAACTAACTAACTAAACTACTTTGCACTGTAGTCCATGTAGGAGTACGGCTGTCTGCCTACTGGCATATTCCGATAAAAGAGTTATTTTCTTTTACGGGTTAAGGTTGTCAACCCTACGCCCACCGATCTATAGTCATATTAGACCGGTATGTACGTTTAAAGTGGATTCCGAACCACCGCAAGCGTCCATGGTACCGCCGAGACTCAAATCCGAAACCTTTGGCACCAGCTTTCTATTGAGAACAGCTTTGTAATAAAGATTTCTTGATTTCCTGCCATTCGCTATTGTGGAAAAATTTATTTCCTATGAGCATGCGCGCTAGGAAGAAAATGCTAACGGACGTCCTACGGTAACTAACGTACGGTATGCAAAAACTCTCTAATATCAGTACTACTGACGGAGAGAGTGACTCTGACATTGTATCAGGAATACTTGCAAAAATAATTGTAGCCATAGTTTCTGTGCTGCATTGGAGAAAACTCGGAACTATGTTGTTCGATTATATCCTCCAGAAATAAAATAAAAAAATCTACAAGTGTTAAATTAATCTAATAATACATTATTATTTCCTCAAAATTACAATTAACTTTTACCCCAAGACAATATAAGTAATATGAAGTCGATCAAACTTATTTCAAAATTAATATCCTTCCTTCTAATCCAGAAGGCAACGTATTATTGGCTGTCAGCCAATAGATTGTGTCAACAAAATTGAGCTCGCAGCGGAAATTCTGCTGTTGGACACAGTCGTCAGGCGCTGTCCCGAAAGTATCCATCTTCCCGATCGTTCATCAATAAGTCCCCCCGATCGATATCCTTTCGTCGAGAGTCGCGTGTCAAGCCGGGGGAGTATCGTGTTCCATCGATCTGGCCATCCATCAATCGCCCCAGAATCGGAAGTATTTTTGTTTCTGGCATGTATTGACAAGTCGGGAATGAAACCTCTTCTCCCATTCTTCCAGCCATTCGCTCCCTTCATTCTATTTGTCTTATGTTTTAGCGATTTTTCGTATCGAAGTTGATGACTGAAAATATCCCGTCCATTTGAAATAGATCTTTCCCAATGGAGGCACTAGGAAGTATTTACGGTTCACGCTAATGGAAATACCACTTTTTCACTTCACAATGGAAATGCCATTTTTCGCTCTTCACGAAGGGAATGCCATTTTTCACTCTTTACGACGGATATGCCACTTTTCCAGTTTATTATGGAAATGCCATTTTCACACAGTAGAATACATTTTTTCTAATGTACAATGAAAATGGAACTTTTTTATTAGTTTTTACAATGAAAATGCCAGTTTTACTTTTGAACGATGAAAATGCCACTGTTATGTTTTACAATGGAAATGCCACCTTTGGTTTGTACACTGAAAAAGCCTCTTTTTCATTCTACGATGGAAATGCTATTTTTCCCGTTATACGATAAAGATGCCACTTTTCCACTACACAATGAAAATGCCACTTTTCCCACTATATGATAAAGATGCCACTTTTTCCACTATTGAGGAAAAAGTGGCATATACGATGAATATGCCACTTTTTCCTCTATACGATGGAAATGCCATTTTCTAATGTACGATGAAAATGCCGTTTTTTCAGTTGTACAGTGGAAATACCACGTTTTCGTTTCTTCAGAGGAAATTACACTCTTTCGTTTTACAATGATAATGCCACTTTTACGCTTGCCACTTTTCCACTATATAATGGCACTTCGATTTTTCAACGTTATTCTTATAGCAACACAATTCGTAATGAACATCTCTTTTTGTGGCCGGCGTGGATTACACCACCCTGTAAAGTAATGAGGAAAATTAAAAAAAAAAAAAAAAAAAAACAGATACTAATCCACTATTATACCAGATACTAAATGCATCTGGTTTATGACACGATTTTATTTGATTTGTTTTTCGTTACTTATTACATTGGAACGTTCTTTGAAAATTTCTTCATATGTTTATTATTATGCAATTGAATATAATTACATTCATTTTACTTTCAAATTATGTTGAAAATTGTATTATTATGATGAGATGAATGGAAAACTTAGAATAAAAAAATAAAAATAAAAAGTATATACTAATATATTTTCGTTGTCCCCAATAAGGTTAAAGAAACAAATTTTTTCATTTCCGATTTCCTCGAAACATTATTCTGCATTTAATGTGCTTCTCTGCCATGACACACTTCTAACCGAATCATCCATTTTACTTCCTTTTTCTTTATAATTTTCGTGTGAAATCTTTACTGCAGTAATACTAACGAAAACAAAATTAAAATTTAGAGATTTAACTCCAAAATAATTTTCAATCTGCACTTAATCTTTTTATGCATCCACTTTTGAATTGTTAGTTAAAAATTATTATTAAAACGATGTTTTATCATTATTTTTCCTTCTAAATATATTAACATTTTATTATTTTGTTACTGGGTTGAATTATTTTTTCATCACTTTAAAACAGAACTTTACTTAACACATTTTTCCACTTTAGTGGGAAAAAAACATACAATTCGTTGTGTTTCAGAAACATTCTGTAGCTGAAAGAAAAGATGAAAAATTCTTCGCAAAGAAATGAAACATGTTTCCCTCGATTTCCAGCCTATAGTTGTTTTTTTTTTAATAACCGGGGCTATATTTTTCGTGTTAATGGTTGAATCGCCTGCACTGTTGCAATGGTTGCGTTTGGTTAAGCGCTGAAAGCGTAACTTTTTATGGAGTTTTTCAACACATAAAACATTTATTCCGCCCCTCTCCCCCACTTGAAGAAGAAGGGAATGTTTCTAAACACGCTACTGCTGCCTTCCTTTCATCTGTGAACGCATTTCGCAAAAGGTCATTTTGTAAATTCGTTTTTTTTTTTTCATTCTTCAGACAAAAACTGTCTAATTGGTAGAAGTCCCTAAAAGTGTTGCTTGGATTTAATCGTGAAGTTTTTCTTTAGAAATGAAACTTTTGTTTACTATTTTGTTACTCCTAATCTCGTTGAAGAATATGTCTTTGTATAGTTCTTGCATTCGTCTGTATTTTTCTTTATATATTTTTTAAACATTTTATAGTTTTTTTATTAGAATAATTTTCTGTCATTAATGAAACAAAAAAGAAATCAGTATTTACTAATTATTTTAATAATCCAAACAGTAACGCATTTGAGCTAGTATTCAAATGAAACTTGTTTTTGTTTTGTTTATATTATCAGTATTTATAACTCTTTTAGTGTAGAAACTAGTCGTGAAGACGTGGCTCAGAGAAACTAGTGCACTTTAGCTAGTGTGTTGAGAGGAATTCGAATTCACTTTCCACTAACGATACGCGTTATTGTTGCTGATTTTTTTAAGAAAAAAGGAGACTTGGTGACAACCGATCATAAGTTTGTAAATTGAGTTTAACAGGATTTGGACTCGCAGTATTTATAAATATTTTTTGGGCCTGAATGGCCGCGTGCCTAGCGCTCAGTGCCACAGGTTTAAGGTTCGAATTTCGGCAATGGATGTTTGTAGTGGTTCGGAATTCACTTTAAGCCCTAGGTCCCGGACTCATATGATTGTAGAGCGTCATGATGCCAAGTCAGACTTCTACCTACGGGTGCTCCATCACAACAGAAACCGCCCCCTCTCTTTCCCTTCAACCATGAGTCCATGCGGGTTCGTGGGCTTGGTCTAGATGTCTGAATTTTTTAACAGTTTAAAACAGAACTTTACTTAACACATAGTTCCTTTTAGTGGGAAAAAAACATACAATTCGTTGTGTTTCAGAAACATTCTGTAGCTGAAAGAAAAGATGAAAAATTCTTCGCAAAGAAATGAAACATGTTTCCTTCGATTTCCAGCTTGTAGTTGTTTTTTTTAATAACCGGGGCTATATTTTTCGTGTTAATGGTTGAATCGCCTGCAATGATTGCGTTTGGTTAAGCGCTGAAAGCGTAACTTTTTTATGGAGTTTTTCAACACATAAAACATTTATTCTGCCCCCCTCACCCCCTGAAGATGAAGGGAATGTTTCTAAACACGCCGCTGTTTTCCTTTCGTCTGTGAACGCATTTCGCAAAAGGTCATTTTGTAAATTCGTTTTTTGCTTTCTTCAGACAGAAACTGTCTAATTAGTAGAAGTCCTAAAAGTGTTGCTTGGATTTAATCGCGAAGTTTTTCTTTAGAAATGAAACTTTTGTTTATTATTTTGTTACTCCTAATCTCGTCGAAAGATTTGTCTGTATAAATATATATTTTTTTAATTCGTCTGCATTTTAAAAAAATATTTTTTTAAATTTTATTAATGAAACAAATAAATTTATTCTTAATAATGAATATTTATTTCTTATTAATGAAACAAATAAAGTAGTATTTACTAATTATTTTAATAACCCAAACAGTAACACATTTGAGCTAGTATTCAGGAGAAACTGTTTTTGTTTTGTTTATATTATCAGTAATTATAATTCTTTTAGTGTACAATCGTGGTCCAGAAAAACTAATGCACTTTAGCTAGTGTATTGATAGGAACTTGAATTCACTTCCACTAACGATTCGCATTATTGTTGCTGGTTAAAAAAAAAAAAAAAAGGAGACTTGGTGACAACCGAACATAAGTTAGTACACTGATTTTAACAGAATTTGGATTCGCTATCGTCAGCAGTATTTTTAAATATTTTTGGGGCCTGAATGGCCGTGTGCCTTGCGCTCGGTGCCAGAGGTTTAAGGTTCGAGTTCTGACAGTGACATGGATGTTTTTAGTGGTTCGGAATCCACTTTAAGCCGTAGGTCCCGGTCTCATATGATTGTAGAGCGTCACGGAGCCAAGTCAGACTTCTATATACGGGTGTTCCATCATAACAGAAGCTGCCTCCTTTCCATTCAACCATGAGTCCATGCGGGTTCGTGGGCTTGGTCTAGATGTGTGAATTTTTTCTCTATTTAAAACAGAACATTACTTAACTCATAGTTCCTTTTTTTTCTAGTAGGAAAGAAAGATACAATTCGTTGTGTTTCAGAAACATTCTTGTAACTCAAAGAAAAGATGGAAAAAGGCTTCGCAAAGAAATGAAACATGTTTCCCTCGATTTCCAACCTGCAGTTTTTTTTTAATAACCGGGGCTATATTTTTCGTGTTAATGGTTGAATCGCCTGCACTGCTGCAATGGTTGCGTCTGGTTAAGCGTAACTTTTTATGGAGTTTTTCAACACATAAAACATTTATTCCGCACCCCTCTCCCCCTTGAAGAGGAAGGGAATGCTTCTAAACACGCCACCGCCTTCATTTCGTCTGTGAAACCATTTCGCAAAAGGTCATTTTGTAAATTCGTTCTTTCCTTTCTTCAGAAACTGTCTAATTAGTAGAAATCCTGAAAGTGTTGCTTGGATTTAATCGTGAAGTTTTTCTTTAGAATTGAAACTTTTGCATACAAAACTTTTATGTATTATTTTGTTATTCCTAATCTCGTTGAAGGATATGTCTTTGTATATATATTTTTTTTTCATTCGTCTGGTATTTTTTATTAGAATAATCTCATCCTATTAATGAAATGTAGCTTAAATATAGCTTAATGAAACAAAAAAAGAAATCAATTATTATTTATTATTTTAATAATCCAAACAACAACGCATTCTAGCTAGTATGCACGAGGAACTTGTTTTGTGTCCATTAACAGTATTTATAATTCTTGTAGGGAGGTTAGTAATAACATAATTCTTGTAGTGTCGCATTCGTGGTCCAGTAACATTAATACACTTTGGCTACTACATTGGCCCAGTGATACCAGTACATTGAGAGGGTTTCGAATTCACCTCCACTGGCTTTTTTAAAAAAAAATGAGACTCGATGATTACAGATCAGAATTATTTGTGAACCGAGTTGAAGTGGAATTTGGATTCGTTTTCGCCAGCAGTATTCATAAATATTTTAATGATTTGCTCGTGGCCCAATCTTACACTAACAATTCAAGCTGTAGCCTTCTTCACTGGCGCTAACAGCTCCATGGCCAAGGCCATCTGCTTTACGTTAGATTTCGAGATAGGAGATGTTTTCCTTTTTACGGGGTGGAGTACGGTTGTCAGCCCAATGCTCTGCAGTCATGTTAGACCGGGACCTACGATTTAAAGTGAATTCCGAACCACTACAAACATCGATGACATCGCCAGGCCGCGAATCCGAAACCTGTGGCACCGAGCGTCAAAGCTCTAGTCACTCGGTCATCAGGTTTAAATGAGTTACAATAAATGATTGATTGAATATAGAGTTTGAAAATTTTTAAATCAGTATTAATTCAATATTAATAAATATACCACAGGCCAATATTAAAATGTCACAGATCATATATATTTTAAAATAGTTAACAGAAAATATTCTTTTTAAATATTCTGAAATATAAGTTTTTGATGTACTACAATTTTGTTTTAAATTAGATTTTTATGCCTTCTTATTATTGATTAATAAATTGGAATTTTTTTTCTTTATTAGTTAAGTTGTTTGAAATTCGCATTTTTATTATAGATTGAATTATAATCATAAAACCGTTTTATATTTTTACTGCACTGTCTTCTATTGATTATAACGATTTTTTTTCAAGATTTTTTTCATCGATTAAATTATAATCATAAAAGCATTTTTTATATTTATTACAGTGTCTTCTGCCGATAATAACAATTTTTTAAAAGACTGCGAACTCTATAAGAAATCTATATTCTCAATAATGATATACATAATATTTGCTATGATATTTATCAGTGAAATTGTACCTTAATATTATTCTTGTAACTTCTCTTGTAATTGTATCTTAATAGTCTCTCAAGATATCACCTTTCACGATCTTAAAATTAATTTTTGTTTTATATAAAATACTTTGCATCCTATTCCAGAAAATATTATATTTGAGAGAACAAATTTCAATAAAGTTTCTTAACAAAAAACATGGATAAAATTGTAACGAATACTGTTTTTGAATTAGAGAAAGTAAAAAAACGTTATAAACCAACATGATATATATATATTTATACATATTGACTTGTAACACACTCATGAAATATTCATTTTTAGTAGTTTTCCTTTAAAAAAATACACTATTTCCAAATGAGGTGTGGAATATTTCACATATAAACGGAAAATAAACTTACGAAAAACGGATACAGGAACCAATCCCGGAAAACGGGAATAAAATTTTGAACACAGAATTTTCAGTTCTCTTCTACAATCGACGTTGCATATTAAATATGCACAGCCGATTGGAAACTGTGACTGCAACGGTTTCGCAGAAAGGAGAGGAAGGCATCGAGGGTTGAGAGTTTTTTTTATTGGATTTTTCACAAATAGCGTTATTTATATGGCTCGCCTTAGGAGACGCAAATAATTTATTCTGTTCAAATATTAGTAGAGCGAAATGGAAAGGAAGACATGTTGCATTTTGCAGAATCTCCTCTCTGAGTGTTCTCGGGGAGTAGCAAGATAAATTTGTCTTTCATTTCGACTTTCAGCGTCTATTTGGAGAAGGATGGGCTTTCGGAAAAATTTTTTTTTTTTCTTTTTTTGTCTGGGAGTGCATTTGATTCCCTCCCTCCCTTGGTAAAAATGTGTTTTTTTTTTTTTTTATTTATTATTTTTCTGAAGATATTGATGTTAAAGCTAAAATAAATGTTGTAAATTTTGGGGCGTTGATAGTTTACAGTTAAAAATCAGCGAAATTGCATTATTTATTATTAATAATTTTGGGCCTTGATGGCACAGGTTTCGGGCTCAAATCCCGACGGGGCCATGGATTGGAGTCCCGGCATTGCTAGTGGTTCGGAATCCACTTTAAATCGTTGGTCTTTGTCTAATAAGGCTGTAGGGCGTAGGGCTGACAACCCTACTCCGTAAAAAGAAAACATCTTCTATTTAGAAATCTGCCAGCAGGCAGAGGGCTTGGCCACCATGAGGCCATAATAATAATAATAATAATAATAATTATTATTATTAATTTTGCATAAAATGAAGTTTTAATTTACTTAAATAATATATAAAATTAGCAATGAAAATTTTTTTTTTCAAATTCTGATTTTCTGTGTATTTAGACTTCCGATTGACTGGTATTTAGTGAAATGAGATTTTAGTATCCTGTGGAAATTCACCTTTATCCAAATGAGCAGACTGTTTGGGAAACTTTGCAAATTCATTTAGTAACACTAACATTAACTCTCACTGTGCATATATTTATGTTACTGAGAACCGTGTATTAGCAGATTTAATGTGAAAAATTAGCGTTAATCTCAAATTATTGCAAGCGGTTTTTCAAATTGTTTTTTTTAACAATTATTTCTAAAAAGTTTACATATTTGATTCCAGTTATTAATAATTATAATTATTTTTATTGGTAATTTTTTATTGTTAATATCAATATCAGTCAAATATCAATATAATTTATCTAAATATGAACTGCAATGAAAAAGTATTTTTTCTAAACAACTTTTTTTTTTAATTGCCAGAGTGTTTTTTTTTAATTAAAAAAGAAAAATTGTTTTAATTTAGTTTCCAAACGTATTATAAAAATATAATTTTTTTTCTGTACTCTTAATAACATAATAAAGTAAAATTTCTCAACAGTGTTAAGGTCTTTTTTTCAAAATAATTCTATGCAATATAGTCATTTAACGAATGACTTAATTCATTATTTCATTTTATAAATGTAATGGGCGAAAATTCTATAATGGGTTTAAATTGACCCAATAATAACGAGAACATTTTTACATTTTATCTTCTCTAGATAGCAAGAAATGCCATCGAATTATTTTGAATATTGAAAAATATAACGCCTTCGAGGAAAAATTATTTACTAAATTCCTACTTAATGTCCCTCGGGTAATTTTATACGAACCCAAACTACTTTTGAAATTACTCATAAAAGGATTCCTTACTAATGTCTTTATTTGCACGGTTCTCAACTCGCCCGCAGTTTGAAAAGTTGATATCTTTAAACCGGGCCCCATCATCCCAACATCCTCAATAATCGCTCTCCCATTATCACGATCAGCATTATCGCCAACACTTAGGGCACACAGTGCCTTAATGATAATGACGTTACCATTCACATCCGAACTATCAGATAACCATTGGTCCGGAGCGAGCGAGTTTATCAATTGTGGAACTTTATGGGTGATTTCCTCCGGTTCGGTTCCGTGGGATTTCCCATCGGCCTTTTGCTCATCAGGGTAAATAGGGATTGTTTTCGTGTAATTTCCAATTGCCGCCTTCCTTCTTTGAGCTTTGCCCCCTTAATCGCGCATCCTCGCTCTTGTCCGTTCGCGCATCCTTCTTCGCATTTGTGATGATGCATGGTGTGATTTTGGTGCTCTCGCTTGATGGTGCGGGATCATTTGCTGGCGCTGTTGCTGTTCGGGTTTAATGAAGTAGCTAGCCCCGATTGCAATCCGAGATTTATCTTAAATGATGGGATGTCCCGGCCATTGATGTAATGTTGGAAACCAAGTAGTTATATCAGTACAGAGTTAAGCACACGATACAAGCGAGTATTTTAATTAAGTAGTTTATTCTGTCAGAGACGGATGGCTGAGTGACTAGTGTTTTGGCGCTCGGCCATCGGCTGTGACATGGATGTTTATATCCATTCTAAACTGTATGTCCTGGTCCAATATGATTGTAGGTGTGACAACCCTACCCCGTAAAAAGAAATCATCCCCTGTTTCGGAATTTGCCAGTAGGCAGACAGTTATAAACCAGCATAGACTGTAGTGCCAGGAAGTTAGTCCTCAATAGAAGGTCACATTTATTTACTATAGATGTTGAAAATTGCATAAGTTTGTTGGAAATTAGGTAATGTAAAAGCGGGCGATTGTGGAGATCATTTGTCCTTAATCGCGCGTCCTCGCTCTTGTCCGTTCGCGCATCCTTCTTCGCATTTGTGATGATGCATGGTGTGATTTCGGTGCTCTCTCTTGATGGTGCGGGATCATTTGGTGGCGCTGTTGCTGTTCGGGTTTAATGAAGTAGCTAGTCCCGATTGCCATCCCAAGATTTATCTTTAAATGATGGGATGTCCCGGCCATTGATGTAATGTTAGAAACCAAGTTGTTATATCTGTACGGAGTTAAGCATACGATACTGACGTGCATTTTAATTAAGTAGTTTATTCTGTCGGGTACTGATGGCTGAGTGACTAGCGCTCGGTGCCACAGTTCCAACTATCAAATGGATGTTTGTAGTGGTTCGGAATTCATTTACCGTAGATCCTGGTCTAATGTGACTGGGGCCGGAATGGCCGAGAGGCTGCGCTCTAGCGCTCGGTACCACATGCTTCGGGTCCAATCCCGGCGGTGCCATAGCTGTTTGTAGTGGTTCGGAATCCACTTTAAGCCGTAGGTCCCGGTTTCATATGATCGTTGAGCGCCACAGAGACCAATCAGACTTCTTCTCACCCACATCATTCCCAAACTGTGAAGTGGCAACTCAGCTCTAGGTGCAGTGATGTGGTGAGGTGTAGTAGTAGTGGTCTAATATGACTGTAGGGCTGACAGCCCTACCCCGTAAAAAGAAAACATCTCCTGTTTCGCAATCTTCCAGTAGGCAGACAGCTATGATCCAACATGGACTGTATGCCAGGAAGTTAGTTAGTCCTCAATAGAAGATCACATTTATTTACTAGTTACACATGTTTTTTCATTGTTGAAGAAAATTTCATTGTGAAAATTGCATAAGTTTGTTGGAAATTAAGTAATGTAAAAGCGGGTGATGGTGCGGGATCATTTGGTGGCGCTGTTACTGTTCGTGTTTAATGAAGTAGCTAGCCCCGATTGCCATCCCAAGATTTATCTTAAATGATGAGATGTTCCGGCCATTGATGTAATGTTAGGAACCAAGTAGTTATATCTGTACAGAGTTAATCACACGATACTAACGTGCATTTTAATTAAGTAATTTAATATATCGGAGACTGATGGCCGAGTGAACTGGCGCTTGGTGCCGCAGGTTACGGGTTCCAGTCTAGGCAGTGCCATGGGTGCTTGTAGTTGTTCGGTATCCACTTTAAACCGTAGGTTCAGGTCTTATATGACTGTAGAGTGTGGGCATAGGGCTTATCGTATAAAAAGAAATTATCTCCTGTCTCGAAATCTGGCACTAGGCAGACGGCCTTGGCTTCTCTTGGACTGTAGTGTCAGGGAGTTAGCTTTTTCATTGAATGTGCTTGTATTTCTGAATTTCAAAGTTATGATTTTCTGAAGTTCTGAATTTGGAAATTTCCCAACATAAAGAAAAAGTAAGCCTTAAAACTTTCTGTACATTCAGAGTTCTTGTATTTGATAAAAAAAACAAAAAAAAACACGGTTGGTAAGTAATAATCATTAAGTTTGTCTGGGTAACACATTTGACAAAAGGATATTGATCGAGACTTATTGATGAACGATCGGGAAGATGGATACTTTCGAGACAGCGCTGACGATTGTGTCCAACAGGAGAATTTCCGCTTTGAGCTCAATTTTGTTGACACAATCTATTGGCTGTCAGCCAATAATACGTTGGTTTCTGGATTCGTAGGAGGGATATTAATTTTGTAATAAGTTTCATTGACTACAATATATTTTTGAATTAACTATATTACCTTGAAGGTTAAAATTAAATGTAATTTATAGGAAATAATTTTGTATTATTAAGTTAATTTAACACTGGTAGATTTTTATCTCTGGCTATATGAAAATTATATTCTGGCTATATATATAAATGTGAGGTACTTCCCCCCTAAAAATCTTCCCGGAAGGCATGGCCCTCCTTCTTCACCGATACGGAGCCAAGTCAGACTTCTACCTATGGGTGCTTCATCACAACAGAAGCTGCCACCCCTCCTTCCATGAGACTTGTACTTGGTCTAGATGTTGCTGTCTATCAAGTGGGATAAGAAGAAAACACATCTTTGTCCGATTTATGAGAGGAAAAACAACAGTGAAGTTTAAAAATTGAGATTAATTTAACTCCAAGAGAAAAGATTTAAACATATGCCTTAAGTAATTGAATTTCGTTATTCTTAAAAACATTGATTTATAGCATTGAACTTAATGTAAAAGCCTTTCATTTTATTAAAAAAATAACTATTCAAAAATAGCGTATGATTTTTAGTTATGCACCAGATAAAATAATAATGATTCATGAGATTTCATTGAAAGAGAGAGAGTTTTGGATCTTTGTTGTTTTATTTTTTAAGTTTATAAAAAATAGTTTACAGCGATGAAAAAAAAAAAAAAAAAATACAAGCGATTTTGATAGAAAAATTGCAATAAAACAGATAGTTTATTGAAATAGCTTTTATATATTTTTGTCACCAACAAAAATAAATAATGCTAAAATAGATTGATGATAAGTAATTTTTTCTTTTTAACGACTACTTAAAATAGCTCTTATGAGTATTTGTGATTCCTATAAAAAGAAAAATTGCGTTCAAGTGCAGTTTAGGAACCAATTTAGTTCCCACTCGCTAATTTACTTACAAAAAAATGGGAAGCAAGCATTTCAAAATTTTTGAGAAGAATGCCCTTTAAAAATATAATGACATTTAAAAGACTTATTCTTTAGAAAAATATGGGGAAAAAAACATCCGTTTTGCACAATTCTTTTTTTTTTCGTGCATTATATTTTTCTACATTAAAAAGATTTTTTTTTATTATATCCGTGAGTTAGATATAAGTATCAATCAAGTATCTCTTGATTGTTGGACATGAAAGTTGAATGCGAGACAATTATTTTTTCCTATTTTGTTGGGATTTCTGCGCTGTAATTGGCTCTTGAATTTCGTTTATGTTAAAAAAAAAAAAAAAAAAAAAGCACCGAAAATACTTTGTTGGTTTTAATGATACATGTAACTGTGTTTCAATCGAATTTAACGATGCAGTATTTTACAAAGTTTTTCTTAATACGTATTCAGTCAATGCCGTTTTGCACGTTGAATAAAAAGTATATTTATTATTTATGTGCTGTTTTTTTATATATATGAAACTACTTTTTAGAAATACTAGAAAATTAAATATGTAGAAAACTATAATGTATGAAATTTTCTAATTCATAGAAAATTTTATTAGCGAGTTCGAAATATTGCTGTGCAAATATTGTTTAATATTAATTAAAAAAAATGGATGAACTATCGAAATATGTGTAAAATTAAATATATAGATTTGGCGCATTATCCCCCTCGCCTAAATTTCAATGCCCCTTAATTTCGTTTGCTATTATTTTAAGTAGTAATGAGATGTTATTGTTTAAATATTTTTCATTGTTATCATTTCCAATGGCGGGAGAAAATGGAAAAACTCTTATATTATCAAAGCAGTGTAAAACACACGAAAGAAAATAGTAAACAATAAGAGATAAAAGTCAATGTCTCATCGTCAAAGTTCTAGCAGTCCTGTATCTTTTCACATCGGAGACCCAATGCAGGGCCCGGCATCCTGCTATAGGGTGTCTGTCCATGATCTCGTCTTTCCCACAGAGCGGGCAATTTGAGCTATCAAAAACACCAATGTGGACCTATAGTAGTTGATCTTTTAGCCGCTTAGGACGTTAACAGGGTGCACCACGGGAAGGTAGATCTACTGTCGCATCCCATATTTTCCGTGTAATATTTTACATTAAATTGCATACCAACTAAAAAATCTCTTTTTTAAAAAAAAAGGTGGACATATTCGCATTTGTTATGCACGAAAAAAGAAAATTATCAGAATCACACCCAAATAGACAACCCCAAAATCTTTGGTGTATTAATTATTTTAATAACAAATATTTAAATACCGACAAATATGAATACTTATTTATTAAATCAGCGACATGAGATAGGTGAAAAAACGCCTTATTACTTCTTCTTCCAACGTATCTACAAATCTCATTATGATAACGTATATGTTAAGCCATGCATGGACGGACAATTAATTATAAATCAACAAAAAAGTTATTTTAATCTTTTATGCAAGATTAAAATAACTTTTTTTGTTGTTTATAATTAATTGTGTATTATTACTATCATTTATTTAGTTAACCATGGTGAATTAATCGTAAATTGTCCTTTGAATCGATAAGACATGAAAAAATTTGCAAACATTTTGAATCGTACTAAAATATTTTTATATAGAATATAAATATTTTATTGGTACTATTTGTAAAGCTCATTCTCTTTTGTATTATGAATAGTGATTTTTAATATGTTTTTTTGGGAGAGGGTATATCATGGACATAAATTCCAAATAATCATTTACAATTCTCTTGAACCTTAATTATTATTATTATTATTGTTTATTTTGCATTGTAGTCTGTTCTTTTCATCGCATTAGTTTTTTTTTTTTTATCACGTTTGTTGTACTAATGAAAAATTGTTATTGAAGTAGCGAAAAAATGTTTCCCATTCTATCTTTTAATACTTATTATTATTACTTTATTATTTTTTTTATCGTGGACATTAAAAAAATAGCATGGAAAAAAAAAAGTTATACCATTATTGTTTCAATAACAATAGTGATAATTTGTTATTGTTTAAATATTTTTTCAAGTATTATTTTACCTTCGCAAAAAAAAAAAAAAAAAAAAACCTCTTGTTATTAAAAGAACAGACTACAATGCAAATAGTTTCTTCAAGGTTCAAGTCAATTGCAATCGATTATTTTACGGCAAACAAGTTAAAGGTATTGTAATCATTGACTGGAAAAAGCTACACTGTCGAGCGAAAAAAAAAAAAAAAAAAACTTATTTAAAGTGGTTATAAAAACGGTTCTAAAATTGTAAGATGCTATACAGCGAATGCGGGAACAAAAGCCTTTGTTTTTGAAGTAGTATTTGCTCTGCGCAAATCAACTTACAACAAAGTAACACCACTTCAAGCGGAAAGTAAAAATTCAATTTTGTTTTCCCATGTTCCAAATCGGATTATACTTATTGTTTTCCCGCCTCTGTCTAGCCTTATGCTCTTTCTTCAGTTCCTATTTTAATTCAATTTAATAAGTATATGCTCTTTCTTTTTTTTCCGCCAAATCATATTTAATCAATTTATAGGATGAAGCCTTTGTATTTCTAAATGTATCATAAGATATAATTTAGGGAAGGTGTCAAAAAATCACGCCAAATGATTATTGGAGTGTTAAGATTTGTTTGTCATCATAAATATTATTCAAATGCATTTTATCTTAATCCATTGTTTGTATAATACATTAAATTTGCCTGTTATATTATCTTGTTTGCCGACTGCATATAAATAATTTTATATCGGCATTTATATTCTGAAATTGCAATTTTGTCTTTGAAGATTCAATAAACGAAATTGAGTGTCCCATTTTCCAAATCTACACCAAACTATGGTATGGAACTCATCTTGTTCTTCATTGGCACAACAGCCCCGTGGTGTGCCAAAGCTACCTACTGCAGACTTTGAGACAGGAGCTGTTTTCTTTTTTCAGGGTAGGGCTCTCAGGCCTACGCTCAACGTTCTTACAGTCATATTAGACCGAGTCCTACGGTTTAAAGTGTATTCCGAGCCACTACAAACATCCATGGCATCGCCGTGACTCGAATCCAAGCCCCAGAGAGCTAGTCACTCGGCCATCAGGCCCCATGAAATTTGTTGTCTTTACAATTAATTAGGTTTTATATCGTACATTTCCAAATATAAGCCGATCCGCTTATGAGCTAGGAGTGCATTTTTTCCTTCGAAAAATTTATCCATTTCTCAAAACCCGTGTATAAACCGAAATAACGAAAAACGATTTTGTGTTCGAAGAGTACACACAAATAATATAAATAGATATAAATTTGAGTATGGAAAGTATTAAAAGTGATGATGACGTGCATCCAAACATTCCAATAAGTGAACTACTCGGAAAATCGTATTCTGGTCGGGACTAGGACTGCATTTAAAACTCCCAAATAGTAAATTAAAAGATTAAAATAATTTTTATTTTTAAGTGCTGATTATTTACGGTATTTTATTGTTATTTCTGGTGAACGTATGGGTACTTTTCATTACTCGGGTGTAAATTTCGTTTTTTCGTTTTTTTTGCAATAAACCAGCAATATAAACAATTTTGAAAATAAAACAACTCATTGTTATAAAACAAACAATTAAATGTTAAAAGACATAATTTTTCCCATTAACTTATATAATATAAAGAAATAAAAACGTGTTGTATATAAAAGTATATAAAAACATGCTACGCGATTACTCAAGTCGGTAGAATATCTTCAAGCTACACATGCCCCCAAGGGTAGTGCTAAATGAGTAACGTCGGTGCAGTTCTTGCTTATGGTATGAAGATAATTGTCTATGTATTGCCATCTGCATTAGAAAAAAGAAAAAACAATCGCTCCTACAGAAATGACATTGAATGATTTTTATTTTAATGCCCTAAGGATATGTATTCTTTGAAAATGCTAACCTTGTAATGTGAAATTTTTTCTTTCCCTCATCTTCAATGTTTTGATTTATTTAAAAATGAAATTATTGCAAATTTTCCAAACCATCTCTAAATTCATAAAAATATAAAAATCTGGATGGATCCTTGATGTATGTGTTTTCATTCGTGTTGCTTTTCTATTTGCCGAACTTCGTGCTTTTCCATCTCATTATCGAAATTATAATTAAATATAGATTTATAGTCTTCAAAGGGCAGCTTGAAAGTAATTTATTGCACCCCATAACTAAAAATTGCTATTACCTTGTTGTAACGTCCTATACCTAGCATTCGCCCATTCACTTTTATTGCAAAGTTTATATAGGGATCACAAAATTGCAAATCCAATAGAGAGGAAGTTGTGTTGGTTTTTCTTTGCTGCAACTCAATGGAGGGGAGAAATTGGAAATTCTGATTCTTGTACCATTTTCTCTGGGCGCTGGGGCTAAAGAGGCGAGAGAATGTCTATTGCAATCAATGGAGCCTTTAGGGACCCCCGAAGTTGTCAAGAGTTCGATTTATCGAACTCGAGGATTTTCTGCACCTAGAAGCTGATCTCGGAGACCATCGCCATGTTTTGCCATTTCTTCTTCTTGGGAAGTTATATAGACTGAAAGACACTAAAGGCGTTTTTACAGAATTAAAAACTTTTATTGTTGTAATAGGGAGTTTCTTTAGCTCAGTAACTTTTCTTTTCAATTCCTTCTATTAGCTCACACTCTCCCTATATATATCTTGTTCAATTTTTCAATCGTTCATAAAATACTTTTTATTCATCCACTCAAGTTCAAATACATTTTTTTAACTTGTAGTGGAGGACACTGGATGTTGATACAGTTTTTTCAAATATCAATTCAGTAATTAAATTTAATTAATTAATTTTAGGTTTTTTTTTTAGATTTAAGTTACATGCATCTACCAATAGATGGCTCCAGATAAACTTAAAAAAGTGAATGAAAATTATTTATAAAGGACTTTCTGCAATACAGTGAAAAAAAAAAAAAAAAAGTAGGAATTGACTTAAAATTTTTTTTTTTTTATATATATTACTTGTTTTTTGTAGACTTTCAAAATAATTTTCGAAATTCACTTTTATTGTAATGTTTTTGAACGGATCACAAAATTGCAAATCCGATAGAGAAGAAATTGTGATTTTTTTTTCTTTTTGTGCTACAACTCAATCGACGGTAGAAATTGTGGGTAGTGCAGCTAGTTTATATCCGATAGCGTGGCTACTTCTTTTAAAAACGAGTAGATTTGGTAGTGATTGTAATAGAAGATCTATCGTCGCCATTCCGCTTGTTGAGGTTCTTCAATACGACTTCGAAATGTGGAAAATTACTGTAAAATAACTGAATTCGATATAGTTATTTAACTCCTCATTAGAATTACTTTATTCCTTTGGGCGATAATGCTATATTACTTTATTCCTTATTCTACCACTTTGCTTCTAATGGGTTTTGTAGCAAGTCTTCTATAGTTCATCTTGGATGACAATGGGCCATAACAATTCACGCATTCGTATATGGTACTTGTGAAAAGGTGAAAAATTCAACCAAATAGTACGTTATGAGAACCTGGTGACTACCGCTCTGGTGCTCGGTGCTATGGATGTAGGTAGTAGTTCGAAATCCACTTTAAACAGTAGATCCCGGTCTAATATGACTACATCGTTGGGAGTAAAACTGTCAACCCTACCCTATAAAAAGAAACCATCTTTTGTCTCGAAATCTGCCAGTAGGCAGACGACCTTGGTCCACCATGAGTTGTAATGCCAGGGAATTAATTAATTACATTTATGAATGCGAAAAAAAATCGATCACAAATTTAACGGGTTTATATATTTATAAAAACATCAATACAACGCACTCTTCTAACGGAAATCGACCTTTTCATCTCACTTTCTAGAAAAGATACACAAAACCGCAAGTATTGCTGCGGAAATTGAGAGAGGCACTCAAGCTTTTTGATTGGTCTCCACCTCATATTAAAATCTGAAGTTGTTGAATGCCAGCTATGTGGAAGCGTAATCTGCCCACTGAGACTGACATTCTACGATGTGAGCTTTCAGTATTGGACGGAGTGGCTGCAAATGTCTCCCCACCGTAGACTTGCTGGAAGTGAGAGCGGATATTGAGTTGCGTTGTGACGCGTGCCGATTTATCTTCTTCTTCTCTCCCATGCCATCTCCTCTCGCTTGTGTACTTTGAGCTGGAAAGTGTCGTTTGTTACCGCTGTTATTCCTCACTCACGCGCGTTTATTTCATGCCCTTCTTCCACTCAAGGCTTCTTCGAAGATCTTTCCAATCTTTATTCTAGAGTGCTGATTTTTACTATAGTTTTTTGTGTAATGAAATAATTAAATTCCTTTAGGTTTTTAAGAAGATGTTTCTTTTAGTTTTATTTGTTTAAGATTTGATCACGGTTGAAGGGTACGCTATTTTTACTGCTTTGAAAACTAGCAGACTAAATGTACATTGTGACAGAGCGTCTGGCATCAGAAATTTAACTGTATTGCAATATTTTGTGTTCTTTCGATTGCGATGTATAAATGCGAGGCAGGTATTCTCGGGAGGACTCATTATAACATGATTATCCTAATTTGTAAGTTTACAAGTCATGCACCAATAGCTAAAGTGTTTTTGAATTTAAAAAAAAAATAATAAATGATTTATGAGAGTCAAAAACCCATTACCAGAAGTCTAGTGCTTGAAAAATATGTTCATAAATATTGAAATGAAAGCTAAGGGGAAAAAAAACTTATTTCAATAAGTATTAGAAAAACCTTATTTCATTAAAAAAATAAACTTATTTCAATTTATTTTGCACATTGGGAATTTTGTGTAGGATAGCAAATTCGTATCTATATTCTCCTACAAGCTACTATTGAATTACAAATTGGACTTCAAAAAATTAAAATATTCAAGAAATTTCAAATGTTAACTAGTGTCTAACACAATTGATGTTATTTTTCATGTTTTAAAACTATTCAATGTTATCATTCAATGTTCTAAAACTATTAAAACATTGATTTCTATCTGTACTTCTTATTTTTTAAATTTATTGTAGGTGATTTTGAATTAAGATATTTATTTAATTTTTAGCTACGTTTCTGACATGATAATGATATTTTTAGATTCGCTGTTCTATAAGCATGAGACACTAAAATGGTTTTTCGATGCGACTGACCATTTATCGCCATTTCTACAATCTCTTGCTGGTATTCAAACTATTATTCCATCAGTTTTGTTCCCCAGAGGATCATTACATTCATTGAAATGCAGTGATAGTGCCAAAAGCTCCATTCATCGTTCTTTTGTCTAGACCTTTTCGAGACCATGGGCGATCAATCTCGTATTTTTTTTTTTTTTTTTTTTTTCTCATTTTTGATTTTGATGGCTTTCTGTTGACTTTAATCTATCTATCTCTATAAAACAAAGTTAGTTCTTCTTTATATGTAATTAAACTTTTCAAGAATGGTATTTTTAATGAAAAAAAAATTCAATTTTCTTATTACGTTTACTAACTTTATATTAACTTTTTTTTTTTTTTTTCCCAAAAAAATTCGTAGCCAGATATTACGAAAAAGTTTTATTTTTCAATATTTTTAATTAAATAAAAACCATATTTTTTTTTTGGCATCAGAGTTTCACGCTATCAAATAAATAAAAGAAAATTAAACGCATCTGTAACATCTTTGGAGAGAATGAATTTGTCGTTGAGCAGCGGAGAGAATGAATTTGTAACTATTCTTTGGAGAGAATAAATTTGTAGCTAATCTATGAGTATTATTTATATGCTTCATCTTTTAAATTATTTTTAAAAAAATGTAATTAAAATGAAACGTGGCTTTGATTTATAATATAATTTATTACCAATTATTATTATTGTTGTGGGTGTCATTTGAAATGCTACAAAAAATAAATACGATGCCATTCGCAGGCGATTGATATTTATAAGCGCATTGGATATCTGTGCCTAGATATAGGAATAACTTCATTGTTTACTGGACAGCTAGTATTCAGTACATAAATAAGAATTGCTGTAAATAAATGGCAATCGCTTGATTTACCAACATCATTTTTGTTTTGTGCTTCGAATCGTGATGGATATTTAAGATGGAGATGTCAAAAGTGATTATGCCGAACTTATACATGATTCATGCTGAGCGTATTCGAGTTCCGCTGGATACAATAAGTAAATAAATAAATAACGCCGAGGAATAAATAGATAGATGGATGACCTCCGCGTTATTCAGTTGTTTATTGTGTAAATGCTGCGGCGCTTCTTCATGGCTGAGTGAGTCATTTGTATAAAGCGGTTAAATTTACGAAAATATTTCTGCTATTTTTTATTTATTGTTTTAAAATCAAGGTTATTTGATTCATTGCAGGTAACATCCTAGATTTGGTATCAAGTAATTTTTGACATTTCAATAAAAACTGAAAATTGAATCATGTTGCTGTTTCCTAGAGCCATCTTTACCTGAAATCATTAGTTTCGAAACAGGTTTATATGTATAAAATCAAGGGTGTATGCCATGGGGGATTTGCTGCACTGCTCTTACAGTTTTGAATGAGCGCCCCATAAGTGGCGTCTGAGTGTTGACAGCATTCTCTTTGAATCGAATGGAAAAACATTCATGTTCTTCGCGTATCATTCTTCATTTTCTCGATATAATTCGTGGCCCAGTGGTAACGTACGCAGCTAGCATGAAGGCTTAGGCTCGAATCCACTGGCGGCGCCCGTTTAAGTCACTACTTCCAGAAGCCATGAGACTCGATGGTGACTGTGACTACGTGTGTAAAGCATTTCGCATCTATAGTCAAGTTGCCTGGTGGGAAATTCCCGGGTTTTCCTCGAAATAATACATTGTTACCCTTAAAACTCCTCTCGGAAGGTAATGCCCTCCCCTCATCGCCTGTTGGTGAGTCCTTCCCTCATCAAATCTGGCCGTGTTAGTGATACATGACGCCCTCTGATGTACTACAACAACTACAATAATAATAACAACACTGGATCTGTAGATTTAGATTCCATGCTGGGTTTCGAAACCAGTTTCCTGATTTGGAAACACAACTCCTTTTCCACTAGGTCACTCCAGGTCCGAATCTTTTTTCTTTTATTTTCTGCATACCTTAATCCCGTACATAGGGCTATGTAGCCGCTTACCAATTAGAAATGGGAGGGTAGAACATCAGTGGGTCTCTTATATCCACAAACACCTCATCGACGAAGTGATGAGGCAGGTCAGTGCCTTCCAGGAGAATTTTTAGGGGTAACTGTCGTATGAGAGAAAACCTGGAAAACTCCCACCATACAATGTTCTATCGGTGTGAGAACGCTTTACATATATTGTCACAATCTCTATCAAGCCTCCTCATTTCTGAAAGTTGTGACTACAACTCGTCCCGAATCTGGAAACATACTAAAATGATTTATATGGATATTTTCATACCAGTAATTCCTTTTCTCTGTGTGTGTATCAGAACTATTTGAATTATTACAAACTATTGGAGTTCCTTCCATCTTTTGTCTTAAAAAAACCATTTCAGTGAAAATTATCGAACAATTTTTAAGCGATATTCTTAAACTTTTTCTTTTAAAGTGGAGTAATATATTTAACTTGGTTAAATTACATAAATCAATCAAGGCCATTTATGAATCTAGATCAGTGGTTTTTAATCGGAAGTCTACTAAATATCTGGGTGTTGGAAGAAATATTTTTTAAATGCTTCTGAGATTGAATTGAACGAGAAAAAAATAAATCTATTCATTATATTTATTCTGGAACATAGTTAGTATAGAACAGTAATGATTTTGGTACCGAAAAGACAGTAAGCCTTTTGCTTACTGACGAATAAATCCGCCCTTCTTTTAGTTTTAATTTATTTTTAACCATTCTAACCCAAAGGGTAGTTTAAAATGAATAACGTACTAAAGTTCGAATTGTAATTTAAATGTTAATAACTTATTCCAGCCAGTGTTAATTTAAACGAATAATATTGATCTATTTTTAAAATGGAGCTATATTAACTATTTATTTATGGTGTTTGTTTTTTTGTTTTTATAATTATTGTAGCAGTCTTGTTACCATTGTATCATCTTTTCCATTAGAATAAAGAATATGCAACATTTTAGAAAAATATGATACATAATTTAACATTCTAAACTTAAACTCTTGAAAATTATGCATATTTTTCAACCTTCAGAAAAGAGTAATTGAACATAAATTCCGAATATACTATATAGACATCTATTTTGCATGTGTTCTTCTTTAATATGATGACTATACGGAACTATATTATGCTGCTATCACATTTAAAGAAATAACCTCTCCGATATTTTCCTATACGTGATTAAGATTGCAAATAAAAAAAAAAGCCTGCTGCACATTTCCTATCGAATTTCAGTAGGCAGCGCACATCCGTGATATAACATCTATTTGTTTACTTACGTGATGTTGTTTAAAACGGCGGGAAAAGTCATCAACTCACAGAGCTGTTCAAAAATGGAAGCGACGAATTCCTTTATAAAAATTCGAAATTCTTGTCTGGTGGTGGTTATGAATCTTGCAGATAGGGGAAAGAAACGTCTGCGGGATAGGAATACCCAGGGGAACATTTATAAAACCTTTTTTTTTTTTTTATTACTCCACGCCAAAGCGAGAAGATAAAATTGAAAATTTGGGGTACGAACATTCTTTCACTGCGAGAATGAATTCCTTCCAACAGAAAACTAAGCCTTATATAAACAAAGCTTCTATATTTGCATATTCTAAAAAAAAAAAAAAAAAAAAAAGAAGTACTGAGAAAACCATCTTTAGAGTATTCGAGTATTTGTTGGTTCCACAATCTTTATGTTCGCAAAAATCATTTCCCAATCAAAAATGTAGGCGGCAAAAGTTTTGCAACTTTTAACCACAACGAAGGATATGAGTTCTTTTTTCCCTTCGAGAATATAAACACCATATATATATATATATATATATATATATATATATATAACAAAGTGAGGAATTCGAAAGTTTATTTGAAAGCGTAAGGAAAAAAAAAAAACATTCTTATTTCGAATGTTTGTTGTCCTGAGAAGTTTCAAATCGTTTGAGATTATTATTATTATTTTTTTCATCGCGTTCTATTCGTGTTTTTTAATGAATGAAAGACTCAAAATTTTTCGTTCCAAAACTAAGATTTTGGATGATTTTGTTGCCACAGAAATTTCCTAGCGGCGTTTTCATGTAACTTGTACCGGTTAGAATTTTTTTTCACTTTTAAGGAAGATTTTTTTTTAACTGTTTATTCTTATCATAAGAAAAAAAATCGTCTTGTTGTTTGGAATATACTTCATACTGAAATGCTGTTCGTAATTGAGTGGTATTCAGAAAGAAAATATTGTTGTTCTATTTCATCTAGGCCAAATAAGTTTTTGTATTCCTATTTGAAAAACCTATGAAAATAAATAAACCATTGTTACTTGGCCACAAAACCTGTGTGCACGCACAAATCCACGAAAATTATTTTTCATATATATCATTTATGTATAATTAAAAATAAATAATATAAAAAAATGCAAATAAATAATTTGATGCTTGTGGTGTATTAATTTTATAGAATCTAGAATGGAATTTGTAGCTGGTTCCATTTTTTGTAATATTGTAACAGTCTTGCCTTCGTTGTATCATCTTTTCCATTAGAAAAAAAGAATATGAAGCATCCTAGGAGAAATACCATATATAATTTAACATTTTAAAAACATACATATTTTTCAACCTCATGAAAAGTGTACTTGAACATAAATTCCGAATACACATCTATTTTGTATATGTTCTTCTCTAATATGATAACTGTGCGGTACTATATTATGCTGCTATCACATTTAAAGAAATAACCTCCCCGATATTTTCCTATACGTGATTATGATTACAAATAAAAAAAAAATCTGCTGTGCATTTTCTATCGAATTTCAGTAGTCAACGCACATTCGTGATATATCATCTATTTGTTTACTTACGTGATGTTTTTTAAAACGGCGGGAAAAGTCATGAACTCACAGAGCTGTTCAAAAATGGAGGCAGCGAATTCCTTTATAAAAATTCGAAATTCTTGTCTGGTGGTGGTTACAAATCTTGCAGATAGGGGAAAGAAACGTCTGCGGGATAGGAATACCCAGGGGAACATTTATAAAACCTATTTTTTTTTATGACTCCCACGCCAAAGCGAGAAGATAAAATTGAAAATTTGGGGTGCAGACATTCTTTCACTGCGAGAATAAATTCCTTCCAACAGAAAACTAAGCCTCATATAAACGAAGCTCCTCTATTTGCATATTCTAAAAAAAAGAAGTACTGAGAAAACGATCTTTAGAGTATTCGAGTGTTTGTTGGTTCCACAATCTTTATGTTCGCAAAAATCATTCCCGAATCAAAAATGTAGGCGGCAAAAGTTTATAGAACTTTTAAACACAACGAAGGATATCAGTTCTTTTTTCACTTCTAGAATATATATATATAGCAAAGTGAGGAATTCGAAAGTTTATTTGAAGGCATAAGGAAAAAAAACATTCTTATTTCGAATGTTTGTTGTCCTGAGAAGTTTCAAATCGTTGGAGATTATTATTATTATTATTTTCATCGCGTTCTATTTGTGTTTTTTAATGAGTGAAAGGCTCGAAATTTTTGCAAATTTTTTGTTTCAAAACTCAGATGTTGTGTGATTTTGTTGCACACAGAAATTTCCTGGCGGCGTTTTCATGTAACTTCTACGTGTTAGAATTTTGTTTTACTTTTAAGAAAAACTTTTTTGATGTTTATTCTTATTTATTGTTTATTTTAAAAAAACCAACATAGAGTTCAGAATCTACTTCATATTGAAATATTGTTCTTAATTCAGTGGTATTCAGAAAGAAAATGTTGCTGTTTTTTATCATCTAGCCCAAATAAATTTTTGTATTCCTATTTGAAAAACCTATGAAAATAAATAAACCATTGTTACTTGGTCACAAAACGTGTGTGCACGCACAAATCCACGAAAATTATTTTAAAATATATTGTTTATGTGTAATTAAAAATAAATAATATAAATTCCATTTTTTGTAATATTGTAGCTGTCTTGTCTTCGTTGTATCATCTTTTCCATTAGATAAAAAGAATATGAAACGTGCTAGGAGAAATACTAAAATTATATATAGTATTTCTCCTAGCACGTTTCATATTCTTTTTATCTAATGGAAAAGATTTTTTATCATATTAAAAACATATATATTTTTCAACCTTCTGAAAAATGTAATTGAACATAAATTCTGAATAGACATCTATTTTGCTTATGTTCCTGTTTAATATGATAACTGTGCGGCACTATATTATGCTGCTATCGCATTTAAAGAAATAACCTCCCTAATATTTTCCTACACGTGATTAAGATTACAAATTAAAAATAAAAAAAGCCTACTGTACATTTTCTATCGAATTTCAGTAGGGAGCGCACATCCGTGATATATCATCTATTTGTTTACTTACGTGATGTTTTTTAAAACGGCGGGAAAAGTCATCAACTCGCAGAGCTGTTCAAAAATGGAAGCGACGAATTCCTTTATAAAAATTCGAAATTCTTGTCTGGTGGTGGTTATGAATCTTGCAGATAGGGGAAAGAAACGTCTGCGGGATAGGAATACCCAGGGGAACATTTATAAAACCTATTTTTTTTTATGACTGCCACGCCAAAGCGAGAAGATAAAATTGAAAATTTGGGGTACGAACATTCTTTCACTGCGAGAATAAATTCCTTCCAACAGAAAGCTAAGCCTTATATAAACGAAGCTTCTATATTTGCATATACTAAAAAAAGAAAGAAGTACTGAGAAAACGATCTTTAGAGTATTCGAGTGTTTGTTGGTTCCACAATCTTTATGTTCGCAAAAAAATCATTCCCTAATCAAAAGTGTAGGCGGCAAAAGTTTTGCCACTTTTAACCACAACGAAGGATATGAGTTCTTTTTTCACTTTGTGAATATAAACTCCATATATGTATATAACAAAGTGAGGAATTCGAAAGTTTATTTGAAAGCGTAAGGGAAAAAAATCATTCTTATTTCGAATGTTTGTTGTCGTGAGAAGTTTCAAATCGTTTGGAGTTATTATTATTTTTTTTTCATCGCGTTCTATTTGTGTATATCTTTTTTAATGAATGAGAGACTTGAAATTTTTGCAAATTTTTCTTTCCAAAACTCAGATGTTGGATGATTTTGTTGCCACATAAATTTCCTAGCGGCGTTATCATAACTTCCACGTTAAGAATTTTGTTTCACTTTTACTAAGGAAAACTTTTTTTTCAAAATCTACTTCATACCGAAATGTTGTTCGTAAATGAGTGGTATATAGAAAGAAAATATTGCTGTTCTTTTTCGTCTAGTCCAAATAAATTTTTGTTTCCTATTTGAAAGACCAATGCAAATAAATAAGCCATAGTTACTTGGCCACAGAAAGTGCGGTCACGCACAAATACACGAAAGTTATTTTGCATATAGATTATCCATATATAAAAATAAATAATATAAAAAAAAATGTAAATAAATAATTTGATGCATGATATATTGATTTTATAGTATCGTTGTCTATCTAGTTCCCTTTTTTTTTCTGTTTTTTTCTTTTCTAATAACCAAACGTAAAATTGACTAGTCAAATGATTTTTATTTATAGATTTTTTTAAATATTCATGTCCAAATAGGCTTTTGTGTTTTAATTTATTATTTAGTAACGAGCACATGTATTTGGTTGACTGGAATATTACAAATAGAATATATTGTAGGCGATATAAATAGTACGTAAACGAAGTATGTAGATACAAATCCTGCATTTAAGCTAGCATGTTTTTGACAGGAGAGTGGATCTTATAATACGCTGTAAAATAGGAGACATTACATAGAATATTTTTCTAATATTTAAATGTTTCCTTTTTTTTTTCCTTTGAGTATAGATGGATGTTATTTCCAGTTTAAACGTTCAATAAAATCTGCAAATCTTTTTTTTTTTTTTTTTTTTGAAATATTTATTATTTTTTTTTTTTTAAGAAAAATGGATTTTATGAAGTGGGTTAAGATCTATTCATTGGTGAAATAGAGAGATGCATTGTCTTTCTGAAAAGTGAATATTTTTTAAAAGTGCTAAATATGAGTAAGTTTTATGTATCTTCAAAGGAAATAACAGCTCTTCAAAATAATTTTATAATAAAATGTTTAACAATTTCACATATTCAAAATGTAAGTAGCATGTGGCATTAAGGATTATTCTGTCTTTTTTTTTTTTTCTTAAACAAGTAACATTTTCTTTGCATATAAAATTTTTTTTTCTTTATTTTTCAAATAATACTTAATATCAATTTAATATTTATTTTATTTAATGTCAATTTTAATATTTATTTATTTAATATCTATTTAATATTATTTTTATTTCGCTATTACTTAATTTCAATATTTAATCATGCTACTTTTTATTTAAAAAGACGATATTAAGTATTCATTTACTTATTGCTAAGAATTCATTAAATACTGTAATGAATTCTTTCATTAAATTATTTAAATATTCCTTAAAATGTAAAATAAAAAAACAAACATCAGAGACTCTATATACAGAGCTGCAAATGTATTTTATAAACTACATCAGATTTATATGAAACTATTGCTGATATAGTTAGCATTTGTTACATATTGCAAACAACTTTGAATATAAAACGTTTAACAGTAACATTAGTACGTCAAATATAAATACCCTAGTTGTAAAATTAATGCTTAATGAAGATTGCAGAGCATTTTTATTTTTATTTTTTTATATTTCTGCAAGTTGTTGTCGATATAAAATAAATGAGATTCGTTTTTCAGATTCAATTAAAAAAGAAAAAGAATCATTTGGCATTTTAAAAATGGACATTTAAAAAGTTGTAATTATTAAAAAGTAAATTCTTCACAAATTAAAAAAAATCATAATTCTCAAAATATTTTTATGTTTTGTTTTGTCAGAAATGAATAGTCGTTTTTTAAATATTCTGATTGGTTATTTTATAAATGTTCAGAGTCTTTTTTAAGAAATTATATCCACAATTTTCAAAATGTATTATTAAATTCATGAATTGTATTTAAAACCTCATAAATATCATAATATTTTGTTTTAAAAAAATCTTCGAATATAATCTAATTGAAAATGATTGAGCATATTTTTTTTTTAAAAATTAAGAGAAGAGAGGATTGAAAATTATCTCTATATATAAAACACAAATTTGAGGCGAGGTATTAAACTAATTTAATACAGTTTTTGTTATTGATTCGATTTTTGTAGTAACCAAGCGCAAAGTAATGAGTTCAACATTTTTTATTCATCACATACTTAATAATGTTTACCCACAAATATGTATTGATCCGAAAATTGTATATTATTTAATGTATCATCTATTAACAACACACTTGTCCGTCTCGTGGTTTAATAGCAACGTGCGCCGCTGGTGAGCATTGGGGTAGAGGTTCAATGCGCTAGCGGCTTTTATGTAGACACTGTTTCAGAAAATGAAGAGACTCGATGGCGTTTGTAATGTTCATCATTTTGTCTCGTGAGTCGAACTTACCTGGTGGAAGTTTTCCGGGTCTTCTCCCAAGCGATACTCAAATGCGGAATAGTTCCCCCTAAATGTACAACCAGAAGGGCCTACCCTCCTTCTTCAGCGACTCGGAGCCAAGTCGGTGTTCTACCTAAGGACGCTGCATCACAACAGAAGCTGCCCCACCTCCCCTCCCCTCTCCCTCCTTTCATGAGACCACATGGGTTCATGGACTTGGTATAGATATTGCTGTCGACCAAGTGGGATAATAAACAGTAACAACAAACAACATACACTTATTTTCTTGAGGGCAATTTTAAAATAGAATGTTTTGGGCAATAAATGTCACAGAGATAAAAAGATATCTTTGCATCTAAGTAAGCACGTTTTTGACATAAGATATGATCATCCTACGTGCAATAAAATGCTTTTCTGCTATTTAAATATTTGATTTTTATTAAACTTAAAATGGAATATGTTCCCTGCTTTAATCTTTATGAAAATCAGAAGATCTATTTATATATATAAAAAAAAAGGTGACATCAACCAGTTATATTTTCGAAGTAAAACAGAAAAAAAAAAAATAATAATTTTTTTAAGTTTTTTTCCGCGGAAAAAAAACACACACCAGTTTAAGGTAGGATGAAGATTAAATTAATTGCGATTGTTAAAAGTTAAGCAAGTGCCTCTCTTCATTACGAGACGCACCACACTCACACGGAAAATAACAGTTCTTTGAAATAATTATTTTTTTCCTCCTCTCTTTCATGGGGTAAAAGGTGCCCTTTTTATTTCTCGGGTCTATCAGCGGCTAGGGGGAGGAAAGAGCGGCGGCATTGTATTTATCTGATTTTCGTGCTCGTCTCCTTACTTTCGGCCGCCTGCTCTTTAGCAGCCTTCTAGGGGACCGTCACTCTGCTGATTCTCAACCGAAAGAGGGTGCATCTAGCGTGTGGGAGATCTGAACCAACCGGCAGTGTTAATTGCAGTCACTGCTCTTATGAATGAGGAGACTCGGCGTCAATTTGGCTCAACGTGTGTAAGGAGGAGTAGGATTCCATCGTAGTCAGAAATCCATCGTAAAAAATACTTTTCCTTCATCTCCTGCCGATGGGGGCTGCCTAGTGGCCAATTGGCTACTTTTTGGCCTTTGGTATCACAAGTTTCAGGTTCGAATCCTGGCGGTGGCGTGCATGTTTGGTGGTTCGGAATCCACGTTAATAAGGTCCTACCAATAATCTATAGGTCCCGGTCTAATTAACCTAAAGTGTGCAAAAGTAAATAAATAAAATAAATTTACCGTAAAATGGCAAATCAAACCAAAACTGTCGATAGGCTGGTTGTTATATTGTACACGAGGTTTACCAATGTATAATAACAAAAAAAAAAAAAAAAAAAAAAAGTCCTTCAAAAATAGAGTTTCCGGCGGAAGCAGTTCTTTTGAACAGATCAATTCGCATCCGGTAAGGGTTGGTGACCATCCTATACACCCTTCTAACGGACACACATATATAAAACCAGAACACATAAATTATATAATAATTGCAATTTTACTTTAATACAAACAAAAATTATAAATACATAGTGACATCCATAGCGACACGACATAGGTACAAGAAGGCTCAAAATTCAATATGTGGTCATGTCGGTTGCAGTCACTGCTTTCATGAACGAGGAGACTCGACGTCAATTTGTCTCAACTTGTGTAAGAAGAAAGAGGAATTTTTTGATTTTCTTTGGTTTCAACTTCGTTTAGTTGAACTGTTTGGCAAATGCAAAGCAGTCAGAAGTCCATTGTAAGAAATGCTCTCCCGTCATCTCTTGCCGATGGGCTATTTGTGATATTCTGCACGAGCCTCACCGATGTACAACAACAAGAAAAGTCCTTCAAAAATAAAGTTTCCGGGGGAAACAGGTCTTTTGAACAGATCGATTCGTATCCGGTAAGGGGACCATAATATACACCCTTTTAACAGACACACATAAAATATACCACCACAACTTATGAATTATGTGCTCATGTTATTATGTGTTCGTTACGTTATTATGTTATGCGTTCATGTGAATTATGTTATATATTACAAAATATTTATTATAGTTACAAACAATTTTGCCTTAATTAATACAGAAAATATTTAAAAATACATATTGACACCCATATCGATACGACATATGTGCAAGGAGGCTCGAAATTCAATATGTTGCAATTGCTGCTTTCAGAAACGGAAAGAACTGGTTTTCTCCCATGCGACACTCAAATGTTGACAGTTTCTCCTAAAAGTCTTCTAAACAAAGCGATGTCATTCCCATCATCGCCCATCGGTGGGTTATATGGGAAATACATGGTGAAACACGAAGTCCACGGATTTAAACAACGACAGTGCAATCATTCGAATTATTCTTTTTGAAGTTTCAGTTATTATTTTATGACTGTTATTTTTTCTCTATACTTTCATTAACGCATCTATCTTTGACGACAACCAATAATTTACAGCTTGATACAAATAATTAATACTGTGTTAAAAATTTATAGCTTTATATATATATATAGAGAGAGAGAGAGAGAGATGTGTGTGTGTTGAAATGAAAAAAAGGGCTTATTATAGAATCGATAGGGCTGCATACTCCTAATAAAAAGAATTTTCTTTCGTCTGCAAGCTAGAATTCATAAATAATGGATGTTCTTTTATACTTTTTAAACAAAACAAAACAAAACATAAATGGTTCGACAAAAAAATTCTCTCTTTTTAAAAGATTTATTAATTGGAAAATTGGAAAGAAAGAGAATTATATTAGTTATAAAACTTCTGATAAATGTATTTACCTTAAACTTTTTTTAATATGAATTGTTGTGAATTTTGGTGTTATGGATATATTTATTAGTTGTGAAAGTTTTATGCTAACCATAGTAAAAGATTTATTCTTTAAGCTGGGACATTCAAGTTACTATAAAATATTTCTTTGTTTTTAAAAAAAAATTCCGTGTTTTTCTATGCCCTTTTTTTTATTTAACGTTTTCCAATTTTTTTTTTTAAGGGTAGTTGTACTAAAATATTTTCTGGTTAAGACATTTGCATTTTTTAAAACTAATATAGGAAGAAGAAAAAATACTTTTAAGCTAAAAAAAATTTTTTTTTTTTTTTTTTTGCCCAAACCTCATTTTTTATTTCTAAAGAACTACAATCAAGCTATAAACACAAAATGTAGCTAAAATTTTATTAAAAAAATTTTGTAAGATTGCTTTTTATCTTTTGAAACAATTTTGAATCAAGACATTGCGTATTTTTTCCAATGTAAAACTTTATAAAATTCTTCTTTTGCACGAGAATATTTTTCTGCAAGGGAAAAAAAATCGCAATAAAGTTAAATCGTAAAATTTTAAAATAAAATTACGTATCATTATTTTCATTCGTAAAATAGTCCATTCAAGTCGAACATTTTTCTATTAACAGTTGGAAATAAATGACAAAAAATAATATATATATAACCTAAGTATAAAAGGAAGATTATATAACTTGACTAAAGAAATATTGAAGAAATAAATTTAAAAAAAATGTATACATCAGATTTGCGCAACTTCATAACATTTTCAAGACGTTATACGTGTGATATAACTTTTATGTTATGTGTATATATATATATATATATATATATATATAAAATATTTTGATATTCATGGAATATAAGACTTTAGTATATTATATATACTAAAATTCTATATGTTATGAATATCAAAATATCCTATTTTGGAAATTGCAATGTCAATATGATGCCAATTTTTTTGTCGTTACTACATTTAAAAAGATTTATTTTGATGAAACTTATCGCAATAGAGATTTTTTTTTTTTTTTTTTATAATCATCTTCATTAAAAGAGAATAAACAATAATATAAAAAAAATTAAGTCAATTCCAACTTTTTTTTCACTCTATTGCAGAAAGTCCTTTATAAATAATGCTGAAATTTTCCTTTTACATCTGGCGCCATCTATTATTAGATACATGCAACTTAAATCTAAAAAAAATTGTCTAAAATTAATCTCTAAAATTAATTCATTAAATTTAATTGATGAATTAATATTTGAAAAACTGTATTAACATCAAGTGTCATCCATTACAAAGTAATTCAAAGTAATCCAGTAATTACAAAGTAATCCAGTACAAGTCATCCATTTCAAAAAAAGGAACTAGAGTGGATGAATAATAAGTATTTTATTAACGATTAAAAATTTGAACAAGATATATATATACGGAGAGTGTGAGTTAATAGTAGGAATTGAAAAAATGAGAAAAAGCTGTTGAAACATATTAATTTATCTCGATCGATCAATTTATATTCCGTAATTTTTTCGGATTCAGATTTAAGGATGACCCGAATGGTTTCCTATACCCAAATGTAAAGCACAAATACGAAATGAGTTGAACGAATTAATTAATTTTTCCTGCTTCTGATTTAAGGATGACCTGTATGGTTTTCGATACCCAAATGTAAAGCACAAATGCGACATGAATTGAACAAAGCACAAATACGACACATCAGTAGAACGAATTAATATAATTTTTCCTGATTCTGATTTGAGGAAGACCCGGATGATTTCCAATACCCAAATGTAAAGCGCAAATCCGACATGAGTGGAACGAATTAATGTAATTTTTTATGATTCTGATTTAAGGATGACCCAGACGGTTTCCAATATCCAAATATAAAGCACAAATCCGACATGAGTTGAACGAATTAATGAAAAAATTTGCTACGCATCGCTGAGTAATGATCTAAAGTGTTTGAAGTGGCATTTACTGAAGTTTTCTAAAAAGCTGCAGGTATGCAAGGCAGCATATCTATTGATTTTTCGTTCGCAATAGGGTGTCTTATCAGAAACTGACGGTAATTTCTCTAGTGAATCGAATTAGGGCCTTCGCCAGGAACCTTGCTTCAATTTGAGCCGGACCCCTGCCGCTGCACTTAATGGATCTGCCATCTGTTCCCTTTAGAGGTAATAGGAGGCAGTCAAGCCTCCTTCAAAAGACGAGACCTTCCTCGCGAGAAAAATAAAAGGGTAGACGAAGAAAAGGGAGAAATAAAAGAAGGAAAAAAAAGAACTGTGGGGGCGTCAGAAGGGAATGTCTTGAGGGAGGACAAAAGAAACTGCTGACGATAATAGCCGTTCCTATCAGTAAACCATCAGGGAATGCAAATTACGTTTTCTCTGGTACTCACTTTCTTCCATGGGTTGATTGGACATCATGTTGGCATCTTTGCTTGGAGACACTACGGAATGGTTATTTCGGGGGGATAAAGTTGATTAAGTTTGTCGTTATTCTCTAAATTAGGTTATTCCATTGAAGGATGGGGGGCGCGCTTTTGGTAGCTGTGTCGGATTCGGACCGGATGGGTTGGGTACAGGCTTAATTTCATTTGCCTCTTGTAATGAGGACAATCGTATGAGAGTGTGTTAGTGTCTTACTTTTGGTGGAGATTTCTCATTAATGCCTTTAGGACTGGAATGAGATTTAATATATATGTATACATATTATTTGGAAAAATAGTTTTTAATGTATCGTCTTGGATAAGTTTTAAACATTCTTTTTTCCATGGCTTGATTACTGTACCATGTTGACGTCTTTGTTCGGAGACACTTCGAAATGAAGTTAATTTACTTTGTTGTTATTGTCTGAATTAGTTTATTTCCTTGTAATGTGGGAGGGTGGTAGTTGTGGTGAATATCGATTGTATTGGTTGGGTGCAAGCGTAATTTTATTTACCCCTTCCTTCTAATGGGGTCTCTCACATAAAATATTAGTGTTTCACTTTTTTCATTGATATTTTTAAAACTGTACAGCGTTAAAAATAGCTATTTTTATTTTGCAGAATAGCTATCATTATGTTTGATTGGGATAAGTTTTAGACGTAATTATCTAATGACATGAAAAAACTCTTTGACAAATGATGGAATTTCGACTTATTATTTATGTGGAGATCAATTCTTAAAAAATATGGCCTGTGATGGCTAATTAGCTAGAGCTCTGGTCTTTGGTATCACAGGCTTCAAGTTCGAAATCTGGTTGTGTCATGGATGTTTGTTAAGGGTTCGGATTCCAGCTGTAAGGTCCCGGTCTGATTCGTCTTAAGTGTGCAAAAAATGCCTATATATCGACAAAACAAACAATTCTTATAAAACAGAAATTGGCGTAAGATTAAGATGATTAATTATTGTAGAGAATTTTGGTGGTGTACTATTACAGTATCCTTACTTTACAAATATACGCGCATTAAAGGGAAAATATTAAAATTTATCTTTAGAGCTAGTGTTATAGTATTCGGAAATTTTTGTTTTTAAGTAAATTTTTTATACTTCTGATATCGAATATATATATATATTAATTTTAAGTTTAATTTATTAAAATTAAATTTATGTACATCAATACTGTAATACTATATATATTATCCAATATAAATATAAAGTAATGTTACGTAAAATCATATTACTTCTCTTATTAGAAATTATGTAGGTATAATACCATAAATCAATATTATTTAATTAGAAACCCCTTCAAAATAGATTTTGAGATTTTTAAAATTATTCCAATCTTTCCGTTTGAAAGAGCAAAAATACGATGCAATCTTTTTTTATAATTTTTTTTTGTTATATGTATAAATAAAAAATAAAAAAAACTAACCCTCCTTTGGAGTTAGAGAGTTCACGTCCGGTTGAAAAACTTTAGTAATTATTATTTCTTTTCTTAAAATAGAAGTAAGTTAAGAGATTGTGTTGGAATCCAATCCTTCCAAAGTTTTCGAATCTTTAAAAGAGAAGGTAATCACAGATGTTGGTGCGGAGATGATGAAATAAACTTCCTTTTTTTTTTTTTTTTTTGTCGCCCCCCTTCGTTTTTCTTCTGGTGAGTAATGAACAAAGAAACTAATAAAAAAAAAAAAAAAAAAAAAAGAAGGGTGGAAAAAAAGATGCCATTTCAGGAAAGGAACCATAAAAACAGTTTCCTCTTTAAAAAATGAAATAAAAGGAAGTAGTTTGGTAACAAAACACCACTTCAAACCCTCTCTTGTAAAAGCAGAAAAAATAAATAAATAAATAAAAGTTAATACACCCCAACCCACAAAAAGTTTAAAACAAACCGTACCCATTACAAAACCATTTGAGAGAGAAAAATCGAATCTTATATATATATATTTCTTTCAAAAGGCTCAACCGCTAGTTCAGCGTATCGAATTAGTGACAATAACAACATCAATGATGCGAGTTTTTAAGAGAAATAGATTTGAATTCTCTTAAGCCTTATTCTTTTTTTTTTTTTTTTTTATTTTATTTTATTTTATTTTATTTTATTTTTTTTTTTTTTTAACATAAAAGCTCCATATCTGTTTCGCTGAAGCATCCAAGTTCTTTCTTGCAATTACGCTTTCGTTGCATAGAACAGTCATTTAGATTTCTTATGATTCTACTTGCTTTGCATGCATTTTCTATTCTCAGTGGGAAAAAAAATAGAACAAAAAAGACGATCGTTTGTATGCACTTATTGCTTAGATTTATGTTTTCTTTTTTATTTTCTTTTTGTTCTTTTATTTATTTATTTATTTTTCCCCTCTTGTTCTGAAAGAGAATGTTTTCTCGCTCGAAAGCAGACGATAATAAAAGACCATGATTTAGGTGAAATATAACGGCATCATTTCGTGTTCTTTTTTTTGTTCTTGTTCGTGTAAAAAGAATTCCATTCATCATAGATTTCTTCGATCTCGTTTAATGTGTGTACATTCGAATTATTGGTCGTTCTAAAAGGTAAGTAGAGAGGGGGGAAATATTCTTTGAAGAGAAGAGACTCGATATCTCTTTTACGCCCAAATAAACTCTTCGAGATATGAATTTGTAATGATCACCGCTGATGGTTTGTTATGGATAGCTCTCGAGCGACGCATAAAAATATCTGCTGATAAATTCTTTTGTCTTAAAACGTGGTAAGTTAGGGATTTATTTATTTATTTAATGCAGTGATGTGGATATATTTTTCTTTGAAAAATACTATAACTTATTTTGTTGAGCGATTTGTTTATTTATGATATTTAATGCATAGATTTAATCAGAATATTTATGGTACAGAATGGAATATTTATGGCACTTTTTCATTTTTTTAAAAAATTTCTTTGACTTTCTGGTATGAAAATATTTATAACCTAAGTTGATATATTATTTTGTGCTAAAGAGAATTAAGAATAATAACGTTTGAATTTATACATATCACGGAATTTATTCCTCATTTATAAAAATCTAATAATTCGTTGATTTAAGAAAGTAGCTATGAATTAAATAGAAATACACTCATTTCTTTAAAATTCTTTTTGTTGTAAATTATTATATAAAATATTTTTTTAAATATATTGTTTGAAAAAAAAAACTACATTTCATGCTACTTTACATCGGTAACTCAATTATATGTATTTAGTTATTATAAGTGTGAATTATGATTCCAAATTTTAATTTCACTTAATTGAAAATTTCACGATATACTTTTTATATAGTTTATGAAAATATAAAGTTGGTTAATTAACTTTCATTGTGTAAATAAAAGAAATGGATGTATTGTATTTTTGATGATATGGTCTGTGTCATTTATTATAACTATAAATCTAATTACTGTCCTATTTTACGTGCTTAGGATATAAAGTGAAGAAATAAACATATATTTCACATTTACTTACTCGGTTCGTTTTCTTTTACGTATAAGTAATGTGTAAAAAAAATAACAATAAATAATGATGCTGATGAGATACAATATAGTGAAACATTGTAAGTTTCATCATTTTTTTTTAATGGCTGCTCTATTTACGTGAGGAAGTTTTCATATTCGTGGTTAATTTTCGAAACAGGCTATGCATTTTACTTTTACTCGGAGTAATATATTACTATTTTTTAGTTTCGAAAGTTTCTCTAAATTAAAACACTTTTGTGTGCAGTTTTTGATTGTCACGTATTCTGTGCCTTTAAATTTCTTGATTTAATGCACAAATTTTAATTTATTTTTAACGTTGAAACAAGTTGTTACATTATTAAGTAGATATAGTGACGGTGGTCAAATGAGGCTCTTACTTTGCTTAAATGTTGCTCCGGCAGACAGTATATTATTTTTATATTAAATTTGCCACGAAAATCGCAATTATATGCACTCATGTCCAAATTTATCTTTACATACCCAAAAATAATGATATTCAATAAAATAATGATATTCAAACATGGATCACATTGGCTGGATATATCCATGTTTGCAGTTAATGTGTGAAAAACAAGCCTAGTTAGCACCATCCAAACAAAAGTAATCAAACGGTTTCTGATATGCAAATGCTTACGTTATTCGACAGTGATACGTTTGATTTCAGTGTGTAAGGACTCAAATCGGTTTGTTATGGCTTCGAAATATCATTTGGAAGAATCTGCAAAGTGGCAACTCACAGACCGTTTAGAAGCAAGGCAGCCAAATGCGGAAGCAGCCAGATGTCTGAATATTTCGAGACAGACAGTCTCTGCTTTTTGGAAACAATTTCAAAACTATGGAACTGTTGTAAGAAGGCCTGGACAAGGTCGTAAAAGAATGACATCTGCTTCTGAAGATCGATGTCTGGCAATAACTGCCCGTCCTAACAGGAAGCCTACTGCTTGCCAGTTAAATCCAGAGCTTGAAGCCGCCACTGGAACTGCTGTATCACGGTAAACAGTTTACAGAAGGCTTAATGAAAAATGCCTTTATGCTAGAAAGCCAAGGTTATGTGTTTCACTGTCTTCACAACTAAAAAAGGGATCGCTTGAACTGGTGCAAAGAACTCAGAACTGGAGTGAACACCATTCGCCACATGTTCTCTTTACTGATGAGTCAAGGTTTTTACAGATTCTAAACGTGTTTACATTTGGAGAAAAGCAGGAACATGAAATTGTCCCTCGAATATCCCTATTATGGAATGTCACCATTTCAATAGTAATGTGTGTTTGCATGGGGAGGAATAAATATCGATGAAAGTATGTCCCCTACATCTTTTCAGCAGCGGATCTGTGACCGCCCGAGATATCGGGATGATATCTTAGAGCCTTATGTAAGATTTTTCAGAGATGCATATGGATCTGACTTTTTTATTTATGGACGATAATGCTCGTCCATATCGAGCAAACCTTGTTTACGAATTCATTGAAAGTGGAGACATTCAACAAATACCGTAGCCAGCAAAATCACCTGATCTCAACTCGATAGAGAACTTATGGGACTACCTCGAAACCCCTTAACATCCTCTTCCTAGAAATATAAATACTCTAAAGATAGCATTGCTGTAAGAATGGAGCTTAATTCCCCAAACTATGGTTAACAACGTTATTGCTAGCATGAAAACTCTTTGTGATATATGTGTACAAGTCAGAGAAGATCACATTCCATGTTAAATTCGCACTCCATTCACATTCCATGTTTGTAAATAAAAAATTAAAGTGTTCCCATGAACCTGGGGAAAGTGGCTCTCTTCTTGGTGTAATAGGTCAAATATATGCCGAGCCTCTATAAATCAAATATAAGCCGAGACGTTACAATGTTTTCAAATTGAAGAAGTCCAACGAGTATTCAGTGATAAAAGCGATACTGTAATCCAACAAATGATGACATTAATTTGCTGATTTATGTACATTCTCTATGTTGTGAAGGTATACATTCTCTATATATAGAACATATATTCTACATTCTCTATATATATACATACATTTTCTATATTGTGAAGGTCCAACTCTGTTGGATGTCGATTATATTAACTTCTACGCAACCATTTTATTTTCACTCAATCTTTTCAAATATAAAAGTCTTTAAATTTCATTTATCTAATTTCTGAACTTCGTTTTTATTGCTACAATCTCTTCTTGAAGTATTGGCTAACGACTTGCACCTGAATTAAAATTTCACTTCATCATTACTGATAGAAATAACCACCGAACCGTATCTTGGCAAGAGAGCCTATTGCGCAAAGATAGAGCTTTTTTAGAAATACTTCCCAACTTTTAAGTGACTTCCTATATGTCATAACGCAGAGAAAGGAACGTGCCTCTTTTAAGCAGAGCAGAAACCTCATTCAAGCGAAATCAAATCGTTACCTCACCCTATGCCTGCATAAAAAAAAAAAAAAAAAACTCTCACAATTTTAACAGTTTTAATGAACGAAACTCTCTACACTGCTGGGTTAACTGCCCTTCGGTGGATTTAAAGTTCCCGCAAAGAGTTTTAGATAAAGGCCAACGTGATGCGAGTTCCAATAGCTGGAACTGTAATTGTACGGACGGAAGAGTTCTTGGCTCTTAAAAAGAGAAAGAGACAAAGGCATCTGGATGATGATTGCGAATCGGAAAGAGGATCAGTTGGAAGTCATCATATATGATGCCAGGACCAATGAAGTCAACGGAATTGCCTTTTTTTTTTATTTTACTTTTTTTTTCTTTTTTATCCCTGTATCCCTGTAGACTCTTAAAAGCGTTGTGAAGACAACTCAGATTACGTGATTCGTTTGCTAGAACAACCACCCCACTTTTTTTATCACCAAAAAAGGTTCTGAACGTTTTTCTTTTGAAGTAGGGCGAGGCAAGTAGGTTTCCTTTTGCAATGTCCGCTCTGTAATCTCTTGTTTCAAAGTAGAGAGAGAGAGAGAAGTAAAAAGAAGAGAGATCTTCCTCTTTTTGTAAGACAATAGATGAAGACAGTTGGATGGTTCCGAAAGAGGTTCTTTGCCAATTCTTTTAGCCGTCTTTCTCTTGAATGTTTTGTTAATGCTGGGTATGTTGTATAAAAAAGGGGTAGATTGCATACTCTTTTCTCTTTAAAACCTCCTTTCCTTAGATTGTACTATATATTTTTTTTGTGTATAATTTACATGTGGTTATATGATAGTGTTTAGGTGTCACAGCTTATACTTATCATTGGTAAATAAAAGGAATTCAATACAAATTTTTTTTATTGAATTCCTATTGCTATTGCTATTTGGTGCTATGTTAGAAATGTGTGTTTAATAACCTGACTCGCGGCCCAGTGGCAATGGCAGTAGGAGAGCTGAGGTTCGAATCCGCTGGTGGCATGATTGTAATCACTACTTTCAAAAACGAGGAGATTCTATGGTGATTGGGACAGTGTGCCTCGCATCGATAGTTGGGCTGCTGGTGGGAGTTTTTCGGATTTTCTCCCATACTAAACGCACATGCGAGGCAGTTCCGATATCGATTGTATGAACTTTTGCGCAACCATTTTATTTTCACTTAATCTTTTCGAATATAAAAGATGTATCTTTAAATTTCATTTATCTATTTTCTACCGTTACAATTTCTTCTTGGAGCATTGACTAACGACTTGCACCTGAATTAAAATTTGACTTTATCGTTACTGATGGAAATAACCACCGAACCGTATCTCGGTAGGAGAGCCTATTGCGCAATGATAACTTTTTCAGAAATACATCCCAACTTTTCAGTGACTTGCTATATGCCACAACGCAGAGAAAGGAACGTGTCTCTTTTAAACAGAGCAGAAACCTCATTCAAGCGAAATCAAATCGTTACCTCACCCTATGCCTGCAAAAAAAAAAAAAAAAAAAATCTCTCAATTTTAACAGTTTTAATGAACGAAACTCTCTACACTGCTGGGTTAACCGCCCTACGGTGGATTTAAAGCTCCCGCAAAGAGTTTTAGATAAAGGCCAACGTGATGCGAGTTCCAATAGCTGGAACTGTAATTGTACGGGGAAGAGTTCTTGGCTCTTAAAGAGAAAGAGACAAAGGCATCTGGATGATGATTGCGAATCGAAAAGAGGATCAGTTGGAAGTCATCATATATGATGCCAGGACCAATGAAGTCAACGGAATTGCCTTTTTTTTTTTTTTTTTTTTTTTATCCTTGTATCCCTGTAGACTCTTAAAAGCGTTGTGAAGACAACTCAGATTACGTGATTCGTTTGCTAGAACAAACTGATTTTTTTTTTTTTTTTTTTTTTTATCACCAAAAAAAGGTTCTGAACTGTTTTTCTTTTGAAGTAGGGCGAGGCAAGCAGGTTTCCTTTGCAATGTCCGCTCTGTAATCTCTTGTTTCAAAGTAGAGAGAGAGAGAGAAAAAAGAAGAGAGATCTTCCTCTTTTTGTAAGACAATAGATGAAGACAGTTGGATGGTTCGAAAGAGGTTCTTTGCCAATTTTTTTAGCCGTCTTTCTCTTGAATGTTTTGTTAATGCTGGGTATGTTGTATAAAAAAGGGTAGATTGCATACTCTTTTCTCTTTTAAAACCTCCTTTCCTTAGATTGTACTATATATTTTTTTTGTGTATAATTTACATGTGGTTATATGATAGTGTTTAGGTGTCACAGCTTATACTTATCATTGGTAAATAAAAGGAATTCAATACAAATTTTTTTTATTGAATTCTATTGCTATTGCTATTTGGTGCTATGTTAGAAATGTGTGTTTAATAACCTGACTCGCGGCCCTGTGGCAATGGCAGTAGGAGAGCTGAGGTTCGAATCCGCTGGTGGCATGATTGTAATCACTACTTTCAAAAACGAGGAGATTCTATGGTGATTGGGACAGTGTGCCTCGCATCGATAGTTGGGCTGCTGGTGGGAGTTTTTCGGATTTTCTCCCATACTAAACGCACATGCGAGGCAGTTCCGATATCGATTGTATGAACTTTTGCGCAACCATTTTATTTTCACTTAATCTTTTCGAATATAAAAGATGTATCTTTAAATTTCATTTATCTATTTTCTACCGTTACAATTTCTTCTTGGAGCATTGACTAACGACTTGCACCTGAATTAAAATTTGACTTTATCGTTACTGATGGAAATAACCACCGAACCGTATCTCGGTAGGAGAGCCTATTGCGCAATGATAACTTTTTCAGAAATACATCCCAACTTTTCATTGACTTGCTATATGCCACAACGCAGAGAAAGGAACGTGTCTCTTTTAAACAGAGCAGAAACCTCATTCAAGCGAAATCAAATCGTTACCTCACCCTATGCCTGCATAAAAAAAAAAAAAAAAATCTCTCAATTTTAACAGTTTTAATGAACGAAACTCTCTACATTGCTGGGTTAACCGCCCTACGGTGGATTTAAAGCTCCCGCAAAGAGTTTTAGATAAAGGCCAACGTGATGCGACTTCCAATAGCTGGAACTGTAATTGTACGGGGGGAAGAGTTCTTGGCTCTTAAAAAGAGAAAGAGACAAAGGCATCTGGATGATGATTGCGAATCGAAAAGAGGATCAGTTGGAAGTCATCATATATGATGCCAGGACCAACGAAGTCAACGGAATTGCCTTTTTTTTATTTTACTTTTTTTTTCTTTTTTATCCTTGTATCCCTGTAGACTCTTAAAAGCGTTGTGAAGACAACTCAGATTACGTGATTCGTTTGCTAGAACAACTACCCCCCTTTTTTTATCACAAAAAAAGGTTCTGAGCGTTTTTCTTTTGAAGTAGGGCGAGGCAAGTAGGTTTCCTTTTGCAATGTCCGCTCTGTAATCTCTTGTTTCAAAGTAGAGAAGAAAAAGAAGAGATATCTTCCTCTTTTTGTAAGACAATAGATGAAGACAGTTGGAGGATTCCGAAAGAGGTTGTCTGCCAATTCTTTTAGTTCGTCTTTCCCTTTAATGTTTTGTTAATGCTGGGTTAACTTGTATAAAAAAAGGGGTAGATTGCACAGTCTTTCCTCTTAAAAACCTCCTTTGCTTGCATTGTATTATATATTTTTTTTTCCTCTATAATTTACATGTGGTTATATGATAGTGTTGAGCTGTCACAGCTTATACTTACCATTGGCAAATAAAAGGAATTGAATACAAGAAATTTTTATTATTTAAATTTATATCAATTTGTAGTGGCTTTGGTGCTATGTTAGAAATGTATGTTTAATAACCTCACTCGTGGCCCAGTTGCAACGTGCGGAGTAGAAGAGCTGAGGTTCGAATCCGCTGGTGGCATGATTGTAATCACTACTTTCAAAATGAGGAGATTCTATGGTGATTGACAGTGTGCCTTGCATCGATAATTGGGCTGCTGGTGGGAGTTTTTCGGATTTTCTCCCATACTAAACGCTCATGCGAGGCAGTTCCGATATCTATTGTATGAATTTTTGCGCAACCATTTTATTTTCACTCAATCTTTTCGAATATAAAAGATGTATCTTTAAATTTCATTTATCTATTTTCTATTGCTACAGTCTCTTCTTGGAGAATTGACTAACGACTTGCACCTGAATTAAAATTTCACTTCCTTATACTGATAGAAATAACTCACCAAACCGTATCTCGGCAAGAGAGCCTATTGCGCAAAGATAACGTTTTCAGAAATACTTCCCAACTTTTAAGTGCCATAACGCAGAGAAAGGAACGTGCCTCTTTTAAACAGAGCAGAAACCTCATTCAAGCGAAATCAAATCGTTACCTCACCCTGTGCCTACATAAAAAAAAAAAACTCACTATTTTAACAGTTTTAATGAACAAAACTATCTACATTGCTGGGTTAACCGCCCTACGGTGGATTTAAAGCTCCCGCAAAGAGTTTTAGATAAAGGCTAACGTGATGCGACTTCCAATAGCTGGAACTGTAATTGTACGGGAGGAAGGGTTCTTGGCTCTTAAAAAAAAAGAGACAAAGGCATCTGGATGATGATTGCGAATCGGAAAGAGGATCAGTTGGAAGTCATCATATATGATGCCAGGACCAATGAAGTCAACGGAATTGCCTTTTTTTTATTTTACTTTTTTTTTCTTTTTTATCCTTGTATCCCTGTAAACTCTTAAAAGCGTTGTGAAGACAACTCAGATTACGTGATTCGTTTGCTAGAACAACCACCCCCTTTTTTTTTATCACAAAAAAAGGTTTTGAACGTTTTTCTTTTGAAGTAGGGAGAGGCAAGTAGGTTTCCTTTTGTAATGTCCGCTCTGTAATCTCTTGTTTCAAAGCAAAGAAGAAGGAGAAGGAAGAAGAGAGATCTTCCTCTTTTTGTAAGACAATGGATGAAGACAGTTGGATGGTTCCGAAAGAGGTTGCCTGCCAATTCTTTTAGTTCATCCTTCTCTTTAATGTTTTGTTAATGCTGGGTATCTGGTATAAAAAGGGGTAGTAGATTGCATAGTCTTGCCTCTTAAAAACCTCTTTTGCTTAGATTGTATTATATATATTTTTTTTCCTGTATAATTTACATGTGGTTATATGATGGTGTTTAGTTGTCACAGTAGACTTATCATTGGTAAATAAAAGGAATTGAATACAAAAGTTTTTTTATTATTTAAATTTATAACAATTTGTAGCTATTGCAATTTGGTGCTATGTTAGAAATGTGGTTTAATAACCTGCCTCGTGGCCCAGTAGCTATGTGCGCTGTAGGAGAGCTGAGGTTCAAATCCGCTGGTGGCATGATTATAATCACTACTTTAAAAAACGAGGAGATTCTATGGTGATGGGACAGTGTGCCTCGCATCGATAATTGGGATGCTGGTGGCAGTTTTTCGGATTTTCTCCCATACTAAACATACATGCGAGGCAGTTCCGATATCGATTGTATGAACATTTGCGCAACCATTTTATTCTCACTCAATCTTTTCGAATATAAAAGATGTATCTTTAAATTTCATTTATCTATTTTCTATTGCTACAGTCTCTTCTTGGAGCATTGACTAACGACTTGCACCTGAATTAAAATTTCACTTTATCATTACTGATAGAAATAATCACCGAACCGTATCTGGGCAAGAGAGCCTATTGGGCAAAGATAACTATTTTTAGAAATACTTCCCAACTTTTAAGTAGACTTCCGATATGCCATAACGCAGAGAAAGGGACGTGTCTCTTTTAAACAGAGCAGAAACCTCATTCAAGCGAAATCAAATCGTTACCTCACCCTGTGCCTACATAAAAAAAAAAAAAAAAATCTCACAATTTTAACAGTTTTAATGAACGAAACTCTCTACGTTGCTGGGTTAACTGCCCTACGGTGGATTTAAAGCTCCCGCAAAGAGTTTTAGATAAAGGCCAACGTGATGCGAGTTCCAATAGCTGGAACTGTAATTGTACGGGCGGGATGAGTTCTTGGCTCTTAAAAAGAGAAAGAGACAAAGGCATCTGGATGATGATTGCGAATCGAAAAGAGGATCAGTTGGAAGTCATCATATACGATGCCAGAACCAATGAAGTCAACGGAATTGGCTTTTTTTTTTATTTTACTTTTTTTTTTATCCTTGTATCCCTGTAGACTCTTAAAAGCGTTGTGAAGACAACTCAGATTACGTGATTCGTTTGCTAGAACAACCACCCCTCTTTTTCTTTATCACAAAAAAAGGTTCTGAACGTTTTTCTTTTGAAGTAGGGAGAGGCAAGTAGGTTTCCTTTTGCAATGTCCGCTCTGTAATCTCTTGTTTCAAAGTAGAGAGAGAGAGAAGAGATATCTTCCTCTTTTTGTAAGACAATAGATGAAGACAGTTGGAGGGTTCCGAAAGAGATTGTCTGCCAATTCTTTTAGTTCGTCCTTCTCTTTAATGTTTTGTTAATGCTGGGTTATCTTGTATAAAAAAAGGGGTAGATCGCACAGTCTTTCCTCTTAAAAACCTCCTTTGCTTGCATTGTATTATATATTTTTTTTCCTCTATAATTTACATGTGGTTATATGATAACGTTTAGTTGTCACAGCTTATTCTTTTTCATTGGCGAATAAAAATTAATGGAAATTGACTGAATGAAATTTTTATTATTTAAATTTATAATGATTTGTTTGTTTAATAACTTGACGTGCTCAGCTAGCGTGCAGGAGGGTTGATGTTCGAATCCGTTGGCTACATGGTTGTAGACATTGCTTTGTGTTGTAGACATTGCATTGTGACAATGTGTCTCGCATCGATAGTCGGGCTGTCTGGTGGGATTTTTCCTTCTTTTTCTATCATATTAAACGCAAATGCTGGATGGTTCCTCAAAAAATCCTCCTTCACCTGTCGGTGGGCTGTTCATAGTATGCACAAGGCCCACCTATGTTCTACCCTTACCTTTGTAACTGGTAGAGGGCAACATAGCCCTAGGTATGGGAGTTAGGTGTGGAGAAAAGAAAAAGAAGTGTGTGTTTGTTACTTTTTTTATTATATGTTTTCATCCAGAAAAAAATCATTAATAATTGACGAAAAATTCGTATATATTGGCATATATATAGCTTTTTACTAAAATATTTTTTATCGACTTCTTTAAATGGCAAATACTTCCATCATCGTCATTGACACAGCAACCCCATGACGGCCCGAGGCTGTCTGCTGGTTGGCAGATTTCGAGACAGGAAATGATTTTTCATTTTACTGGGAAGGGTTGTCAGCCCTATGCCCAACATTCTACTGTCATATTAGACCAGGACCTACGGTTTTAAGTGGATTCCGAACCACTACATCCATGGCACCTACGGGACCCAAAGCCTGTGACACCAAGCAGCCAGAGCGCTAGTCACTTGTCATCAGGCCCCAAATACTTCTATGCTATTACTAACATTATTCATTTTAGATCAAGATTTAGATTGTCCCAAGCAATCTGTTTATTTACAGTGGCTTCTATTAGTAATAGCAGGTATATTTATCAAAGATTGTTATGCGCATGTTTATATACTATGCTTTAACTCCATTTTTAAGATCTCATATCCTCCTACTACAGCACTACTAAAGAAATACAGGATTTTTCACAAAACTGAAAAGGGTTATTTCTAAATTAATGTTAAACGGCTAATTCGCGGCCTCTTTGTACTGTGCTCAGTTAGAATTTTTAAAGGCCCAGGTTTCAATCCATCGTTGGGTCAATTGCCGTCACTATTTTCAAAAATGGGAAATCACGTCAGAGATTCTAACAACGCGTTTAATCTTCTTGCATCATCACTTACGAGTATGTGCCTGATACAAGTTTTCCTTGATTTCTTCTATGCAATATGCAAATGCTGGGATTTTACATTTGAAAGTGTTTCCAGTGGCAATATTCTATCTGTGTCTGGTGACCGAGTGACTAGCTCTCGGAGCCACAGGTTTCGGTTCGAGTCGAGTCCCGGCGGGGTCATGGATGTTTGTAGTGTTTCGGAATCCACTTTAAGCAGTAGGTTTCGGTCTAATATGGTTGTAGGGTGTAAGGCTGACACCCTATCTTGTAAAAAGTCAACGTCACGGAACCAAGTCAGACTTCTATCTATGGATGCTCCATCACAACAGAAGCTGCCCAACCCCCTTTCCCTACTTCCATGAGAACACACGGGTTCTTGGATTTGGCCTAAATGTTGCTATCTACCAAGTGGGATATGAAACAACCTATTCTGTCTTTACCACACGTCGGTTGGCTGTTTGCGGTATTCACAAATTAAACACGTACAAAAATGTGTATGAAAATATATTATTTACATACTTATCAACCTAAAATGCAATTTTATTTCCCTGTATTCTATTTCTGTCTACATAGAGGTTAAAAGCAAAATATTCATTAAAATTTTGTTGCGGTTTCTTAATTTGAGTAGAAATGAGTTAGTACCAAGAATCTAGGGATATTATCGTTTCCGTGAATGATTTGCTCGTGATTCACACAGTTGGTTAAGTAAAGTATTTAAAGTCTTATCACGTATTTTGCTAAAGGGCACATAATACATTCTTCTTTTCTTGCAATAATTTTTTCAATGTTTTTTTTTTTATGTGAAAGATTACTTTTGTACTAGTTTGCAAATTAATTTCATTAAAAGAAGAAAAAAAAATTTTATTTTGAATCTCTGTGATGTTTTTCTTGTTTATCAGATAAAAGAGAAGATAAACTTTGAATAGTTTAAAAGAGATAAAAGTTACTCTGAAGTGCTATTTTTGTTATTAAATATTTAGATCTTCGGGGAATTTGATAGATTATCCCAAGGTCTTCTATGGTTATGTCACATATCGGTTTAATATATAATTTTTTTTCCTCATATCTGTTGTATATTTTACAGTAATTCAAGAGAATACTGAAATGAAATGCTTTCATTGTTCTATGCGATCTATTTGTAACTTATTTTGTCATAAAGACTTTTAAAAAAAGCATTTTCATTTTATTTGGAAAATGCTTAATTCTCTTATAAGGGGATAGTTTTAAATAACATTTTTTAGCTGCATATAGATTACAGTAGATTTTTTTTCCAAGGTTTTTAAAATTTTATTTTAGGCCCTTAATTCATTGATTTATTTACGGCTCAAAATAAAGCGTCATCAGTAGCGCAAAAGACCATGGCGAGCCAAGGCCGCCTACTGGCAGTTTTCGATACAGGAGATGCCTTTTTTTTTACGGGGTAGGGTTGTCAGCCCTACGCTCTACAGTCATATTTTGCTTTGAAATACGGCTTAAAGTGGATTCCGACCCACTACAAACATCCATGGCACCTCTGGGGCTGGAACCCGAAACCTGTGTCAACGAGCGTCAGGGCCCTAATCACAAAGCCATCAGGCCCTGAAAATAAATACGTATATTTAATTCTTTCTACATGGACACAGCAGCTGGTATTAGGCACATTATGCCCCATCTACTATGCTAGAAGGTATATGTACGATAAATCCATAAGTTGGAAAATCTTTCCATCGTGCTCACCATCGTGTAAAGTTGTGTTGTCAAAATGTGGGTGCAGTGTAGCCGATCCCACCCTCTCGTGGTGCACCTAAGATAAAGTTGAATATCTTACGTATCTACTGTTCTAGCTGAGGGTCACATAAAGTGCCCGGCATTCAAAACAATAACTAATCTATCTATATTCCTTAAGTAAAAAAATATTGTATACATTTTGCTTGTATTGTATTGTATTGTATACATTTCTTATGAAATCTGAAAGAGAAATGAAATTCAAAAAATTGTATAAAATCTTTAACACTTTTTTTTATATTTAATACTTAGCTTTTAAATTGTTTTTCTACCTTTATAAAAATGGGAAATATAATTTAAGAATAGATGATTTTTATATTTAAAATTTTAAACTTTTAATCATTTTATTTTCTAATTTATTATTAAAAAAATTTCTGAAATGAAATTAAAAAACATTTCTTAACCTCGTTTAATCATATATTCACAGATTTCGTTGCTTCGATTCTTAGAGAAAGTAATGTAAATTACTAAGATAAAAAAAAAAAAAATTCCTATTTAAACTAAAACCAATTTTTAATAAATAGGTTCTTTAATATAAATTTAAGTCAGTTATTGCACATTTAATCTTATTTCTCTTATTCTTGTGAGAAATAAGGAAAATATAAATAAAAGCAAATAGTTGTTTAAAATATAAAGAGAATTTCAAAAATTCGAATAGTTCGACAATCGATCAGTTTTATTTAAAAACATATTTTCTTAATTAAATAATTAATTAAATTTTCAAATATTCTTGTTGAATCTATACGATTTAAATTCCCAAATATAGCAAGATCTTCTCGATATATTTAAATTTTAATAGCTTTTGCACGGAATCTCTATCCATGTTTGTTTTCACTTTCCTTCTTCTTTTCTAATTTTTACGGTGTTTGACTTTTACGACTTTTAATTAGCCACCGATGCCAGCATCTTCTTTCCCCTTGGGAATGTAAAAAAAAGTCTGTATTCCGGTATCTGAAATTTTATTACATTTTCTCTCTCTCTCTGTGCTTAATTTGTTTTCTGGTTGTTCAAAACAACAACTAATCTTTCTGCATTTCTTAAGTAAAATTAAATTGTATATATCTTGCTTGAATTGTGTTGAATATATTTCTTACGGAAACTGAAATGGACCTGAAATAAAAAAAAAGTTATATAAAATTTAATTTACTTAACTTTTAAATTTTTTTTATCTTCCTTTGTAAAAATGGAAAATATAAATTTAACACAGATGATTTTTGTATTTAATATTTTTAAAAAATTAGTCGTTTTATTTTATGATTTATTAATAAAAACATTTCTAAAATCATATTAAAAAAACATTTATAAAATCATATTAAAAAACATTTATAAAATCATATTGAAAAAACATTCGTAAAATCATATTAAAAAACATTTATAAAATCATATTAAAAAAAAAGATTTATAAAATCATATTAAAAAAGATTTATAAAATCATAAAAAAAAAACATTCGTAAAATCATACTAAAAAAAAACATTTATAAAAACATATTAAAAAAAAAGATTTATAAAATCATATTAAAGAAAACATTTATAAAATCATATTAAAAAAAAATTTCTTAATCTCGTTTAAATCATATATTCACAGAAAATAAATGTATTTCGTTACGTCGATTACTAGAGAAAGTAATTTAAATAACCGAGATTAAAAAAATCCTATTTGAACTAAAACCAATTTTTATAAATAGGTACTCTGATATAAATTTATGTTGGTCCCGGTCTAATTGTGCCCAAAGTGTGCACAAAACGATAGTAGAGCAACAAACCAAATCAAACCAAACCTAATATAAATTTAATTTTGTTATTGCACATTTAATCTATTTTCTCTTATTCTTGTAAGAAGCAAAGAAAATATAAATAAACAGATAGTTGATTAAAATATTAAGAGAATTTTTGAAATTTCAATAGTTCGACAATCGATCAGTTTTATTTTATTACTTTTCCCCGTAAAAAAGAATATATATATATATATATATTTTCTTAATTAAATGATTAATTAAATTTTCAAATATCTTTGCAATTCTTACTGAAGCTATAAGATTTAAATTCTCAAATATAGCGGACCAAGATCTTTTCGATATTTTAATTTTAATAGCTTTCGCACAGAATCTCTATCCATGTGAGTTTCCACTTTCCTTCTTATTTTTCTAATTTTTACGGTGTTTGACTTTTACGACTTTTAATTAGCCACCGAGGCAGTATCTTCTTTCCCCTTGGGAATTTAAAAAATAAAAAAAAGTCTGTATTCCGGTATCTGAAATTTTTATTGCATTTTCTCTCTGCTTAATTTGTTTTCTGGTCGCTCAGTTTTGGTTTTTAGTTCAATTAGCTTCAAATGAAACAAGCTTGTAATGGATATCTTTTTGTTCATCTGCTTTTTTCATCTGCCATATGCTACTGGAAAAATCAAATTTGTTTTTGCTACAGAAAATCCTTCTTTCTTTTTTCTACAAATAAATATTTGAAATTTGTTTGCAGATATTAGTGTAGAGTTTTTAATTCTAAGTAGTGTAATTAAAAGTTCGGTTTTGATTTTACGTTTTTAAACTGATTTTGGTATGAGCATTTTTTAAGTCCTTTAAAGTTTATAATTCGGATTAAAGTTTGTTTTTAAATCGCTTCAGTTTCGATGCTATTATTTTTAAATCACAATTTCGTATAGAGTTTTTATTTTTAATTTTTTTAACTTTGAAATGAACAACCAGGTTTTATTTATATTTAGGTAAATAAAAATTAATTTGGCATATCGAAGTATATATTTTTTTCCTTTAAAATTAGACCTAATATGCATTTTGAATTTTTTTTATTCAGCATAAAAGGTTTCAAAATAGATTATGATATTTTAAAAAAATTGAGAAAGTTCTATCGTTTGTAAAACGTTTCATATATCTGCATATGAAAGATTTGTATTTTGTTCGTTCACATTTGATTAAACTGCCTTTTATTGAATAATCAGGATTATATAATAATTTATTTTATTTATGTGAATAAAAATTAATTTGGCGTATCGAATTATATTTTTTTATTAAAATTAAAACCAATATAATATTTTGATTTTTTTTTTTTTCCTATTAACCATAAAGGGTTCGAAATAGATTATGAAAATTAAAAAAAATAAATGTGGGAAAGTTCTATCTTTTGTAAAAATTTTCATATATCTGCATACCAGATATCTCCATACGTTTTGATTAAAACTGCCTTTTATTAAAAACTGCAGGCCTTTCTCTTTAAAATAATAAGTTGGCTTCTATTTTTGTATCAATAAAAAAACTAAATGAATAAAATGAAGTAAAAAATAATATTGTGTTAACTCGGAACTAAAGTTTTATGTTGATTTTAGTACATACATTAAGCTTCTAGACTTTGTTTTTAGAAATAATATACCTTTCAAAAATATTCGTATAAAAAGAGGTACTTGAAAGAATAATAGCTTCTGACATAAAAGATTTGCGATTTTATTTATTTTATTATATAATTCTAGATATTTCATTTTTATTTAATGCTGCTTTATTATTTTTTTTCTTTTTCACTGCTCTTTGGATACTTTTTTTATGGTGAAGAAACCCTAAATTCTCTTTACTGACCAGGGGCAACCGGTTGGTTCCTAGAAAAAAAAAAAAAAAAAGATGAAGGAACAGATTCTGTTCTAATAGACGATTTTTCGAGCCAATAATTCCACTGGACAAAATTTCTTTTATGCTCTTCTGGGTTTTTTTTTCTTTTTCTTTTGCAACTCCCTCCTCCCATATCTGCCAGCTGCTGTGTTCGAGAAAGAAATAATGTTCCCGGAAAACATATTTCCTGAAAGAATTTTTCTTACTTCCGTGAATTTTTTTTTTTTTTTTTTTTTTTTCTCCGGCTTATATATAGTGTCCATGAAAAGAGTTATAGAAGTTCGCCAATGATGAACGTCGGTTTTTAATATAATTGCAGTGCATTCATCATAAATTGTTTGTTGGTTGTTATTATGTTATTCCACTAGAAATTTCCATTTAAGAAAAGACTTTTTTCTCATCTTAACTCTCATCATCTAACCATTTCTTAATTTCGTATACAATTGACTTAAATATTCCTTCCATATGATACACAAATGTGGAACAGTCAGTAATCATCCTATATAGTGGATGAGTACATACTAATTATAAAATTAATTATAACTAACTATATACGATCAATTATAATTGTATAAGTTTAATTATAAAATTTTTATATTATCCAATGTAAAAATAAATATCGAATTCTGTTTAACATAAGATAATATTATTATATAGAATATCTCGGTACCAGGTTTTCAAACTTCTAGGTTTGGTTTAGGTTTGTCGCTCTACGGTCATTTTCTGCACACTTTTGGCTAATTAGACCGCGACCTAGAGTTGAATCTGGATTCCGAACCATTAACATACATCCATGCCACCGCCATGAGTCGAACCTGAAGCCTGTGGTACCAAAGGGCAGAGCGCAGCCAAGTAGCCATCAGGCCGTTTAAGAAATGAGGAGCTTTGATTGAGATTGTGACAAGGTCTCTTATAGGATGGGAGCTTTCTGCAGTTTTCCCCCATACGACGCGCTAATTCGGGAAGTCTCCCTTAGAAGTCCTTTCAAAGCCCGGTCGGTTCCTTGCATACGTAAGTGGAACAATACGAAGTCCACTAATGTTAGTTAATTAGAAAAAGGATTCTTGGAGAATATTTCGAAAAAAATAACAATTTTAAGGGAAACAATTTTCAATTGAAATGACACATTCAGATTTGAAAAACAGTTTCTTTTCCAAACTGGTCTATTATACAAATTAAATAGTGTATTGCAAAACGTTCCAGTTTAAAAGTTGGTAGGTTATCAAACAGCAGCAGAAGTGAATATGCAATTTATTAATCAATTTATATCAATAAAAATAACATGGGAAATATAGCTTAACAGTAACAAAATTAAACTATGGATGTCGTTATTGCGCAGAATCCCCCAGAAGGTGTCGCGGAACATCCCGACATAGTACTCTATAGCTCGAGTGCTGGAATGATCCTGTACTAGATTTAGCACAGTGTAAATCATGTTTGGAATGCGTATTGTTCGTTCACGATTCATGGCAGCTCTCTTGGAACAATTCCTCTCACAGCTGATGCAGGTGTCCCCACGGGCATAGGGATTATATGTCATCATATGGCAGCCTTTTAAGCATATCCACGTTTTCTTATGCACATCCATGCTTGCTTTAGGTTACTTATATTCTGCAAGCATGACAAAAATTTTCAATTAAGGGGATGCGTCATCAAATAAGAAAGAAGAACTGATGCGGTGCAAAGTGCTTGCTAAAACAGATGTACTTAGTATTATTTTATTGATGCTATATTTGAATACATGCTACTCAGAAATTCATTTGTTGCATAAAAATACTGATCAGCCAAAGCAAATAATGAATTTAGATAAAGGTAAATCTAATTGCACAAATGTTACGTTTAACCGTAACCGCCTTACATGGAGTACACCGTTAAAACTAGACTTCCAAGCTACACAAGGCTAAGACATCTCATCGAATATCATTGCGCGTATAAGCGCTGTGCGGTCTGCTGCTTACACTAGGCAACACCATTAGGCAGGTCGATTGTTTGTTAGGAGTGGAAGCCAGATATACGCGGCGCAATGTTGTATTTAAAAAAAGATGAATAATAGTTAATGTGGAATTTTTTTCCATCTGGTTCTTTTAATATCATATAAGCTAAAATTTAAATTTTTTTTATTTCAATTTAAAATCCCTCCTAAATATGGCATTTCATCCCCTGTGACGCCGCTCTTTTTGAATCTGTCCGACTTGACTTGGCCATTAGCCTTGCTACCTCCGCTGCGTCAGAGTGAAAAAAGAAATTCTGAGAGTACCCTCGGAATTCCCATATTCATGCGCGACAATCTACTACGTCTGGACAGCATTTCCGACTCAATATTGCTATAAGAATCCGGATGTACGTATTCGGAATTCCTAGATGTACACTTCCACTTTATAAATTTAGTGCTGAGATGAATTGTAAATTTCAGTCTATTCTTTTTGGAATATCACAGAAAATGATTATTTGTAAACGGATACAAAAAAAATTGTTATAAGTACTCATTTACGTCATAAATACATTATACTTCAGGAATACTCATTTCATAACACTTCAATATAAAATATCAAAAGACAAGAAATCTGAAAAGCTTGAATAAACCTCATGGTGGGACTTCTGGTTCGTTAACATGACTTTTTCATGTAAATATATATATGATTTTTCATTTAACGTTATAAATATGTTTCACTACTAAAAGATTAGGATTTTTCTCCATTAAACTGCAATTTTATAATTTGAAATAAAACAGTCAATTTACTGGTATAAATCGAATACATTTATTGCATTCCATCCCCTTTGACGTTGCTCTTTTTGAATCTGCCGCCCTTTCACTTTTGAACTCCGTTCTTTTCGAATTTAGTTAAGTCAGTTAGAAAAATTTGTAAAATTCACGTTTTATATATAATGTATTTTAATTAGAAAGTTTTCAAGCTATTTCAATTTTTGCATTTTCTGTCACACTTTCTTTTTAAATAGTTGCATTTAATTCATAATAAAAAATACCTCAAAACTGTAAAAAAATTTTATGTTTTTATTTTATATACTAGACTTTATTTTACTGTGAAATTATTTAAGTAACTAAAATTTTTTTTTTTTTTCTCTTTTGTTTAGGTAAGTAAAGGTTCATCTGAAAATTCTGTCTTCATCTGAAAGTCATGTCTCAGTCATATTAATAACACCAATGTAAGTACTTTATTTTGTTAGGGAAACATGACACAATGTCGAAACGAAGAAAATTTAAATTTAAGTCATATTGCTACAAAATATTAAAATATTTCTGCAATATATTCTGCCCGATTTAATTAAAGTGATGTCGAGGGGAAAATATTTTAAATAATATTAAATCAATACATCAATTTTAGTATTAGTTAAGTTAACTTAAAATAGGTCATTTATTAAAATTCCCGTCGGTTATATAAGAGTTTCTATTATTTTTTCATTTGTATAATATTGATTCTGATGAGATTTTACTTTTATCGGAAAATAATGTTACTTCACGCTTCTATGCTGCTTCAATATTAAAAATCATGCTTCTTTACTAAAAAAATACTATTAAAAATATGTACTTTACTTAAAAATAGTCACGCTGTCAAGAGCGTCCCCTATGGGTTTCAGGAGAAATGGCCTCGGGACTCGCACCCGAGAGGAGGTACAGCACAACCTGCACTCCCTCTGAGAAACGTTTAGTTTATAGTCACTCATACCGAGAGGGAATATATTTAGCGCATCCCGATGCATTAGTTGGCCTACAGACTTTCACACTGAGCGAACGTATATTTCACACACCCTTTGCGTAGAAGTATCGGGCTTTCGGCTTAGAAGTGGAATCATTCCACGAATCTATAACAATCTGTCTTTAATTGTTTAAAATATTGTCGGTCTCTAATTGTATGTTTGTGTTTGTGTGAACGTGTGTAAATGCCGCTGTGAGTTCTCCAACATATGCAGCAAAAATGTTGCTGTAAAATTGCAATTTTTCAAGCCATATCCTAAGTAACGCTGAATCTACTACTTCTCTTCCTTTATGGTGACAAATGACTTTCAGATTAAAGTGATCAATACTCGAAAACAAATGTCATAATTTTGCTGATCAATTAATAAAGGATCAATTTTTTTTCTTGCACGCTATTTTGTGTTCCTTACCATGTATTAGGAAAGTTAATATGAAGGTAAAGGATAGTTTATAGAGAAAATATTTTCCATGTATTGCTAATAAACCAAGTTCTAGGGGAAAAAAGCTCTTTTATTGTGATATTAATTATTTAAAATGAAAATTTAATTACTTTCAAAACCACGTGATTTTTATGTTGCATCACATGTCATTAGAAATGCGAACTCTTAGTGGATGAATTAGAAACACCAGTTTATTCATTTACTTGCTTTGAAATCCACGTTATTTTTATCTTGCATCACGCGTCATTAGAAATGCGAACTTTTTAGCTGATGAATTAGAAACACCAGTTAATTGATACATTGTAGCAGTCGGCTTCATCGAATGAAATTAATTATAGCGTTTATTTGCGTTTCATTTACTAAAATTAAATTATTATCAGATCACAGTTTGTGATGAGTATATCCCCTGAGGGATTTTATACGTTTGCATTATTTTTATTCGTAAATCTCCTGTAATGCGAAAGTAATTTGTTAATGTTTTCTACCGAATTTTATTTCAAAGTTTTTCGATGCGGCATTCGTTAGATTGCCTTAAAATCATCAATCAATGTACAACTTTGGCGAGACTGAAGAGAAGAGACTTTTAATTATCTTAATTTTTCAGTTTCCTTTTTATTTATTTATTTTTTTTTTTAATGGGCGACGGGAAAGGCAATTTATTAAAAGAAGCTTTTAAAATAATGAGGGAAGTAATGAGGCGTCGGAACTAGGCTTTGGCCTTTTTTTTTTTAATTCAGACTTTTTATTTTCACTTTTATTGTTATTTGTATCTTATTGGAAAGGGAAAAAAATAATTAAAATGTAAAAGAAATGTTTTTTTTTTTACCTCAAGTTTTTTTTTTTTTTAATCAGTTTTTTTCTATCGGATTGATATTGAAATATATATATATTGCTATTTTTACATATCCTATGTTAGCTTTTACATATCCTAACGGATGTGTTAATTCGTTTGCAATAAAAAAAAAATTTTATGAGAGTTTTTTTAATAGTTTAAGGGTTTTAAAATAAAAAGATATTTTTTAACTGATGTTATCACTAAAAAAAAGATTTTTTTTTCTTTGCTTAATATTTATGGTGAAGGAAAATAAGATATTAAAAAATAACTGCATTTAATAAAAATTTTATGATGTATTAAATTTTTTTTTATGTTCTTCGGATGCGTTTTATATTAAGTTAAGAATATTTTTGTTATGTAGCATATTCTTTGAAAAGGTTTTACGTAAGCAATATAGTTCTTCGATAAAGTTTTTAAGTAGTGTATAAAAAGTGCATAATTCTTTAAATCAATTAATTTATTTATGCGATAGATGCGAAACGGGCCGGCTGGGAATTAGCACGTTAGGTTTATGAACTAGAGTAGGGCGAAACTCGATAAGAAAAGTTCAAAAGGAAGATAGTGTATCTATGTCAGTATGGACACGATAAATCTGTAGATTAGTAAGTTCTTCCTTTGAACCCGAGGAAAAGGAAGAAGAGTTAAGGACAGTGTAACGGGTGTTTTCCTTTATTAAACATCATTATCTAAAACAATAACCAAAAAATATTTCATTTTAAAGTTCAATGATGATGTTCATTGTATGTACCCATATCAATTCGTGACATACATAAATGGAATACAAAAAAAAATCGAATAAATATATAAACGTATTTCGAATAGTTCATTTGATAAGAGGGAATGATGCTGTCTAGTTAGACTTTCAGAGATAACCGGCGCACATTTGTGACTTGTGGGGAGAGATTGCCAATGCGAGACATTCACGCTTTTACAATTAATCGACGTTTACACGGGAGCGAAAAACAACCCACGTTATCTCTGGTTGTGAGGGACAGCTGGTATCTTGATGTCTTGTATCTTGTCTGAATATCTTTGATGTGCGGAAATTACCGATTCTGCTCGGAGCGGGATCGAGATATTTCAATTATGATTACGTCCTGCCCGTAGGCGTCCGAAAACAGATTAACCTAATTGCAATAGCAACCCACTCAAGCACAATTGTGGCCCAGAACTTTCACCAAGCACATGAGTTGGTCTCATCCCAGCATGAAAAGCCCCACCATGGGACCTGGGGCTAGAACTCTTTTTATTTAGGAAAACAAAAATTACAATATGATATAAAACACTACACAGGAATGAGAAAAAACAGTGACGACACATGTCAGTTACATTACAATAGACACAATGAACACAGTTACAAGAAATACATATACATACAGATACGACAGAACACATATAGAAACAAAATCTGGAATAGAATGAAAATTTTAATGATAAAGTTCCACCGAAAGAAAAGTTCGTTTCAGTAGAGAATTGATTTGGAAGATGAAAGAGTCCTGGTATATGATAATTTGGTGGCAAAGGGCTTTGTCACACTGGTTGGGCTTTGTTTAGTTTGAGGTGCTTTGTCACCATGGTTGGGTTTGTTTATGTTTGAAGTTCTTCATTTTCTAATGAACTGAGTAGAGTTTGAAGCTTGTGCTTCATGATCTCCCTCAGTCCATTTCTTGATTTGTTGTTGAAGATTAGCAGGTCACTGGAAGAACTCTTGAAGTTTGGTGGGAAGAATTTTTTCCGGATGTTGTCCCACTGGGAGCAGTCAAAGATCAAATGCTTTCTGTCCTCCAGCGGGTGACCACAGGCGCAGTCTGCAGCTTTACCAAAAAATCCGGGATCGAGATATATGATTCTCTCGGATGGTTCTATCAAACCAGTTTATAATTGGTTCGCTAGATAGACTCGTCTCCCGTCTGAACGTGGCTTCGCAGTCAAATCTACCTGTTTCCGGAAGCCGCATCTTCAAAAGCACGCTTCCAGCAAATTCTAACTTGCTCTCTTTTTTATTCGGGCGGTCTGATGATCAATTGGCTAGCGCTCTGACCTTTGGTACCACAGGTTCGAATCCTGGCGGTGACATGGATATTTGTTGGGGGTTCGGAATCCACGTTATACTGTAGATCCCGGTCTAATTAGCCCTAAATGTGTACAAAATGACCGTAGAAAGACAAACCTAACTAAACCTATTATTCGGAGTTCGCGAGTTTGAATTACATTAAGATTTTGTCGCAATTTGAACAAGTTTTAAAAGCTGTGACAAAAACTGGAGCACCACCAACTGCGAAAATTTAATTCGATAAAAGGCAAGCCACCTTATCTAATCTGCTAATTTCTTTTTCCCTTCTAATTTTATACTTCTATGCTGCTGAAAAGGGTGGAATCCGAAAATGGAATCTTGTTCCATTAATTATTCACAATGAATAGACCGCCGCATAACCTCTCCGTAACGACATCGTAGATTACTCGATTCACTTTGGTATCGAACGTTGGTTTAATCTGCTCTGACCAACGAGAAATTACGGGCCCACTTTCAACCCCGCTCATGATATTTCTCAAAACGTCTCGTTCGAGAACCCTTTTGGCCCCTTTTAAATCTCACGTGACGACGTTTCCCATATTCCCAGTAATTGATTTTTCGGAGATGTTATTTCCTTTTGATTATTTTTGCCCCGGCTTCCGCTCATTTCTACGAGTTGTGCTGATCTCGGATTCCGATTTTCGATCGTATATCGCAGAGGAATGAGAAAGCCCGGCTTTTCCTTTTCGTTTTTCACCTTTTATCCCGGGGGCGGAGGAAAATACGAATGGTCCAATGGTTTCTTTTTGACGGGCATAAAGCTCTTTGATGTTTTCTTTATATGTATAAGAAAAAAAGCACGGCTTAGTTTCTAACGTCGACAGAAAACAAAATCTTTCAGAATAATTGTACTGTGTTTGCAGACTGCTTAGTGCTTTGTAATAAGTTCTTTATTTTTTTATCTTTTGTGTGTATGAACTTTTAACCAATTGAAATGTCCTGTGTTTGAAGGTGCATCTTAATTGTAATTATTAATTCTCGAAAATCGAGATGCTGATTGAGCTCTGCGGTCACTTTAGCTGCAATTGCTTTCCTTTTAACTATGTTACAATCCGCTTCAATACCCGTCTGTCTCTTTCACTCAGCTTCTCCTTCCGTCCACTCTTTTACTTTGCCGAGCTTGTCTTGCCTCTTTGTGTGTAGGCTGCCATGACTTTAGTTATCGTACCTCTAGAAACGCCTAAAATCTGGGATGTTTTGGTCACAGTTGCTCCAGCTAGATGAACTCCTAAAATTTGCCTCTTTGAAAGAATGTGAGGTCTGGCATTTTATGCTTTAGACAGAAATCCAGAATGTATGCAACTTCACTAAAACTACCTCATGCTATCACCATGATATATACTTTTTATATTAAAAACAAGTAATATAAAAAAAAAAACAATTTTTAAAGTCAATTCCTACTTTTTTTCACTACATTGCAGAAAGTCTTTTATAAACAGTTTTCATTCATTTTTTTAAGTTTATCTGGCGCCATCTGTTGGTAGATATATGCAACTAATATTAATTTCTAATAATAATTAATTTTATTAATTTCAAATATTAATTACTGAATTAGTATTTGAAAAAACTGCATTAACATCCAGTGTCATCCGCTTCAAGTTCGAAAAAAAAATGTATTTCAACTTGAGTGGATGTATAAAAAGCATTTTATGAACGATTGAAAATTTGAAAATTTTGGGAGAGTGTGAGCTAATAGAATGAATTGAAAAATGATAGGTAAAATTACATTTAAATACTTATGGAGCGCATTTTAAAGGTCATTTTTATTCACAGGTGTTTCCAATATTTTGATCCGGCCTGATGGCCAATTGGCTAGCACTCTGGCCGTTGGTGCCACAGACTTCAGATTCGAATCCTGGCGATGGCAGGGATGTTTGTGAGTGGTTCGGAATCCACATTAAACTGTAGGTCGCGATCTAATTAGCCCAAATTGTGCACAAAATGACCGTAGAGCGACAAACCTAACCAAATCTATTATTCGGTGTTAGCTAGATAGAAATTCATTGAGGTTTTGTCACAGTTTTTAAAATGTGAGCACCTTTTTGCCACAGTGTTTTAAAAACTGCGACAAAAGCTGGAACTCCATCAACTGCGAAAATTTAATTCGATGAAAGGCAAGCCACCTTACCTAATCTGCTAATTTTTTTCTTCTTCTAATTTTATACTTCTTTGCTGCTGAAAAGGGTGGAAGCCGAAATTGAATCTTGTTCCATTAATTATTCAGAATGAATAGAACGCCGCATAACCTCCTCCGTAACGACATCATAGATTACTCGATTCACTTCGGTATCGAACGTTGGTTTAATCTGCTTTGACCAACGAGAAATTACGGGCCCCACTTTCAACCCCGCTCTTGGTATTTCTCAAAACGTCTCGGGAACCCCCCCTTTTGGCGCCCTTTTAAATCTCACGTGACGACGTTTCCCATATTCCCGGTAATTGATTTTTCGGAGAGGGCATTTCCTTTTGATTATTTTTGCCCCGGCTTCCGCTCATTTCTGGAGTTGTGCTGATCTCGGCTTCCGATTTTCGATCGTATATCACATAGGAATGAGAAAGCCCGGTCTTTCGTTTTTCTTTTTTTATTTCGTTCTTTTTTCCTTTTATCCCGGGGGCGGAGGAAAATACGAATGGTCCAAAGGTTTCTTTTTGATGGGCATAAAGCTCTTTGATGTTTTCTTTATGTATAAAGAAAAAAGCACACGGCTTAGTTTCTTACGTCGACAGAAAACAAAGGCTTTGAGAATAATTGTACTGTGTTTGCAAACTGCTTAGTGCTTTGTAATAGGTTCTTTATCTTTTGATCTTTTGTGTGTATGAACTTTTAACCAATTGAAAACCGCAGTTGTTCTCAAATCGAATATAATATTGATTCTTTTACGATTTCTCTGTAGCTCGGTACCAGAAGTGGAAAAAACTTCATATTTTTTTTTATAATGCAGCTGGCAAACACTTTGACAATTGTTTTCGATGCCTTAAGGCAAGCGCTGCACCGACGTTACTCACTTGCACTGCCCAGGAAGTGCCTATAGTTTGAAGATAGCTACGGACGCGGAGTAACAATACCCCCGCAACGGTCTTAGATCATGGTGGACCGGGACCTACTGTTTAAAGTGGATTCCGAACCTCTACCAACATCCATGGCACCTCCGGGACTCGAACCCGAAACATGTTGTAGCCAGCGCCAGAGTACTAGCCACTCGGCCATGCCGGCCCGGAAAATATTTAATATAATGCAGTAACTTCCTATAATGCCGTAACAAAGTCAGTGAATATGACTTTTATGGGCAAGATATTATCTTATTCAATCAATAAGCATGTATGTGAAATATTCTCAACTTTATTATCACATGGACTAGTTTTCCAAGTTAGACGATGACCACGCATCAATAAGATGACAAACTCAGGCTTCCATGCTCAAAATACATGCTATAATGCTATGATATGGTATTAGATGCATAAAATAAAATGAAAGTCTGTAAAAATATTTAACAAACAAAATAAGAGGACTTTTTTTTACCAGGCACATTAAATGAAAATAAATGATAACATATATTTTCAAATTCTATAAATACCATGCGTCTATAAATATACCAAGTTCTATAAATACCGTGCGTCTATAAATAAACTAAATTCTATAAATACCGTGCGCTTATAAATATACCAAATTCTCTAAATATCAGGCCTCTATAAATATACCCATTTCTATAAGTACCGTGCGTAAAAATTTTGTCATTAAACCATTTGCGGAACATCGTTATTGTGTAGTTTGTATCATTTCATATAAACCAATTACATCATATTTTATTGCACCGAATTAAATAAAAAATGCTTGAGTTTGCAAAAGTTCATTAAAAGTAAAAATCTCTTTTTCACAAAATTTACAAGACCACCCATTCCCCCTAATCGAAATCATGTTGTTTCTTATCCCACTTAGTCGACAGCAACATCTAGACCAAGTCCATGAACCAGTGTGATCTCATGGAAGGAGGGAAAAGGAGGGCAGCTTCTGTTGTGATGGAGCTCCCGTAGGTAGAAGTCTGACTTGGCAAGGAGGCCAGTGCTTTGTGGGAGGACTTTAAGAGGAAACTATTCGCATTTACGAATCCCTTGGAATAAACCCCCGCAAACTCCCACCTGGTAGTCCGACTAACGGAAGGGAATGGCCGAATGGCTAGCACTCTGGAGATCGATGCCGTGGGTTACGGATTCGTGTCCCGGCGGTGCCATAGATGTTTGTAATGGTTCGGAATCCACTTTAAACCGTAGGTTCCGGTTTCATATGACCATAGAGCGTAACGGAGCCCAGTCAGATTTCACACCCACATCATTCCCAAACTGTATAGGGGCAACCCAGCTCTATGCACAGTGATGTGGTGTGGTGTATGTTAATAGTAGTCCGACTCACGAGGCAAGATGATGAACATCACAAACGCCATCGAATCTTCTCGTTTATCGAAACTGTATCAACAAGAAAGCCGCCAGCGAATGGAGCCACAGCCCTAATATATAAAAGCGGCACACCTTGCTACGAAATATATATATATTTAATTTATATTATATATATATATAATATAAATTAATTAATTAATTATTTTAAGTGTTAGATTTTAGTCATCAGGAACAATTAAAGATGATCGTCGAAAATAACTTTTAATTCAAAATGAAAAAATGTTTTAATATCTTTCTAATTATTTAATTCCTGAAAGCATTAAAACCAGTGAATTTTACAAAAAAATAACATATGATATTTGACCTTTAAGTACTTCGAAATTGTAATTAATTAATATGTAATTAAAGTACAAATGATTCTATAATTGTTTTTAAATTTATATAAATGATTTAAGTTCTTTAAGTATTGCATGATTGATTTTTTGTTTGTTTTATCAATTACACTGAATGTGAGCGGTAATAAATTGTTTACTAGCTTCCGAAATATAATTAACTGATTAAAACTCTCAAACTTTTAAGAACTTTGGAAGTTTTCTTTTCGAATCTCTTGAACGAAATGGTATTTGATTAAAGTACTAGTTAAGCAATTATAAAACTTCTTTCACTAGACAACAGTCAGACAATTCGGAATTGAGATTTTGGCGTCAATAGTGAAATAAAATTATTGAACTGAGAATTCATTTGAGTCTTTATTTTTCATTTGATTCATTTTTTTCTCTTTCATTTGTCTAGACTTTTCTTTTACAGAAATTATTGATTAATTGTTTGAATACTTTAAAATGCCAATAGTTGATGTGTGAGAATCATGATTGACAAACATGTGTAAAACAATTGCAATCAGTCACAAAAAGTCAACACACCCACACCACGTTTTTTTTTTTTTTTTTTTTTTTTTTTTTTTTTTTTTGTGTATGTGTGTGTAATTATAAAAACTGAAAGGCTGCAAAAAAATTTTATATTAAAATGCAAATTGCTCTCACTTATATTTATGGGGAAAATAAAGAAAAAGAAGCACTTCAAACTGGTAAATGAAAAATAATTCTTTTAATGAGACAAAAGTGTACATTACATTTCAAGGAAAATGAAAGTTTAGCACAATTTAATGTATTTGGAAATATTTTATATCGCATAACCTGGCCTTGGTTAATCAATGATCTCTTGTCATCTCCTAATCATTTAAGCAATGGCATTTTTTGTCTTCCGGCTTATGGCACGCGCCACTTGTGAGCATGAGGGTAGAGGTAAAATCCGTTGGCGGCTTTGTTATAGACACTGTTTTAAAAAACAGAGAGACTCGAGAGCGTTTGGGATGTTCAGCATCTTGCCTCGTGAGTTGGACTACCTGGTGCGAGTTTACCGGGTTTTCTCTCATACAATACGTAAATGCGAGGTAATTCCCACTAAAAGTCCTCCCTACCTCTGCCCAGCTTCAGTGACTCGGGGTCAAGGCCGACTTCTACTGGTGTACCAACACAACTGAAAGCTCCCCCTTTCTCTCCCTCCTTGCATGAGATCACACGGATTCTTGGACTTGATCTAGATGTTGATGTCTGCCAAGTTGGATAAGGAGAAAAAAAAAAGGTTTTTTGTTGGTGTCTGGTTTAATTCACATTATGCTTGCGACAATTTTGCGTATTTTTAAGGATTCTGTATCTTGGACAGTATTCTATATCTTGGATTGTATCTTGCATTTTCTGACTCTTCTGTCAACTTTATCGCATGCGTGTTTGATGGATCTCAAATCTGGTAACTGAGGAGAGGTGTGAAGCGCATTCTTTCATATTCTTCGCCGTGTGCGACGGATTTGGGTCGATGTCATGCTGAACGATCCACTAGCTTCCAAGCTACAAACTGTCAACAGATTGCTGCACATTATCGTGCAATGTCTTCAAAAATTTGAAATTATTCATTTTACCTTCAATGAAGTCTAATTTCCCAATACCAACAATTGATATTGCGCGTCGTCCCTCACTGCTTAAACGACATATAACCTGTTTCAATTCTTCGTTTCTGCGTTGAAAATTTTACTACGTTGATCAATTTCCAAAAACATTCTATTTTTAAGCAAGCGGATAACTTTCCAAAAATCAAAATCCTTACAGATATATTCGTTAGCAAAGTTCAACCATTTCTTTGATTTGCTGAACTCTTCCTTGTAATCCTTCAGATGGGAGAATTCTTCGAACTGTTTCCTCATCAACGATCTTAGTAGTAACCTCCGCAATATATTCCATTAGCTGAGGAGCACACAATTTCGGGTTTTAACTTCACTTTTCTCATCACTTGCTCGGCCCTTGCGAGCCATTCACAATCTTATGCCGATATCTACGAGGTTTGTAAAAAAATATATTCAGTTTTTTGTAATTACTCATAATAAAATTTTGGATAGTAGATTGACTTTTCCCAACAATTTTCTGCAATTCCAGCTTAAAGACTTTTTTGTTGTTGTTTTCCCTTAATTTAATTATCAAATTCTGAACTTCAACAACCGATTTCCTGTCTTCCAGCCATTTTAATTAGAATGGTAACAAAACAAACTGCTTAGCGCATACTCAAGATTCCCTTGATTCCCCGTACACAGACTTTCCTATTGCACGCCATTATTTTTCGGTAATGGCTTGCAATGTTTTTTCGTTCCTGCTTAAGTAAGAGTGAAAACGCAAAAACTCTTTCTACAAAAGCATCATCGGTACGTAGATTTTGTAACGCCAATTTTTAAAATTTTTTTACCCATGTGATTCGGTTTTTATTAACTTATTTTATTAAAATAGTGTTAAATTTCTGAATTGCAACATTCCCGTAAATTTAATTTTTTAAATATTCATAATTTCTTAAATCGCGTTATTTTTAACAGGTGACTTTTGTGGCCGACTGTACGAGTTAACAAATTTCTGTGTGGCTGCGTTGCTTCTGTTCGCAGTACCTACAACTTCTGCATGAATCTTTATCTCAAAATGTATTTTTCCAAGATTCCAAATGTTACAGATGCGGCAAGAATAATGATACACTTTTTAGAAACTTGTGTAAGCTTATGGAGTATTTTAAAACAATCTTACAGTCCAGGGCAATGATATTTGAAGACAACTTCTTTACGTTGCAGTAAGTAAGTTTCTGTAAATTGTTGCATTCATCTATAAAAAAAAAATTATGAAGATTTTTTTTCCCCTATCCCGGTACATCAAGGCTCTGGTTGCTTTTGGCGCACAGACGGAGACATTGGAATAAGATCGCTTCGGGGTGACGCGACTCGGCTCTCACTCCCATCTGTAACCAGTGTAGTGTACTATGCGTGTGAAGCACAGGCTTTTCTGGAGAGTTGGCGTACGCTATTTTACTCAAACTTGCTTTTTTGCAGGAAATAGGGGCCGCATAAAAAGTTCTGAAATTTTATAAGTAGTTATATAATATATTGTTTGTAACATAGTAAAAAAAAAAAAATTATGCTGTAAAAAGGGACCGTATAAAAAAAAAGTTCCCACATATATAAATCAAAATTTCAACTCTTTACTCAAAATTTCTAGTGCTCTGGCCTTTGGTACCACAGGCTTCATGTTCGAATCCTGGCGGGATTATGGACGTTTGTTAGTAATTCGGTATCCACGTTAAATTGTAGGTCCCTGTCTAATTAGCCCAAAGTGTGCTAAAGAAGCACCGTAGAGCGACAAACCAAACCAAACCAAACCTCAGTGTTAACGGGCGTCGCTGTTGAGCATTAGGGCCGAGGTTCCATCCCCTGGCGGTATTGTTGTGGATACTGTTTTAAAAAAGAGGAGACTCGATGACATTTGTAATGTTCAGCATCTTGACTCGTTAGATGATTAAATGGGGGGCAGTTTTCGGGATCACGATGTAGCTAGAAATTGGTTTTCCAAACCAGGAAAAAAAGGAATTGACACACCGTATCATTTTTAAATGTTTAATTTGTTTATATAAATTCCAAAATGTGCATTTAAAACTATTCACCGTTGTCAAGTACGTGGTATTTTCTTGTGGAGCACTGGTTCAAAATCACTTACTCCGCGTCGTTTGAAAACCCTACCTGAGTTCAGAGTTGACTTTTTTTTTTTTTTTTTTTTTTTTTGGAGGTATACAGTATAGTCGGTGATCAGTTTTTGTGGCGACAGTTTATTTGTTATCCGCTTGTATATATCGCGTTAAACAAACATCTAGAATTTTAAAAGTCCTTTCAGAATTGGTATCGATTGCCAGAAAATAGCTTTAAACAGATAATAAAGATATGATATCGAATTAGATATCTGGATTGTTTTTAATTTGCATGTTATTTTGACAACCATTTGTTGTTTTTTTAAATTACGTTTTTAATTCATTTTTATTCCTAATATGCATTTGATGGAATTTTTTCTATGTACCACACATAAAAAAAACCGGGTTAACAGATAAAACCAGGTTTCAGTGCACGTGGTAAAACCAAATTTCATTTTGGTAAGTAAATATTACATATTTAGTGTATTTATATCTTACATTTTTTTTTTTACGTGTGTGACATCAAAGTTCGTGTAATAACCTATGAACACGTGGTACATTATTTTGGAAGTAGATATGATTTATTTTTTATAGTATTGACTTATTAATGCGTATAGGAAAAGAAATTCAAATTTTTAGCTTTCGAGAACTTTTTCTTAATCTTGTCTCCTAAATATTTCCGAGAAGTTTATTTCCGTGAAACCTGAATTTTATTACCGTGTGAAAGGGAGTTTCTTAATTTATCGTCCATATTTCTGAAAATGTCGTAAAAAAACTTCTTTGCTCGAGTAATTCTAGTTCGAAAAGCAGGTGATTTCTGTGTCCATTTTGTTTTTTCTTCTTCTAATCTTGATTTATTTTAGTATTTATGTAGCTACACTCGATTATTATGCAGATAGGCTTGGAATATTATGTTCTCTTATCTTGAGAAAAGTGGGACTTGCGTTGCATTATGTTTCGCAAAAAAGTAATTTGTATGCGAAATCTTTTCATTTTAAGATAAAAATTCTGAATTTTCTTATTTAAATTTGCATATTACTGTCTGAAGAATAAAAGGAAGCCATTATATTTATACTTATATTTACCATTTATATTACTTGTACATTTTACTCTTTCGAAAATATGTGCTGATGAAAATAAAAGTGATTATAATGTATATAAAGGCAAGAATGAATATTAATTTTTAATTTAGGCGAAATTTATTTATATAATGATTTTATGAAATTTTTTCGACCTGCCTAATTAATAGTTTAATTTTTTTTTTTCCCCCACTTGGTCGGGCCGATAGCATTTTAGAGCAAGTTTATAAACCCGTGTGGTCTCATAGAAGGAGGGAAAGAGGGCAGCTTCTGTTTTTGATGGACAACCCGTAGAAGTCTGGCTTGGCTCCGTGCCACTGCTGGCTCCGGACAGTGCCTTCCGGCAAGCGTTTTAGGGAAAACTACCCCACATTTTCGTATCGTATGGGAGAAAAACCTGGAAAACTCCTACCAGATAGTCCGACTCACTAGGCAAGATGCTGAATATTCCAAATCCATCACCCAAAAACATCGCCAGCGGATTGAACCTCAGCACTTATGCTCGGGGCCTATTGGTCGAGTGGCTAGCGCTCTGGCCCTCGGTACCACAGGCTTCGGATTCGAATCCCGGCGGTGTCATGGATGTTAGTAGTGGTTTTGAATACACTTTAAGCCGTAGGTTCTGGTCTTATATGACCGTAGAGCGTCACAGAGCCTTCTCACCCACGTCATTCTCAAACTGTAAAAGGGCAACTCAGCTTTAGGCACAGTAATGTGATGTGGTTTAGTAGTAGTAGCCCATATGCTCACCAGCGGCGCACATTACCACTGAGCCGCAAGTCGAGCTTAAATGGTTTAATTCAATACCAAATAAAGCTAATAATAAAGTAGCATTATCTCATGTATAGATAGATGTAATAATGCTTAAATGCTAATTAAGAAAAAATAAAATCAATATATTATTTATAATACTTAACTTTTGCATTAACCTAATTCATGACGACTTTATATACAGGACAAATATATTGCGTAAAAACATGTTCAACGATTTTTGTTTGAATAAATTACAAAATTCAGTCAAATCTAAATAGTAATTATCTGAAGAAAGTTTATCTGAAGAAAAAATTATGAATTGTCAAAAATCTCATAAAAATATGGAAATAATGTTTCTTTATCTTTCCTTTAATTAAAAAAAAAAAAAAAATTGTACCAAGATTAAAATTTTGGGACATAAATTTATGAAACAATTTTTTGCAAGTTGAGATTTAATTCCTTTTTCCACATGCTTAATCGCAATTAATTTTCTACAGCGTGGCAAAATTTTAAAAGGAAATTAGAAACAAAATCGTGTGCAGCAACGACGAAGCTTATTGAAATGTATACATTAAAAAAAATATATTTGTTTAAATTTAAATGAAAAAGTAGGTCGCGTAATTTGTAATTCAACGTCTCATTTTAATTTTGGAACTTCTATTAATTTGGTTTAAAAAAAAAAAAATCAAGCGGTAAATTAAGGTTTGTATGCTGGAAAGACTAACAAAATATTTTCTAATTTTAAAGCTGAAAATTAGAATTGACAAAAAATTTTTCGTACAAATGGGCAAGGAATTGTATTATACCTAAATGCATCCATTTAATTTATCCTTTTTTTGTGTGTGTGTGTTATTTTTTTTTCAAGGCAATGAAAAAAACATTATTCCTCAAACACGTATGAGTTAGGCATTTAACTCTCTTTGTATATTAATAATTACTTTAATAAAAATCACGCTAACTTTCCTTTAAATGTGGTGGGGTTCTAATCTCTCGAGCCTAGACAAATGAGACTCTTATGCGTCTTTGGTGAAGGTGAAAATTTGAAGCTCCAATATGACTGCCGTAGCATAGAAAAGAAGTAATGTTTCATGGGAAGAAATGTTAAAGGTAATTGGACAACATTTGTGTGTCATTATAAGATAAATCCTGGAAAATTCTAATCGGTTTTTCAGTCATCATCAATCGTACTAGTTTTATCATTGCAAAAGCCATAGTATACTCCATCAGCCAAATGCAAAATCGTGTACTGTTGATCGCCTTATAGTTGTTGTGTCGTGACTAATCCTTAGTGTGCGGCAACACGGGACGGACACCCCATGAGTAATCTAATGTATGGAGGAAAGAGGGCAGTATCTGTTGTGATGGAGCAATCGTTGGTAGAAGTCTCGACTTGGCTCCGAGTCCCTGAAGGATGGCATGCCTTCCGGGAGGACTTTTTTATGGGGAACTACCCAGCAGTTGCGTAGCGTATTGGAGAAAACCCGGAAAAACTCCTACTAGGTAGCTTGACTCACGAGGCAAGATGCTAAACACCACAAACGCCATTGATTCTTCTCGTTTTTTGAAACAGTGCCTACAGCAATGAACCTCAACCCTAACACTCATCAGCCGAGTTCTACATCGAAGATAATTCGATTCGATTTTCGCTATATTTTTCTGTTAAAGAAGACTTTAAGTGTTATCAAAGGTCACATTTTCAAATTGACATTAATCAATAAATCGTGCTGTCCATTAAAGACTTCCTTAATGAAATAATATTCAAACTACTAATATATATGCTAATTAATTATCATTATAATTTTTAACTCAGTTCAGACATCGAGATCCTTTTTTTTTTTTCTTTTAAAACTAAGAATTAATGAAACTCCTTTCGGACGTGAGCACATATTCTTCCTTTCGTCATCTTGATGAATAGTACAGTTAATCCAGTCGACCTCCCCGGAACACAACAAAGCCCTTTTCTTGAGGCACACCACCACCATTAGGAAATCGGGTGTTCATTAGATACCGGATCCCCGCAATTAGCGGCGCTAGATGTGGCCGCATCCCTCCCAAATAATTCAAATTTTCAATCGTTGATAAAATACTTTTTCACTCAAGTTCAAATACATTTTTTGAACTTGTAGTGGATGACACTGGATGTTAATACAGTTTTTTCAAATATTAATTCAGTAATCAAATTAAATTCATTAATTTTAGGGGTTTTTTTAGATTTATGTTGCATGTATCTATCAATAGATGGTGCCAGATAAACTTAAAAAAAATGAATGAAAGTTATTTATACAGGACTTTCTACAATAGATTGAAAAAAAAGTAGGAATTGACTTAAAAATTTGTTTTTATATTATTTGTTTTGGGTGTGTTGTTGTAGTAAAGGTTGGATACTTAACAAATTGTTTTATTCCCTTTGCCGAGGATGATTGTGTTTCTAAATTTGGAGGCTATCAGTTTACAAAAATTGCATGCTGTGTACACACATTCAGAAAATAAATGTATATTTTCCGAGAAAGCTTATTTTGTATTTTGTCATCTGTGAAATTAATATGCTTTATAAAGTTCACAATAATTTCTATAGACAATGATGTACAGCATGCTAATTAGATTTTCAAGTCTTATGTTGCAATTCCGATGAGAGGGGAGGGACTTTATTTATTTATTTATTTTTGTACACAGTTTTCTAAATTTTAACATGTAGTTGAAAAATTTCAATGGTATCCACAATAACTTTTGTCTTTGGTTTGGGTTTTACTTTTCTAAGCATGAAAATTGGAAGAATACAACGAGTTTTCCAAAAGCAACCACCTCTCCATAATGGCATTCAATTTTATGAATAAGCAGTTTTTGAGAAAATGAGTCCTGGTTCAGTGGCAATGCGCGCCGCTGGTGAGCAATTAGGACAGAGGTTCCATCCATTGACGGTTTTGTTGTAGACACTGTTTCAAAAAACAATGAGGAGACTCGATGGCGTTCAGGATGTTCAGTATCTTTCCCCGAGAGTCGGACTACGGAAGCATGGATGTTTGTTAGTGGTTCGGAATCCACGTTAAACTGTAGGTGCCTGTCTAATTAGCCCTAAAGTGTGCACAAAATGACGGTAGAGCGGCTAACCAAACCTTCATTTTATGAAGTGTGCTGACTGGCCGTAATGTAATTGTAACTTCATACCAATCGAAATCCGTTGTCACTGGGCCACAGGTTGGACTATTTTCGAAAATTTTTAATTCGATTTTTATTATATTTTCCTGCTATAGAAGATTTTAAGTGTTATCAAAGGTCACTTTTTCAAATTGATATTAGTCATAAATCTTTCATCCGTACCCTCTTTCTCTCGAATCATAGCTGTGGAATGGATGTTTGTGAGTGGTTCGGAATCCACGTTAAACTGTTGGTCCCGGTCTGATTAGCCTAAAGTGTGCTAACCGTAGAGCGGCAAATCAAACCTTCATTTCATGAAGTATGCTGACTGGCCATGATATAATTGTAATGTCATATCAATCATAATCAATTATCATTGGCCACAGGTTGGACTTCGAAGATTTAGATTCGATTTTTATTCTTTTTTTTTTTTTTTTTTTTTTTTTTGCTATAGAAGGCTTTAAGTGTTATCAAGGTCACATTTTCAAATTGATATTAATCATTAATATTGGTGTCAAATAAAGACTTCCTTAATGAAATGATATTCAAACTACTAATATATATGCTAATTATCGTTATCATTTTTAACCCAGTCAAGACATCGAGATCCTTTTTTTTTTTTTTTTTTAATAAGAATTAATGAAACTCATTTCGGACGTCAGCACATATTCTTCCTTTTGTCATCTTGATTAATAGTACAGTTAAGCCAGTCGACCTCCCCGTGAACACAACGAAACCCTTTTCTTGAGGCACACCACCACACCAGGTAATCTGGTGTTCATTAGATACCAGATCCCGCAATTAGCGGCGCTGGATGTGGCCACATCCCTCCCAAATATTCCAACACCCCCGGCGTCTTATCTGGGCTGCCAAATGACTTCAGATATGAAAGATGACTTCTCCCGAAGAGTGCTGGCCGCGCTTAGGACGACCGCCCCACCAGGACTTCTCCCCCGGAATACGATTATTCCCGCGTAATATGCGGAAAGGGGGCTATAAATAATGGGACCCTCCCTTATCGGTATTTTATAATGCGCGCTACTTACTCTGCCATCTGAGACACATAGGGATGTACCGGAATGTTTCCCGGACATGATGGAGTGTTGCGTCCGGAAAAGCGCGACCTCTCTCTCCCGTCGGGGGTTTTGCTCATCCTCAGAAATTCTGGTTGTCAGTTTTTCGTTTTGTGTCTGGGTTGGGATTAAAAATGAGTTAGTGGTTGGTTTTTAGAAGTGTATTTCCGTCCTAAGATTGGGTGTGTAAGGTTGGATACAAATTGCTTATTACCTTTGCCGAGGATGATTGTGTTTCTAAAATTGGAGGCTATCTGTTCCAAAAAATTGCATGCTGTTCACAAATTCAGAAAATAAATGTATATTTTCGAGATTTCTAGTTTGTATTTTATTATATCTGAAATAAATATGCTTGAAGAGTTTGAAGTTATTTCTATAGACAATGATATACAACATGATAAATAGACTTTCAAGTTTTACGTTGCAATGCCTATGGGGCGGAGGGCTCTAGTTTGTTTTGCACACTGTTTCAGAAATTGTGACATGTAGTTGAAAAATTGCAGTGGTATCTTTTATTTATTTTTTTTTATTTTTTACTAAACATGAAAATGGGAAAATACAATGAATTTTCCAAAAGCAATTATCTCTCCATAATGGCATTTAATTTTTACGAATAAGCAGTTTTAGATAAAATGAAAATTAAAAAGAAAATACGGCGTTTGCCATTATTTTGCAACGTGATCTTAGCATCATCACCTTAAATAATAAATCTATGCCCATTTGATCTTGCATGCATCTGTGCACTCTCCATCCTCATTCATTAAGCCGGTAGGGAGAGTTCCACCATACATATTTATCGCATCCATACCCAGCTTAGACATGCCAAATTTGTGTTCAATTCGCTTGTTAGCTTCTAACTGAGATCTCTGCTACTACAAAGCTGCTGCTCTATGTCTAGTTTTAAAAGTGTGCCTAGTGTATTTTTTGTTCTTTGTCAAGTACAAATATTATTTAACTAGTACTACGTTATTTTTCTGTCAGTGAGGTAGCTAGCCATAGGTATTTTTCATCCATTATATCATAGTCTATTTTCTTACATTGTGTAAGTTAATTGTGCTATTTTGTTCCGGTCAGGCGTTGTTCAGGCGCTACAAGTGACATAAATAAAGAAACAAAATAATTCTGGAGTTGATTCCACTTTACAAGTCAAATGGATAATAGAAAATGTGCTTCAAGATTTGTTTATGGAAGATAGCGGCCTGATGGCCAAATTACTAGCGCTCTGGCCTTGGGTACCACAGGCTTCAGGTTCGAATACTGGCGGTAACATGGATGTTTTTGTGTGGTTCGGAATCCACGTTAAACTGTAAGTACCGGTCTAGTTAGCCCTCGTGCGTACAAGATGATCGTAGAACGACAAACCAAACCAATCATGGAAGATAGAGAAAAGCTACAAAATGTTGCTTCTTCATCCGTATGTATGGTTTTTTTTATTTTGTCCTGGTGAGCAAGTTATCTCCCATGTTCTGTGTTGTGCATTGAGGGAAATACTGCTTTAAATTTTCTACTGCACTCGGTAAGAATTGTTGTTATCATACCAACACTCTTACACACACGCCATCTGCGCGCGTTACCATTGGGCCCCGGTTTGGACTTTAAAGATTTTCTATTCTATTTTTTGCTATACGAGATTTTAAGTGTTATAAAAGGTCTCATTTTCTAATCGATATTAATCAATAAATCTTACTGTCCAATAAAGACTTCCTTAATGAAATAATATTTAAACCACTAATATATACGCAAATTATCATTATAATTTTTAACCAAGTCAAGACATCGAGATCCTTTTTTTTTTCTTTCTGTTTTTTAATAAGAATTAAATGAAACTAATTTCGGACGTGAGCACGTATTTTCCTTTCGTCATCTTGATGAATAGTACAGTTAATCCAGTCGACCTAACCGGCACACAACAGAACCCTTTTCTTGAGGCACACCACCAGGAAATCTGGCGTTCATTAGATACCGGATCCCCGCAATTAGTGGCGCTGATGTGGCTGCATCCCTCCCAAATATTCCAACACCCCCGGGCGGCTTATCTGGGCTGGCAAATGACTTCCAGATATGAAAGATGACTTCTCCCGAAGAGTGATGGCCGCGCTCAGGACGACCGCCCCACCAGGACCTTTTCCCTGGAATACGATTATTCCCGCGTAATGTGCGGAAAGGGGGCTTTAAATAACGGGCCCCTCCCTTATCGGTATTTTATAATGCGCGCTACTTACTCTGTCATCTGAGACACGGGGATGTCCCGGAGATGACGGAGTGTCACGTTCGGAAATGCGCGACCCCTCCCTCCGTCGGGGGGTTTGGCTCGTCCTTTAGAAATTCTGGATGTCAGTTTTTCCTTTTTGTGGTTGGGGTGGGATTAAAAAGGAGTTAGTGGGTTTGGGGTTTTAAGTAGTGTAATTCCGTCCTTATTTTGGGTGTGTTGTCGTAGTAAAGGTTGGATACTTAACAAATTACTTATGCTTATGCTTTGCCGAGGATGATTGTGTTTCTAAAATTGGAGGCTATCCGTTTCAGAAATTGCAAGGTATACGCTAAATTCTGAAAATAAATGTATATTTTCAGAGAAAGCTTATTTTGTATTTTGTCATTTCTGAAATAAATATGCTTTAAAAAATGCAAAATGATTTCTTTAAGCAATGATAAAATACAACATAAATGGTCTTTCAAGTTTTATGTTGCAATTCCGATGGTGTTGAGGGCTCTATTTTGTTTTGCACACAGTTTCAAAAATTGTGACATGTACTGGAAAAATGGCAGTGGTATCGAGAACAACTCTTGCCTTTTTGTTTTGTTTTTACTTTCCTAAGTATGAAAATTGGAAAAATACAATTAATTTTCCAAAAGCAACCAGCTCTTCATAGGGGCATTCAATTTTATGAATAAGCAGTTATAGACAAAATGAGCCCGGGTCCTGGTTCAGTGGCAAGCGCACCGCTGGTGAACAATTAAGGCGGAGGTTCCCTCCGCTGGCGACTTTGTTGTAGACACTGTTTCAAAAAACAACGAGGAGCCTCGATGACGTTTGGGATGTTCAGCATCTTTTCGCGTGAGTCGGACTACGGGGGAATGGATGTTTGTTAGTGGTTCGGAATCCACGTTAAGCTGTAAGTGCCTGTCAAATTAGCCTAAAGTGTGCGCAAAATGACCGCAGAGCTACATATCAAACCTTCATTTTATGAAGTATGCTGACTGACCGTAATGTAATTGTAACGTAATACCAATCGAAATCTGTTATCACTGGGCCACAGGTTGGACTCTGTTCGAAAATTTTTAATTCGATATTTATTCTATTTTTCTGTTATAAAAGGCTTTAAATGTTATCAAAGTTCACATTTTCAAGTTGTTATTAATCATGAATCTTGCTGTCAAATAAAGACTTCTTCAATGAAATAATATTCAAACTACTAATATATATGCTAATTATCATTATAATTTTTAAATTATAAACAAATATAAATTTTTTTTTTTTTTTTTTTAAATAAGAATTAATGAAACTCATTTCGGACATGAGCACGTATTCTTCCCTTTGTCATCTTGATGAATAGTACAGTTAATCCAGTCGACCTCCCCGGAACAGTACAAAACCCTTTTCTTGAGGCACACCACCACCACCACCAGGAAATCTGGTGTTCATTAGATACCGGATCCCCGCAATTAGCGGCGCTGGATGTGGCCGCATCCCTCCCAAATACTCCAAAACTCCCGGGCGGCTTATCTGGGCTGGCAAACGACTTCCAGATATGAAAGATGACTTCTCCCGATGAGTGATGGCCGCGCTTAGGACGACCGCTTCCACCAGGACTTTTCGCGTGGAATACCATTATTCCCGCGTAATGTGCGGAAAGGGGGCTTTAAATAACGCCCCCCTTATCGGTATTTTATAATGCGCGCTACTTACTCTGTCATCTGAGACCCACAGGGATGTCCCGGAATTTTCCCGGAGATGATGGAGTGTCGCGTCCGGAAAAGCGCGACCTCTTCCTCCGTCGGGGGTTTTGCTCATCCTCTGAAATTCTGGATGTCAGTTTTTCGTTTTGGGATTAAAAATGAGTTGGTGGTTGGTTTTAGAAGTGTATTTCCGTCCTTATTTTAGGTGTGTTATCGTAGTAAAGGTTGAATGCTTAACAAATTGCTTATTCCCTTTGCCTAGGATGATTGCGTTTTTAAAATTGGAGGCTATCAGTTTCAAGAAAGCTTTATTTTGTATTCTGCCATCTTTGAAATAAATATGCTTAAAATGTACAAAATGAATCTGTAAACAATAATAAAATTCAACATGATAAATAGACTTTTAAATTTTATTTTTTTTTCCCTCAGAGGAAAGAAAATAACTCTTTTTTATCTACTTTATTTTAATTTACACCATACAACGAAACTTTTATCCAGTCTTCCTTTTTAGTCTGTTAAAAATACAATTAGTTTTACAAAAGCAATCACCTTCTCATAATGGCATTTTTTTTATGAACAAAGGGGTTTTAGACAAAAGTGTGAAGCCGATTCGCTAACATATTGTAACATAGTGTTTTTCTCAGTGGTGAATAAGAAAAGTTATTTACATCTATGTATAATCCGCACCAAATTTGTAGAAATTGTAAAAGATTTTTTTTTTTTTTAACGTATAAATGGATTTAAAATAGTTTAATAGTTCTTATAGTTTAACTTTTTTAGTTATGATTTCTTTTTTATTCTTGGTATTCTCTGCCTTCTGTTTGACATTTGAGATTTATTGGGTATTTTTCTGCAGAATTTGGATTTTTATATGAAATTACATTTCTTTACAAAATGATATAGTTTATCTTGATTATATGTTAATTGCCTTTTATTAAATTTTAGAAGTAGTGTATTTCTCTTAAATAATCAAGTTTCTAATAAATAAATAGAACTTGAGAATGGCATCTGGTAAATATAACTCTCCCTCCTCCTCAAATAAAGACAAATAAATAAATTTATATTTATTATATCTTTATTTTAAATTATAAGAAAATATAAATTAAATTATATTTATTTTTTATTTTCACTTGAATTTAATTTTTTTTTTTTTTTTTTTTTTTTTTTTTTTGTAAAAAGTATATATTTTAGGAAAAATATGGTACATATTTCTTAATTCTTATATGTTTATTTATTTTCAATGCATATGTTCATTTGTATTATATTTTATTATATATATATATATATATAATTCATTTATTTTTAAGATGTAAATTTTAAAAAAAATCAAAATTTTAATATTTCTGGTATATCTGTTTCTGAATTCTATATAGTATATTTGGTTCTGATTCTCATATATCTGATATTGTTCGTTTCGGATATGCTTGATGTTGTCCATTTCAGAACATCTTTCGAAACATCTCATTCTAAGAAGATGTATTTTCCATGAAATCTTTGTAGTTTATCGACAACTTCATTTCTTTTCACGTTGATGTTGCAATAAGCTATGAAAACTAAACTGTATTCATGAATGTTTGGCAGCTTTTTAAATACATTAAATATCCTTCGTTTCTTACGTAGAATATAAACATGTTTTTATAGTATTTTCCAAGTTAAAAATACCCATATTAAAGCTTGTCGAGCATTTTTGAAATTCTTATTAAAATACGCGGGGGATTATTATTTTTAAACTCGAAAATGAGATTTAAAGTTTACCAAAATAGCTTCCAGCACAGACCATATAGACATATTTACCATGCAGCGGAAGAATTTTAAATTATTATTTTTTTTTCCCTCAGAGGAAGAAAATAACTTTTTTTTATCTACTTTATTTTAATTTACACCATACAACGCACTTTTATCCAGTCTTCCTTTTTAATCTGTTAAATACACGATAAGTTAATTTAAAAAAAGGTTTTAATTCCTGATTGAAAAAAGTATTTTTTTTTTCCATACAACAAAGGCTTAACAGCAAAAGTGTGGGCGCTTACATATTGTAACATAGCATGTTTTTCTCGCAGTATATCTAAAGTTATTTAGATCCTTGTATAATGACAAATTTGTAGAAATTGTAAAAGATTTTTTTTTCTTTGGATTATGTAAAAAATTTAAAATAGTTTAATAGTTAATAATCTTTTTTTAACCCTTTTTTTAGTAATTTTTTCCTCATTTACAGTAGTCTGGCGTTGGTACCACAGGCTTCAAGTTCGAATCCTGGCGGTGGTTTGGATGTTTGTGAATGGTTCGGAATCCACGTTAAACTGTAGGTCCCGGTGTAATTAGCCTAAGACGTGCAAAAAAATGATCGTAGAACGAGAAACCACACCTCATTCCCAGTAGTCTTGGTCCAAATTAATTATTGAGCTATATCAATGTATTATCGACCTAGTAGCGCCTTTTAATTGAGTTTTCATTTATTTATATACTATATATGTTAGAAAGGGCCTAGTGGACGAGTGACTAGCTCTCGCTGCCACAGGTTCGGGATCGAGTCTGCGTAATGCCATGAATGTTTGTAGTGGTTCAAAATCCACTTTAACCATAGGTTCCGGTCTAGTGTGGCTGTAAGACGTTGGGTGTAGGGCTGACAACCTCACCCCGTAAAAAGAAAGTATCTCATGTTTCGGAATCTGCCAGTAGGCAGACGGCTTTGGATCACCATGGGGTTGTTGCGCCAATGAATGAGAAGATTATGAAGTAGAAAGTAAAACAAAATTAAGTTACGTTTTTAATGAGATTCTAACATGGCTGATTATGACACCCGCTACGATCTCACAAATACAATAATGTACTACTTTACACCAAAGTGAAGTTTCCAGCAAAAAGAATCCTAACACCGTTAAACGGTGCAAGGTTATCCCTTTGAAACTATGTCGAGCCACACTCCACCTTGGACTTACTACAAAGAAAGATGATGTCGAGTCAGACTCGACGTTGGACCGCAAAGGGACACGATTTTTATATATGCCGACATACGAAAATATCATTTGTAATAAAGGAATTGACGTCAGACCTTGATACACGCTCGTCTGTGTCATTCTTCGTGAACTATTGTGAAGGTATTATTGGATATTTTATATCAAATTATGGATAAGCAGTAACCATGGCAACGATTCGTATCTACATGTAAATGATTCTATCTTTATTGAAACTCGGAACATTATTAATTGCTGTACTGGATTCTCGTCATTCATCTCCTTTCAATATAAATTGAATATCTTAGTGTTCAGTTATATTATGACGAATATATAAATAATTCTTTAAATTATGTAAGAAGTAGTTATAAAATCAGACATTTTGCGCTGAAGTTGTAGCTATTCACCTTAGTAATTTTGGGATTTAAAAAAAAATAATAAACCCTTTTTTTTCTGATTATATCTTTAACCCTTATGCTCGTATATTCATTCAAAATCAATTAATTCAAACGTAATTTTCGCAGTCCTACTTTTCTACTACTATCCTACTATTTTTTTAAAGAATTTTTTCTATTATTTTTTTCTTGCCTATCTTCGAGTTCAATCGACTTAACTGTTGATATTTCACGCATTTTAGCTTTTAGCGCGATATAAAATTCTTTGGACAAAAATATACGTATTTTAAAACATTCAAAAATAAATACACGCTACTAGAACAGCAGATTTATGGCAAATTCTGCGTAAATGTTAAATGTTGAAATTCCCTAATAAGATGAACAGCTCTCGCGTGTCTACAAACAATTCTAATTAGTAACGATTACTTAGATTTTCTTTATGAAGTTGCTTGATAGAACAATATATATTTTCTTTGATAGTATTTGTATATTTTTGAATAACTTTATAACAAAAAAAAGAAATTAAATAATTAAATCTGGACATTATTTTACCGGACTTTATGATACTTCTTTCAGATAATTTATTTGCATAATAGCCTCAAAATTGCCACTTTTAATTTTATATATGTAATAATATACATTCTGCTCATCTTGAATTCCCGATCAGTTATTAACAAATTGAGTTATTTCACTAATTCGCATTTCTCATAACATACATTCTTCCTTTACTATATTAATTATTTACTTAACATTCTTGTTTATGAACTCTCTCCGTTACTCCAGTAGTACTCCCTGTGGTATTTCAGAGAAATATGTGTCCAGATATAAAAATAAATATAGTTATTATTCATGTAAAAAGTACCAAACAGCGATAATACATTTAAAAATGTTTTGCCAGAAACAACTTCCATGATTGGCTACTAAAAATTATTAGCGTCTAGTGATTTTTAATGTAATAAAGTTTCCATTCAAGTCTATGAGACTCCATCATCTGTAGACTGTTGAGATGATCATTTAAACTAGCAAGATGGACTAGAACTATATTCACAGATCGGGGATTGAAGATAAAAAAAAAGAAATTATCTGTTGTGTTTAATTCTCAATGTCCGTCCTACAGCTCGGACTGGACATCCCATGAGCAATCTACTCATGAGTGGAGAGGGGGCAGCTTCCGTTGTGATGGAGCACCCATAGGCTGAAGTCTGACTTGGCTCTATTTCGCCGAAGAAGGAGGACATTGCCTTCCGAGAGGATCTTTAAGGGGAGCTACACCGCATTTGTGTATCGCATTGGAGAAAACCCAGAAAACTCTCACCAGGTAGTCCGACAAATGAAACAAGATGCTGAATATCCCAAACGCCATCGAGCCTCCTCGTTTTTTTTCAAACAGTGTCTCCAACAAAGCCGCCAGCGGATGGAATTTTTTAATGTAGTAATTATTAACTATTGTTGTTATGCATATATAATTATGAGGTGTTCATTATTAACAGAAAGTGATTATCCCCCTCACCTCCGTAGGAAGATTATAATAAATTCCTATAATACACTCTTCGATAACGTCAAATTTGTTACCTTAATGTCTGTTAATGTTACCTTAATTTGTTACCTTAAATCTGTTTGACCTTAATGTTCACCAGCGACGCACGTTACCACTGAGCCTCGAGTCGAACCCCTAAATACTAAATTTCAGATTAAAATCTCATAAAAAAAAAAATCAAAAATAATGTATATAAAAACGAAACAAAAGTAATTTCAATGAAAAAATACTTATTTTATCTCATTATATCCATGGAACCATTACGTTATGAGTTCATGTAAAAATTCCAGCATATGCATTACGTGTAAATTTATGTAATGTCTCTAATAAGAGTACCACTAGTGTATTCACATGAGAGCAGAATTCTATCATATAATGCGAGTTTATATAAAGCTCGATTTAGAAATGACCCCTGAGGGATTGCTATATCAGAAATTGATGCTTCTATATTCGTAATTGAAAACTTAATTCCTGAAATCTCTTACGACCGTAACCTTCGAAATATTCGTTACATCTCATAAACCTGTTTCTTTTCACTGTCAATCTATAGTGTCAGACGGAACAATAGAATTCGATTGGGTATTTTTTTATTTTTATTATGATTGTAAAGGTTACTTGTCTGTTTCCTGGTTCCTTGAATATTGCGTCGTATTTATTTTGTGAACTTTATTTTGACCAGAAGAAGACATGGCGGAATAAAAGTGACGTAACAGTGTTTAAATAAAGTAGATTAAATCAAAATTAAAATTCTATTAGTTCTTAAGAAAAAAATTCTAAAATTCTATTAGTCTTAATAAAAGATTTCGAGATAGAGTAAATATAATAAATAATGTTATAATAATCGATCTGCATTAATTCCGTTTATGATGTATCAATTATATTTAATGTATATTATATAAGTCTTTTCTAAGGTAAATAAAAAATAATGTAGCTAAAATTTAACTCAGACGAATGTATAAACGTACATTGTTTATTGATAAGATTACCGAATTAATTCATTTTATTTCGATTTTTTAAAAATTAATTCTCATATCTTTAATTACTGTGATTCTTTAAATAAATGGAAAATGACGCTTTTAATTGGAATGAATCTTATAATAGTGGAAGAGGAAGTCAGAATTTACTTATTACTTACATTTGCATTACATATTGGAGAAAAACTTGTAAACTCTCAACTGTCGGTGCGAGACGCTCTGCTACAGTCACCATCTGATCTATTCGTTTTTCAAAACAGTGACTGCAGCGCATTCCACCAAATGAAATCGAACTCTCATCTTTTCTACAACCTAACTAGCATGCACTTTCCCTGGGCCAGGAGTGTGAAATATTTGTATTGTTGAGTACAACAAAATTATTATTCCTTCTCATTCCAAAAAGTGGATTGATAGCCAATTGGCTAGTGCTCTGGCCTTTGGTACCACAGCGCTCTGGCTTCAGGTTCGAATCTTGGCGGTGGCATGTATTTTTATTAGTGGTTCGGAATCCACGTTAAATATAAGCATCGGTCTAATTAGTCTAAAGTGTGCAAAAAATGACTATAGAGAGACAAACCAAATATATCCTCATACCTCATTGGCTGACGCTCTGGCCTTCGTTACAATAGGCTTCAGGTTCGAATCTTGGCGGTGGCATGGATTTTTATTAGTGGTTCGGAATCCATGCAAAAAATACAAACCAAAATATATCCTCATACCTATTGGCTGACGTGGCCTTCGTTACAATCTCATTAGCCTAAAGTGGTTCGGAATCCCACGTTAAATAAAGCATCGGTCTAATTAGTCTAAAGTGTGCAAAAATGACTATAGAGAGACAAACCAAATATATCCTCATACCTCATTGGCTGACGCTCTGGCCTTCGTTACAAAGGTTCGGTGGCATGTATGGCATGGATGTTAGGTCCCGATCTTATTAGCCTAAAGTGTGCGAAAAATGACCCTAGACCGACAAACCAGTTAATCCTCCAAATTCAAGTTATTTCCAACATACATCCTTTTTTTCACGATATAATCTTAATAGTAATTTTTTTTTTAATTTAAAATGTTGTTTTTTAGATATGTATTATTATTATTTTTGTTGCCATGTGTTTATTTTCTATTCGATTATACATCTCGAATTGGAAAAAAAAAATATATACAATACATAATATTCAAAAGCTTTCACTTTGTATCAGTCCGCTTTGGCACATATGAAGAAATATATTTTCTTAATTAAATTGTTCCGTGCAGCTTTACTTTCAATATTTCATTCAATGTCATAAATATATGAGTACTCTGTCATTAAATATACAGCGCTGTTTCGAATGCCGAAACTTAATGTCAGTCATGCATATTTAAATGACCAGTCTTACAATTCGAGTTTGATATTTTAATTTCCAAATATTACTTCCCCCATCTCAGAGAGAGATTCGCCTGGATAAATGAATATATATATGTATGTATCGCAGAAATAAATTAATGATGGAATATTTGATGAATTTTCTTTTCATCTTATCTATAAACTGGATGAGGACCAAAGGATGCGAGATTTATTTTGTTTTTCTTACATTGTACACGAGAAACGAGATGAGCCAATAATATTATTTTAAGAAAAGACCGTGGTGTGATTTTTTTTCTTTTATTTGCAGTTCATATTAAAACTTCATCGATGTACAAAAAAAATAATAAATTGAATCGAGATATGATGAAAATGAATAAAATGGCCCGTGCAGGTTTAATTATTTATATATGAAGCAAATAATTTATTATATTCGTGGAGAAAAGGAATCTGCCTTGCATTTATAATTTAAAAATGAATTGAATATTATGATGCTAAAAAATAGATTGCTTTTTTTTGATAAATCATCCATATTTTTTTCATCAAAAATTTGGAAGCATAATCCTTTTTTTTTTAAAATTATTATTTGGCATTTTTTAATTTAAATAAAAAATGTAAAATAAAAATTTTGATTTAGGCGAAAACAATAATTAATTTCTAAATAAAGTAAGTGATTTGTTTTAGAATTAAAAGCAGTCCGACTCGTGGCTCAGTGGAAACGTGTGCCGCTGGTGAGCATTAAGGCTGAGGTTCAATCCGCCGGCGGCTTTGTTGTAGACACTGTTTCCAAAACAGGGGAGACTCGATGACGTTTGGGGGGTGTTCAGCATCTTGCCTCTTGACTCGGACTACCTGGTCGGAATTCTTCCGTATGATACACAGATGGGAGTATTTCCCCCTAAAAGTCTTCCCGGAAGACACTGACTATCAGACTCCCAACTACAGGTGCTCCATCACAGCCGAAGCTGCTCGTTTCCCTCCATCCATGAGTAGATTACTCATGTAGTTCTCTTTTGTGCATGTTAATTAAGTGGCCTCCAGACTAGAGTACGAGAAAAGCGAGTCGGTCTCGCTTCGAGTGTCTCCGTCTGATTGCGAGCAACACTCTACGTTATATCTGACTGTAAGTGACAGCTGGTCGTAAATGGGCTCCGCGAGAATCCCTTTGAAATGCGAAAAAACGGCACTGGTTCGGAGCGGGACCGAGACAGACGACTCATTCCAAGTTTCTGCCCACATTGACACAATTGGTTCGCGAGACTAACTGGTCAGTTCCCGTACTCTCGTCTGGACGCCGCTAAACTATTACAAACTCACTAAATCGACTTGTTGAATAATGCTGCATTCAGTAAGCCATGCAGAACTTTTTATTTTAAATACATTCGTTACAAAATGTATTATTTTACGTTCCTGCCAGAAAGCCATCCATTAATCTTGTTTTGTTCTCTTTTAATGACTGAACCTTCGGAAAGAAAAGAGAGTTGGAATTGCAAATCGCTGGTGATCATTAATGTTTATGCTGACGGCAAACTCAGTAAAATTTTCAGTGTATAAATCAGTAAACAAGGATGATGTGTTATCCTTCGTTCTTTAATGTTAAATAGGTATCTTTTTTTTTTTTTTTTTTTTTTTTTTCTTTTTTTCATATACGTTGACGTCTCCTTTAATGTTAAAAAGTTTTCTTTTTTACATATACGTTGAAGTTCTCTTTAATGTTAACTAGGTTTTTTTTTTTTTTTTTTTTTTTTTTTTTTTTTTTTTTTACGTATATGTTGACGTCTTCATTAATGTTAAATAGTTCTCTTTTTTTACATATACGTTGACGTCTTCTTTATGGTTAAATAGGTCTCTTTTTTTACATTGTTACGTTGTTGCATTCTACTAGAAACTCACTTAGTGATCGACTCACTTTACTATTGTATTTAATAAACGTTACAAAATGTATTCCATCCTTAACATCTGTTTTACTTCAAGTTCCAAAACGAATCTTTTAGCCAGAAATCCATCCTTTAATCCTTCCTGCGATTTTTTTCTTCCCATCTTCTTTTTTTTTTAATGAACGAACCCTCCGAAAGAAAATAAAAGAGTTGGAATTGCATGTCCCGTGCTTTTATTGTGACAAGGAATTGAGATAGCCGGAAGCCAACTCAGCCCGAAAGAGACAGCTCCAATCCCACCACGGAAATGAGCAGCTCTCTTCAGAAGATAAGCTCCTCCACCCCCACCCCACCCTCTCTCCTCTTCTTTTTTTCTGCCCTTTTCTTTTTTCTTTCTTTTCTTTTCTTCTTCTTCTTGCTGCTGTTATTGTTGCCGAAGAAAAGTGACGTCGGATCGTTAAAAGGATTTGATGAAGAAATGAGAATGAATTTTTATTTATGTTGTCAGTATAGATTGCTTTTGCTTGATGGATCGCAGACTGTTATTTCTCGCAGAAAATTGAATATAAAGAAAAAATATATATATATCCGATATTTTATGTGTCGAACATCATTGACGTGTGTGTATAGAGTTGTTCAATTCTCTCGTTTATAGTGGTGATTCAATTTTCAATAAATGGTCATGCTGGTTTTGCACGATGTACATTTTGTGTGTGTGTGTGTGTATAGAGTCAAATATGTTGGTCTTTGGTTATAAACATGCCGTAAAGTTGTATGAAATGTTTTTGCAAAAAAAACATAGCTGACATAAGTAACACCGTCTTTATATAATTTTGTTAACAAATTGTGGTTATTTAGTGAATTTTTTAATAGATTGGTATAGCTATGTGCTGAAACTACTATGTACTTTTTTTTTTTTTAATTTCCATTATTATTTTTACTATACCAATAACGAAATATACACTGTATTGATGGCCCGAATCGTGGCAACGTGCGCTACTGGTGAGCATTAGGATCGGTGTTCAACCCACTAGCGGCTTTGTTGTAGACACTGTTTCAAAAACCACGAGACTCAATGGCATTTGTGATGTTCAGCATCTTGCCTCGGGAATCGAACTGCCTGGTGGCAGTTTTCCCCCATACGCGGGGGTAGTTCCCCTAAAGATCCTCCCGGAAGGCACTGCCCTACTTCTTCAGTGACTCAAAGCCAAATCACGCTTCTGCCAACGGATGCTCCATCACAACAGAAGCTGCCCCTTTCCCTCCATTCATGAGTAGATTACTCATGGGATATCCATTCCGCATTGCAGACACTGAGGGTTAGACATGTTTTTCTTTATTCATCATGAATATTTCCTGAGTGTTTATAGGGTGGACTTCAGTGATTAAGTTTCTTGTGCTTAAGTTGTGCGTTCTTCAAGTTCAAACTAGAATGACTATCAATCGTGGCAAACCAATGAAAATACGTATAGACCGACCTATTGAATTGGTTCATGTATCTTTGCGATTCTCCTTAATACACCATATTTGGCTATTTATTCGACGTTGGAAGTTTCCTATCTGAACAAATTTGGGGTGCATTATCTTAGATCAGATCACTAATGAAGAATTACATTAAACAGATTTCAATGGTTTTTGTTCTAATCAAAATATTTTAGATTATACAACAAAACTTCGTAAAGGTTTTCCAGGTGTATGAAATCGATAGTCTAGGCAATAGATTCAAAACAAGATGCGTGATCTTATAACAGAAACTTATCTGATTAATAGCATGTAATTATCAGACTAAATGCTCAAATACGGTTTTTCAATACTGTCATTATTAAATACCCCTCCAAGGGAAATAAATAGCTGTCTAGTGTCCAATTGACTAGCGCTCTGGCGGTTGATACCACAGACTTCATGTTCGAATCCTGGTGGTGGCATGGGTGTTTGTTGGGGGTTCGGAACCCACATTAAACTGTTGGGCGCCTTCGAATTATCTTAAAGTCTAAAGAAAATGACCATAGGGTGACAAACCAAAGAAAAATATTATTTGCTTTTTATCATATTAATAATTAACATATATACATATATATATATATATGAATTAGAAGAATATATTTTTGCTTTTTACTGAGACAGACATATAATTGTTTCTATCTTAAATTTTTAATAAATTCCATCATAAGATTTAATTAGACCGCTTTGAGCTACTTTTTCACACTGTTTAGGTCTGTCTGAAAATAGGTTTTTTTCAGAGTCGATATTTAAGTTTAGTTATCAATTTAATCAAATGTAAAATTTATCTGAGCATTTTTTTTTCTTTAGAAGTTCAAATCCTTTAGAAAGTACCTTTAACACCTGTAAAAATTACTTCGATATTCAGAAGCAAGGAAAGTTATCTATACTGTATATATTAAGTTATTATATACAGTGTATATAATCCCGATGTTGTTTTAAAAAATAGGGATGGATGTAGCTTAAAGAATAGTTTGTTTTTTTCGATACATATTTTTTTGAAAAATGTAAGAATTTAAAATGTACTTTTAAAATTAAATATCTTTTTACTATTCCATATAATTTGATATTCTTATTTAATGTATAATTCGAAAGCTGGGTAAAACTGACCTTATGTGTATGCCAGTGGCCTTGAATATTTTCCGGCCCAAAATATATTTATTTTATAATGGCCAAATTAATGAAAACCAATGTATTAAAAAAATTCGTTATGTGTGCATCCATATATTCAAAAATTAAAATCGTAAGTCCGAAAAAATTCTTATTTACTCCATAAACGAAATTCTTATTTACTAAAATAGTTGCTCTTCGCTAAGCATAAGTTTCATTTTTTTTTTTTATGAAGAAATTCAATTAGAAAAGAAATGAAGTAAAAGCAAAAGGGATGCTAGAAGTTATTTTTAAAAGAATTTATGTTTATCTCCTTTTTATGATTTCACAAATCGCCTTTATTCATATTTGTTTTAATTATTCTGATATCTTTTCATCCCGAAAATTCGATCCACTGAACCAGTTCAAAATTGCCATTGTTAAGCGCATTTTAATTGGATGGATATCATTAAAAATTTTCGAATTTTTCAATTTTAATTATCAAAATTCAACGATAAGAAGAAGTAGCAGATCACGAAAATAAAAAAAAAAAACTAACTCTTCTTCCATTTTGATGTTTGTGAATGTAAGAATTATAAACTGGCTTCCTGATTTGGAAATTAAAAAGAAAAAAAAAATTTGAATCGCTGTTTTCTAACGGAACTAATTAATTCTAATTTGGAATGATCCTTTGTTGATAAAAAAGGGGGCTTCCATTCTTATTTTAATTAACTTTCATATTAACATTATTTATTTGCCTGTTTTTAATAACGTTTCGTGTACATTTTCTTATTGTAGAGTATGTCGTATTTTATATTTCGTGGTAATTGTTTTATCTCCTTTTCAGAAATATTTATTTCTAATAATGTTCTTTTACTGTAATAAAAGTGATTTTTAAGAAACTGTAAATGTTTTATATATATGTATTATTTTTGAGATGCTTTGCTTTAGGTTTTTTTGAAGAATTTATGCTTTGCTTTAGGTTTTTTTTTAACATTTATATTAATTATTTTCATTACTATCTTTACAATTTTATCTTCTCTCGATGTCGGGTAAAATCTTTCAAGTTATATTTCAGATAACACGAAATTTAATCTTAATAATAATTATTGAATAAGTAATAAATTTAATGTGATAAATTTATTAATATTATACTTTATATTAACACGACAATTTTCTTTGGGGGAACGAAACCGTCGGGTTAAAATCTTTAAAAAGCAAGTTTTGATTTCAGATAAGAGCATAAAGAGAAAAAATAATTAATAACTTAATAATAATTATTGAATAAGTAATAAATTTAAATGTGATAAATTTATTAATATTATACTTTTTTTAAAGTAATTTTGAGCAATTAGAAGATTTTTATCAATTTCAGATTAAAATATTACTCATTTTAAATTAGTGTGGTATTAAGTTCTTATTTAAGTAAAGAAGCAAAAATTACACGTCAATATTCTGTTGAATAGAAGATAGAAAATATTCCCATACAAAAATATAATGTTATGGCACATTATAGTATAACTATTGCACCCAACTTATATAAGAGTTGGTTAAATAATAAAGGGAAAAAAAAACAATTTCCCAACAACAGAAGAAGAAGAAAAGATTCTTCTCTGAAATATCGCTAACAGCCCTGTAAAAATTCCTTCAAAACTTTCCGAAATGTGTAAAAAAAAGTAGAATGGGGCTTAAGTTTCACAAATCCAGCCTTTGAAAGACGGCAAAAAAAGAAAGGAGCTTTCACACACACGCGCACAAATCTATTCTAAGAACAAACTCAAGAAACGCAAACGATTTTATTTCATCTTTAAAAAAATAAGTAAAAAGAAAAAAAAAAAAAAAAAACGAAAAAAATGGCGCCATTGTATACCTTTCATCATTATATCCTCGCCTTTGAGAGGCATATTCTGAACTAAGAATCCGAACAGTAAAAATAAGAAGAAGAAGAAAATAAGAACTAAATTGTTAAGTAAACTACAAAACGAATAAGCGAGGAACGGAAAACTATTCTCTGGGAGAAGAGAATAGTTTATAGAGAGGAGAAGTTCTATAAAAACAAGCGCCGTAACAATGAAATAATCCGGAAAATGTGTTCTTCGTACTTAGTTATCTCTACAGTCGTTTCTTGAAATACTCTTTAGGTGCTAGAACACTAAATGGGTCTGGCCCTTTGCTTGGCCTCCGGGCAAAAAGGGGAAAAAAAGAAAAGGGGAAATACTCGAGGAAAAAGGAAATGGCGACTCAGAAAAAGTACCTTTTTATCCTGGAACTGAACTGGAAAGATGTTCGACTGCTTTTGGACAGGATTTTTCGTTGTAAATTCTGACCAATATCTTAATATCAACTGGTGGATTAAGTCCAATATTATTACAAGCATTTATTTTAATTATGGAAAAAAATGTTAAAGTAAAAAAGGAATTTTAATATTCAAACAAAAAAAAAATTATAAAGTATAACAATGAAGTTGTTTTCTTCAAAAAATAATAGAAAATTGTAAAAAATAAAAAATTATAAAGTATAACAATGAAGTTGTTTTCTTCAAAAAATAATAGAAAATTATAAAAAATAAATATGTAACTAGTTTTTTTATTAGTTTTTATGAATTTTTTATAATAACTAACTACATTTATCTGAGATACAAATTAGATATTTGAATAATAGGATGGAAGTGGAAGAGTTCTTAGAATGTTTATTATATATTAATGGAAAATATGGTAAAAAGGCCTCATTGTGTTTATCATTTTATTTGTCTCATTATGACAAACCATATTGCAATTTAAATAAACGTAAATAACAATTAGTTTGGATTTTATAAAAACTACAGATAAAAGTCTATATATCTTTAAAGAATTGATTTTGTTATGGCAAATTTTTTCCAGCAAATTACGGTGTTTCTACACCAGTGTACAATTCTTTTCGCATTAGGTTGTAAATAATGATGATACCTTTAGATTATAAATAATAATAATTAATGAAGATTAATCATTCATAATTCATTCTAAATAAGCGTGGTATTAAGTTCTTATTTAAGTCAGAAGCAAAAATTACGCGTCACTAATCTGTTGAGCAGAAGATTGAATATCACCAAAAATATTCTCATATAAAAATATAATGCTATGGCACATCATGGTATAACTATTGCACGCAACTTATATAAGATTTGGTTTTTAAAAAATAAAACCAATTTCCCAGCAACAGAAGAAGAAAAAATGAAAGTTTTAATATTTTATTCTTCTCTGAAATATCGCTAACAGCCCTGTAAAAATTCCTTCAAAACTTTTCTCAAATGTGTAAAGAAAAAGTAGAAGGCAGCAAAAGTTTCACAAATCCAGCCTTTGAAAGACAGTAAAAAAAAGAACGAGCTTTCACACACACGCGCGCACAAATCTATTCTAAGAACAAACTCAAGAAACGCAAACGATTTTATTTCATCTTTAAAAAAAAAAAAAAAAAAAAAAAAAAAAAAAAAAAAAAAAAAAAAAAAATGGCGCCATTGTATACCTTTCACCATTATATCCTCGCCTTTGAGAGGCATATTCTGAACTAAGAATCCGAACAGTAAAAATAAGAAGAAAAAGAAAAAAAAACTAAATTGTTAAGTAAACTACAAAACGAATAAGCGAGGAACGGAAAACTATTCTCTCGGACACACAAGAGGAGAAGTTCTATGAAAACAAGCGCCGTAACAATGAAATAATCCGGAAAATGTGTTCTTCGTACTTAGTTATCTCTGCAGTCGTTTCTTGAAATACTCTTTAGGTGCTAGAACAACTAAATGGGTCTGGCCCTTTGCCTGGCCTCCGGGCAAAAAGGGAAAAAAGAAAAGAAAAAAAGGAAAAATACTCGGAGAAAAAGGAAATGGCGACTCCGAAAAAGTACCTTTTTATCCTGGAACTGGAAAGATGTTGGACTGGATTTTTCGTTGTCAATTCTGACCATATCTTAATATCAACTGGTGGGTTAAGTCGAATATTATTACAAGCAATTATTTTAATTCTGGAAAAAAATGTCAAAATAAAAAGGGATTTTAATATTTCAAATAAAAGTTAATTGTAAAATAAAACAATGAATTTATTTTTTCAAAAAATAATAGAGTATTGTAAAAATAAATATATAACTAGTTTTTTTATTAGTTTTTATGAATTTTTTTATAATAATTAACTACATTTCTGTGAGACACAAATTAGATATTTGAATAATAGGATGGAAGTGGGAGATTTCTTAAAATGGATTTTTTTTCATAATTAAAATAAATGTGCAGAGGAATGTGTAAATCATCCAGAACCATCCTATGTACCAAATTGGTGGCATACCGTATTGGCACAATACACTATGTTAGCACAATCTGGATACAATTTAAGAAGATGGAAGTGGAAGAGCTCTTAGAATGTTTATTTAATAATCCTTTCGTCCTATTATTTGAACAATAGGATGGAAGTGAAAGAATTTGTAGAATATTTATTATATTTGAATAAAAGTATGAAAGTGGATGATTTCTTAGAATGTTTATTATACTTGAATAATAGCATGGAAGTGGAATTTTGTTCAACAATATTTACAAATTATTTGATGTTCGCGACATTTTTATTTTTTTAGATTAAATTTTTGATATTTTTAATTTGAATTTTTATTTTATTTTAATTTAATTGTTTAAAAATATTATTTTTTGCATTGATACAGATGCAATATATACAGAAAATTAAATAATGTATTACATTGATTTTATACATTATATTAGTATTTAATAAAGAAATGCAATATGTTGGCGCTATGGTGAAATAATGGTGTTTACTTCTAAATTTCTGCCTTTATTTATTTTTCTCTTTTAATTCGATGCTTTTTTTAAAAAAGTTATTTCATGGGTTAATTTTATTTCTGCAGTAAAGCTACATTCACTAATGATATTATTCTCATGCACACATTATTAGTGAATGATTATGATTCAAATAAAAATGATTCATTCATTTTCGTAAGCAGAGATAGAAATTAAGCTTTTCACTTCCATTCTCCAAGTAACCACGATTTAATTACTGCCGATTCTGTCTCTGGGGCATATTCTTCTCAAACTATGATATTATTTATTACATATTTTTATTCTTACTTGATTGTAAGTAAATCATTAACATTTTATTGTTATTGTCGTGTCGTTATGGGTGTTAACATGTATTTATAAATATTTTTTGCGTTAAGGTAAAATTGTTTGTAATCATTATATAATTCATATGTATATGCTTCCTTCTATAATAATTATATAATAAAGAAGGTATATGTCTCTGAAGGTATTCGAGCCCGTGGATTTATTTTTGGTATGGGTTATTGCGGATTTTGAGGTATATTATTGAATGGGTTATTGCTGTATTCTTAATGTTTAATGAGTGTTTTGGGGAGACGGTTTGGCGTGTTCTTTCTCGATTCGATTAATTTGTATGTGGTGTTGCTTTAGGTTTTAAAACCTAATAACAACCCCATTTGCAGTTGGTCCTTTCTGCCACTTTTTTAGACAATGATGCTAAACTCCATTCATCTTGGTGCCTAGGTTTCCCATGTCACCCGTTGATATCATCGTCAATACATGTAAGAGAGTGTTGTTGTTTTTTTGTGTGTTTTCATGTGTTTTATTTTTAAATGAACATTATTTTTGAAAAAGTCCCACTTTGCCAACAGTTGTATGCAAAAGAAATGGATTTCAGCAACAGAACCATGGACCCTTATTCTGAGATGTTAAGTCTCATATTTTTTTCTTTATTATTGCAATATATTCTAAACATATTCAAATGTCTGATGAATGCTTTATAGATGACATTTGTGATAATATAATATTAATTGTATGCCTTACTAACTATTGTTGTTGTTCTAATGTAGCTGGCAATACAGAGACATTTAATCCTTATGCCATAAGCAAGGGCTGCATTGCTGTTACTCATTTAGCACTATCCAAAATATTTATAACACTCATATCGACACGACACTATCTTGTTTCTGGTGTGAATAAACATGTTAAATCTATAGGCTGGAAAGTCATTTCATTGGGCAGAATGAAGCAAATTTCCTGGATGCTTGGTCTCAGAACATTTATTTCTAATTAAGGTTGCATCAGGAGTTAAACATTGACCTAATCGAGGTGGTCATACCATTCTTAAATGGTTAATATGATTACGGATTCATGTGAAACATTTAGAAACGCAAGTGTCTTCGCTTCTCTTCACACCCAACAATTTGAAAAACAATATGTATTTGAATGTGAATGAATTTGTGGGGATTTTTGTCGTGAAAAGTTTTAAAAATATATAATTTTTATTACAACCTGTTTTCTTATATAATCCATCAAAATCGTACCTAAAACATTTAGAAATACTTACTGGTGTCAAGTTTAGAAAAGAAGAAGAAAAAAAAGTGATCGAAGTTCTGTCACTCTTCCTGAAAATTTATTTCGTCCTCTGACCCTTTTGATGTCCGGACATTTTTCTTTTCTTTTTCTTTCTCTATGCTTTTGCCTTACTCCGGGCCATGTCAGTGGGACATATTCTTTTCTTGTCTCTGTCGATTCGCTCCTGTGCCATTACCTTTTCTTTTTTCACTTGTCTACCGTCGGAAAAAGTCCCTGATTGCCTTTGGATATCCCTCCATTATCGGGTTTGGGGATAAAAGTAGGGTTTGGTTAATCAACCCCACCGTCGGTCCTGTTTTGGGGGAAAGGGGTTTCAACATTTTTTATGGCCTGTTTCCGCACACGTTTACTGCAATCTTATTCGTGCAGAAAAGTGCTTCCGCTGTGCAAAGGTTTAATTTTCTCTCTCTCTCTCTCTCTCTTCTGCCAAAGGTTATTTGTTTCGGTGACAAATATGATCCACTTGTTTGCCGGTCCTTTAGCTTTATTTATTTAAGCTTGTTATAGAATGCTCAGAAAACTAATAAATCAATAGGATTATCGAAGAAAAGAAAACTATAATTTCCACCCAATCTACTCATATTTTTTTTTTTTTTTATTATTTTTTTTTTTTAAATAAAATTGGTAAAGAATGTTTTCTCGGGGTACTAGTGATCGATGTTGATAATAGTGATACGTCTCTGACTTTCACGACGTTGATAATAGTGATATGCCTTTATCTCATTTTTTTTATAAATGTGGTAAAGAATGCTCGCTCGGGGTACTAGTGATCGATGTCGATCAGATTGATAATAGAGCTTTTTTTCCTCTTGTAACGCGTGCATTCTATCTCTTCGATTTATAAGAGAACTAATAACTAACTAACTTTGCTTAACTCACTAACCATTTTATGTTGTTGTTGTTCTAATACAGCTGGAATAGACATTTATCTTTATGCCATGAGCAAAGACTGCACCGCTATTACTCCTTTGGCACTACCCAGGGGGCACGTGTCGCTTGAAGATATGCTGCGGACGCGAGTAACACTACCCCCACAATGCTCAACGAGATTATTAGACCGGCACTTACAGTTTAAAATGGATTCCGAACCACTATAGGCATGCATGGCACCGCCGGGACTGGAACCCGAAACCTGTGGTACCGAGCGCCAGAGCGCTAACCACTAGGCCATCAGATCCCTTATATTTAACTATTTAAATTGCAAATATTAATAAATATATTATTTATTTATATTTAAAATCATAAAAAAAATGTTTATAAACATATATTAACACTCATATCGACAACAATATCTTGTTTCTGGTGTGAATAAACATGTTAAATCTATAGGCTGGAAAGGCATTCTAATAAACGGAACGAAGCAAATTGTCTTGATGTTGCACTTGATAACATTTATTACTAATTGAGGTTGCATCTGGGGTTAAACGTTGATCCACTACGTGGTCATACCATTCTTAAATTTTCAATATGTTTTACGGATTTATGTTAAACATTTAGAAACACGAGTATAATTTATAACACAACACATATATAATTTATATTACAACCGGTTTTCTTATATAATCTATCAAAATCGTACACAATACATTTGGAAATGCTTACTGGTATACTCTCTAATGTCAATTTTAATAAATGAAAAGAAAAGAAAAAAAGAGTGATCGAAGTTCTATCACTCTTCCTGAAAATTTATTTCATCCTCTGACCCTTTTGATGTCCGGACATTTTTCTTTTTCTATACTTTTGCCTTATTTCGGGCTATGTCAGTGGGACATATTCTTCTCTTTTCTCTGTCGATTCGCTCCTGTGCCATTACCTTTTCTTTTCTTTTTTTCCCCCGTCCACCGTCGGAAAAAGTCCCCAATTGCCTTTGGATATCCCTCCATTATCGGGTTTGGGGGTAAAAATAGGGTTTGGGGGAATCAACCTCACCGACAGTCCTGTTTTGGGGGGTTTCAGCATTTTTTACGGCCTGTTTCCGCACACATTCACTGCAATCTTATTCGGGCAGAAAAGTGCTTCCGCTGTACAAAGATTTGATTTTTTTCTGCTCTCTCTCTCTTCTGCCAAAAGTTATTTGTTTTGGTGACAAATATCATCCACTTGTTTGCCAGTCCTTGAGCTTTATTTTTTTAAGCTTGTTATAGAAAGCTCAGGAAACTAATAAATCAATAGGATTATCGAAGAAAAACTATAATTTCCACCGAATCTACTCATTTTTTTTATAAAATTAGTACAGAATGCTTGCTCGGTGTACTAGTAATCGAAGTTTATGCGATTGATTATAGAGAATTTTTAACGCGTATGTTCTATCTCTTTCACTTGTAAACTTTTCTTAACTTACTGGCCATTTTATGTTGTTGTTGCTCTAATGTAGCTGGCAATACAGCGATAGTTAAACTGTATGCCATAAACAAGGGCTACTCCGCTGTTACACATTGAGCACTACCCAGGGGGCACGTGTAGCTGGAAGATATGCTACGGACGCGAGAAACACTAACCCCACAAAGCTCTACGAGAGTATTAGACCGGCACTTATGGTTTAAAGTGGATTCCGAACCACTATAAACATTCATAACACCGCCGGGACTGGAACCCGAAATCTGTGGTACCGATCGACAGAGCGCTAGCCACTCGGCCATAAAGCGCATTATATTTAACTATTTAAATTGCAACTAATAATACATACATTTTTTATGTTTAAAATCATAACAAAAATATTTTTAAATACATATTAACACTCATATCGATACGACAGTATCTTGTTACAGGTGTGAATAAGTATGTTAAATCTATAGGTTGGAAAGGCATTCCATTAAGCGGAATGAAGCAAATTTCCTACATGTTAATATTTATATATACTAGTAAATTTCCTAGATATTAATAACATTTATTACTAATTGAGGTTGCATCAGAAATGTTGATCCACTAGGTGGTCATACCATTCTTAAATTTTCAATATGTTTCACAGATTTATGTTTAACATTTAGAATCCAAGTGCCTTCCCTTCGTCTCACACCCACACACTTTGGAAAACAATATGTATTGTAATAGTGAATATTTGTTGTGAAAAGTTTTAGAAATATATGATTTGTGACAACATGTTTTCTCATATAATCTATCGAAATCGTACGTAAAACATTTAGATATACTTACTGGTTTACTCTGTAATGTCATGTTTAATAAATGAAAGGGAAAGAAAAAAAAAAGTGATCGAAGTTCTATCGCTCTTCCTGAAAATTTATTTCGTCCTCTGACCCTTTGGATGTCCGGGGCATTTTTCTTTCTTCTTTCTCTATGCTTTTGCCTTACTCCGGGCCATGTCAGTGGGACATATTCTTTTCTTTTCTCTGTCTATTCGCTCCTGTGCCATTACCTTTTCTTTTCTTTTTTCCCTCATCCACCGTCGGAAAAAAACCCCAATTGCCTTCGGATATCCCTCCATTATTGGGTTTGGGGATAAAAATAGTGTTTGGGGGAATCAACCACACCGACAGTCCTGTTTTGGTGGTGGGGTTCAACATTTGTTACGACCTGTTTCCGCACACATTTACTGCAGTCTTATTCGTGCAGAAAAGGGCTTCTGCTGCACAAAGGTTTAATTTTTTTTTCTCTCTTCTGTCAAAAGTTATTTGTTTTGGTGACAAATATCATCCACTTGTTTGCCAGTCCTTTAGCTTTATTTTTTTTAAGCTTGTTATAGAAAGCTCAGGAAACTAATAAATCAATAGGATTATCGAGGGAAAAGCAAACTATAATTTCCACCGAATCTACTCATTTTTTTTTTTTTATAAAATTGGTAAAGAACCCTTACTAGGGGTACTAGTAATCGATGTTTATTCGATTGATAATAGTGATAAGCTTTTATCTTTATACAATATGTTTCAATTATACTATGGATTCTTTATCCATGTGAAAAATTTAGCATTTTTTTTTTTCCTTTTGAAACTTATCTATTATATCTCTTTGACTTATAAGCGACCTGATGGCTAATTGGTTAGAAGTCTGACCTTCAAAACCACAGGCTTCAGGTTCGAATTCTGGCAACGGCAAGGATGTCTGTTAGCGGTTCGGAATCTCTTTAAACTATTGGTTCCGGTCTATTTAGTCCTAGTGCGCACAAGATGATTGTAGAGCTGCAAACCAAACCTAGATGTTTTAGCCTGATAATGTTTATTCCTAATTGAGGTTGCAGCAGGGGCTAAACGTTGAACCATCGAGGTGGTGATATCGTTCTTAATGGTCAACAAAGTTTCACAGATTTATGTTCAACATTTAGAAACGAAGTGCCTCCCTTTGTTTTCACACCAACACACTTTGGAAAACAATATGTATTTTAGTGGTTAATTTTTGTTTTGAAAAGTTTTAGAAATATATATTTTATATTACAACCGGTTTTCTTATACAATCCATCGAAATCGCACATAAAACATTTAGAAATACTGACTGGTTTTACTCTGTATGTCAAGTTTAATAAATGAAAAGAAGAAGGAAAAAAAAGAGTGATCGCAGTTCTATCACTCTTCCTGAAAATTTATTTCATCCTCTGACCCTTTGGATGTCCGGGGCATTTTTCTTTCTTCTTTCTCTATGCTTTTGCCTTACTCCGGGCCATGTCAGTGGGACATATTCTTTTCTTTTCTCTGTCTATTCGCTCCTGTGCCATTACCTTTTCTTTTCTTTTTTCCCTCATCCACCGTCGGAAAAAGTCCCCAATTGCCTTTGGATAACCCTCCATTATCGGGTCTGGGGATAAAAATAGGGTTTTGGGGAATCAACCACACCGACACTCCTGTTTAGGGGGGGGGGGGGTAGGCTCAACATTTTTCCTCTGTACAAAGGTTTAATTTTTTTTTTTCTCTCTCTCTCTCTTTCTTCTGCCAGAAGTTATTTGTTTTGGTGACAAATATCATCCACTTGTTTGCCCGTCCTTTAGCTTTACTTTTTAAGCTTGTTATAGAAAGCTCAGGAAACTAATAAATCAATAGGATTATCGAAGAAAAGCAAACTATCATTTCCACCGAATCTGCACATTTTTTTTTTATATATATAAAATTGGTAAAGAATGCTTTCTTCGGGGTACTAGTAATCGATGTTGATAATAGTGATATGTCTTTGCCTTTCACGACGTTGATAATAGTGATATGCCTTTGTCTTTCACTATAAAATATGTTCAATTTATAGTAGGAATTCTTTAATGCTTCAGCAAATTGAGCATTCTTGCAACGCTTGCATTCTATCGCTTTGGTCATTTTATAATTCGGACAACAGTTCCCGGAATCAAACTTAAAACTGTGGAGACAATGCGACCGTAGAATTTTAAAGGTATCCGCCCAAGAACGAAATTTCTATTTAACAGTCCGATTGTCCATGCGAGACTGTATTACAATCTCTATCAAGTCTACTCATTTTTTTAATTAAATTTAGACAAGAGAGTTTACTCATGTAATTAGTGTTCGCGACTTCTTTTTCATTGGCACAATAGCTCCATGGTGGACCAAGGCCTTCCGCCTACTAGCAGATTTCGAAACAAGAGATGTTTTCGTTTTTTACGGTTAGGATTGTTAGACCAACGTCCAACAGTCATATTAGACCGGCACCTACGGTTTAAAGTGGATTCCAAACCACTGCAAACATCCCGAGCTCCAGAACTCTAGTCACTCGGTTATCAGGCCCCGTTCGAGACTTACCTTATTTATAATATTGTTAGCTGCTATGTGTGTCAGGATGAAATACCAATATATCTTTCTATTTACATTAGTTTATTTACACTATTAGTACATACATACACATGGCACCCCGTGCCTCTTCTACAATAGCATTAATAGTTAAAAGCCAAGAGCCGGTCCCTGACCGTCTGTTTCGATCTGACGCTCCTAGCGTTCACCTCGTGGTCTCAACATCTCACCGCAACTGGTACTTACCACACCGTTAAAATCCCAGTTACTGGTCACAGTTACCAGTTATAATCGCGACCTCTCGCGGTTATATAATAATAATTAAACCTTACAATATAATGTCCTTTTATTTAAATTTGAATACATTTCGCGTGACAAATTCTAAAATTATCTTACATATATATATAAAGTGTGTTCGTGACATATTATTATACATCAATTTGGCTTCATAAAATATTGAAATAGAAATAAAATTAGCATAGAATAGAAATAGAAGAAAATAGAATTTTTTTAGATGTTGTTTTTTAAATATTTTATTATTAATATTATTACTGAATGTCGGGAAAATGATTTATTTCAGTATGTTTTTTCACAGTATTATTTTTTTTAAAATCTTTTGGCATATTTATTTTTTAATTCTCCATAAAAATAATAATAATAAAAAAAATCTTTTGTAATGTTTTTTTTATATTTTATTTTATTCTCCATTCTAGAAATTCTAAGAAAAATGTATAGTTATTTGCAATATTGTAAATCAGTTCTTCCAAAAAGAGTTGTTCATTTTTCTCAACCTTAAAGTAAAGTTACAATTTATTATTATCACTGTTCGAAGGTTTGTTGTAGAAAATGGTGAGGTATAATGTTAGCGGCGACATTCTATCTCCGTCGTTTGAACGTTCAGAATTTTCAATATCTAAAACTTACTTAATATTCCAAAAACTCTGCTTCTCTTATGGACGTACTAGACAGCATCAGTGCATCAAGTATTTATTGAAGTTAACTTTATTTTACACTCTTTACTGAGATAGTTGGAGGGGGGTAGATCTTAACCGGCAGCTACAGTACATCTGGGAGTCCAGGAAGCATCAAGATGAGCAGCCCCCAGCCCATCCAGCATCGCGCTATAAAATGCTTATAAATTTCAACCATGTGTTCTAAAGATATTGCATTCGACTTTAGCGATGTGATTTATTTAATATTTCCGAAAAACATTTATTTTGTTTTTAAAATGTGTATTCCCTTTATAACATCCTTAAATAGAATTTAGTTTCATGTACACTTATTTTTCTTTCATATTAAATTCATGTCTCTTCTATGTAATATTTCATGACAAAATTATACTGAAAAAAGTATTCTTTAACTATTGTATATGATTTATACTATATTTGAGAAAACTGCAAAATTGGGCCTTTTTTTATTTTATTAATGCTTTAAAAGTGGTGATGTTACAGAAATATTTCGAATTTCAACTTTTCCATTGGAAATGTGTTTGCGTTAATATATTTTTTAAAAACCATTTTACAAAAAAATAAATTTAAAAAAAAAGAAAAAATTGCTGAAATCTGCTCGGCGAATTACAACTTATCATGTAAGAACATTCGAGAACGGAGTAATAAACTCAGGAATATGCCAATGTTTAATAATGCACAAAATGTATGAAGCAATTGATTGGAATACTACAAGAATGGCCAAATTCAATAGCCACATGAACATAGCAATGTTGAATAGATCAAGAACTTCATGAAGAATGAATTGTTTAAGAATCTCTAAAAGAATATACAAAAGTAAGATAAATGTAATCGTAAATGAAGAATGAAGTCTTCCCAATTCTACTAGAAACGTTATCACATTCAATAGCCAAAAGAATATATCAAAGTTTGAAAATACTAGGCATGACTGAAGTATTCCAAATACAATAAGAAGCACTATACAGCTCAATAGGCATGGGATAAAAATGCCAAAAGTGATAAATATAAAACTACAAAAAAAAAGGAATTGATCAACGCACTACGAGTACTTATAGCCATTGCATATACAAAATGTTTAAAATCCCAACCCAAAACATGACAGGTGATTCAAAACCATACTACAAAACACTTCAAGCAAAAGCCAAATTCTCCAGAAAATTCCTGAATTGAACGTTATTCATGAATGATTTCAAGAGTTAAGGGGCCCAAAGTACCATTTTCAGCCAAAATTTGCAATGGAGTTTTATTTGTTCGAACATCATTTTCGAATAACGTCACGGACAACATCATGTTCATCATCATCATTGCCGCAACAGCCCCATGGTTTGCCTACTGGCAGATTTCAAAACATGATATGTCGTCTTTTTGCGGGGTAGGGTTGCCAGCTCTACGCCCAACGCTCTAGAGACATGTTAGACTGGTACCTACAGTTTAAAGTGGATTCCATACCACTACAAACATCCATGGCACCGCCAGGACTCGAACCCGAAACCTGCATCATGTTCACACAAGATAAAAGAAATTCAACTCCTTTTTTTAAAAAAATCAATTGCTATTCTAAAAACTTTTCAAAAATGCTTCTCGTTTTGTCGTCTTACCAGTACATCTATAAAACTTTATTACAATTTTGATTGTTTCATTACCAAAAAATAATGCATAAAAAATAACAAAGAGATTCTGGTGATAAAAGAGCCTTTTTTTTCCCATACATATTGTGCCTTCCAGAACATGGCGTCTCAGAATTTATTATGTATCAACTCTCTTCTCCGCTTTCACGTAATAGTGTTTCCCAAATGGGGCACCTCGTAATCCTGGAGGTCTTACGACGACCAGCCACGGCCACAAAAGTTGCTGCTACCAGAAGAATCGAAACACTCCCGACAAAACATAAATTCATCCCTGCCAAAAAAGATCAGCCTATACTTTCGAAAGAGAACTCTCTGTTGCTATTTATTTCCGTGTTATTTATTATTATGGGCCGTAAGAATGGGATTTGAGGAATATATATATTTTGTCCACCCCGTACTACTACGTTCGATTTTTTTCTTTTTTCTATTCTTTTCTTTTTACCAATTGTTCTATTCTCCGAACCCTTCGCGTTCTTGAGTAGGTGCCACGGGTATCATTCAAAAAGATTTATTAAACTTATAACGAATTTTCTTTTTTTATTATTGTGTAGGGTTCTTTTTTATCTATTTCCTTCTTATTCTTATCGGATTTCATATTACCAAAAAAAAAAAAAAGATTGTAGCACTGAAATTTATGTCGTTTTGGATGATTTTGTGTATCCAGTTATGTGAGCAATTTTGGAAGTTAAAAAAAAATTATTGTATGAAAAATTATGTGCTTAAATTTTGTTTTAATATTTTAGTCAAAACTTAAATATGCGATATAAAGAATGAAAAAAAAACTAAACACAAATACGAGGAAAAAACATAAATTTAAATTCCAAGAACACCAATATCCATTTAAAATGGTATTGAATTTAAACTTTGCCTAAGATTCCATTTTGTAACTATAATTTTTTTTTTTTTCAAATTTCATTTTAACTCTTTTCCAAATCCGAGCTCAGTAGTAACATGAGCCGCTGGTGAGCATTAGGGATGAGATACAGTCCACTGGCAGCATTGTTGTAGACACTGTTTCAAAAAACGACGAGGAAACTCGATGGCGTTTGTGATGTTCAGCATCTTGCCCCATTTGTCAGACTACCTGGTGGGAGTTTTCCGGGTTTTCTCCCATACTATGCGCAAATGCGGGTTTGTTTCCAATAAAAGATAACTGCCCTCCTTCTTCAGCGACTCGGTGCCAAGTCAGACTTGTATCTAAGGGTGCTCTATCACAATAGAAACTGCACCCCTTCCCCCTTCCATGAGTAGACTACTCATGGGATGGCCGTCCCGCTGCCGGATATCGAAATTTAGTCGCAACAATAACTCTTTTCCCAACCATAGGATATATAACTTTACAATGATATGCAAACTGCTCCAACCCATTAGAGGTTATTGTGAAACTGCTCAAACCCATTATAGGTTATTAGTATAAAATCTGCCATTGGTATTCTACTATCTTTTCAATAAACGGGAATTAAAACAGAAAACTATGACGGTTACAAAATGTAAAAATGCAAATTTCGTTTATAACGAAGACACATTTTAGATAAAGTAGTACAGCATTATGTAGGAGGAGATTAGATGTGTGTTAAATGTTTTATAACAGTCAATACGATGCCCCAGCAACATGACCGAGTAAGATGAAAGGCCATCGGTCATTTACAGGTTACTCAACCTCAATTTTTTGTAACGAAAGCCTTCAATGTGCCCAAAAGTGTCATTTCTAGTGTATGGAAATTGGTATTTGGAAACCTGAACTGTTACTACTTTTCCTTTGTGACGAACCAAAAACTAGCGCCACCAATTGAGATGGCTGATTAACTATGCAATGAACTGACACGTGATCGTAATGTTCCTGGAATATCTTCTTTTGTTTATGTAAATGTCTGTTCTATGCTCGTTTTGTGCCTGTGTATCATCTCCGTGAATGCTCATGAAACCGGGATTAAAAAGGTTTAAAGACATAACCGTGTCCTTATTGAAGTCTCATCCTGAAAATCATTTGAAAATCTTATGGCACAAAGAAAATGGCCTCAATTTGACCCAGATTTTCCCAAAATTTAGCTCTAGCACTTCCGAAAATGTTACCATTCTGGAAAATGTTTGTTTAACCATCTTTGCAATAAATAATAAAAAACCCTTAAATCCTGCAGATCGTGGCGAGGAGGTGTCTCTGGTCGGAATGGATGAAGTACGTCGAAAGAATGGTAGGGCCATCCTTGGCGTGGATGCCATTACATTTTGCTCAGTTAAGATCTGCTGGTATGGAAGCCAATTCTGACTTTTGCCTCCAGGTTCTCCGGATCTTTGATTTTCAGAAGCTGTTCCAGTTTTTCCTTTTGTTCTGAGCCTTTCTTCTAAAAAACATTAATCCTCCTCTTGTTTATGGTCTTTTGAAGATTCTTGGATTTGTGGACTTGATAAAGCCTGCGGCTAGGTCTTGGGGAATAAATCAGGAACAACAACAAGGTTAAAAAAAATTTATAAGCTCTTTGTAAGCAGTGGTATAACGCAACGTATTAAATTTGTGTTGTATATTGCTGAAAAGGTGAGGGTACGCTCGGCTTCATGCACAATTTCCAAAAAATTGGTATGTAATTCAGAAAATTTGAAATTTTTTATTTTTAATTGAATCTTTAAAAACATTTAATTCCACTATCAGCCACGCATAAATTTTTAGATGTTATTTTATAGATTAATAATTTTAATATGTGTTATTCATATGATTTTTTTCTAATCTTTCATTTATGTAGACTTTTTTTTTTCATTCTCAGTAACCTTTGCACGCAAATATGTATTCATATCACTTTACATTGAAAAAAAATTATCCCAATACGCCTACTTGTGAAAACTCGCTTTATTCAAATATTATCAAATGGTATACTAAGCCTTAACTTTTTTTTATTTGTTAAATTAAATCTTAATGCATTCAATTATATATCCCCGAGGTCACACTCACCCTGATCCACTTCCAGCGTGCCAAGGTGTCTCGCATTTCAAAAGTCCCACATTGTGAAATGTTCATCCATGTTGTCAGTTACATTGAACTTCCATTTTCCTGTCAAGTTCGAAAATTCATCTCATTTCCGCGAGCCACCTGCTTTTCGTGGGGCCACGCCCATGAAGGATGACTTTTCAATACTCGACGTTCTTAATTAAGTCGCCTTCTTGTTGATGGGAATCGCTGAAGCGGTCACCCGTTCACGTTCGAATTAATAAGCTTAATTTCTTAACTTTTGCTGCGAGGATTATCGTTTCATGAATAAATCAATTGGAAAGATTTTATTGATAAGGCCCGACGTGTTTAATTTCTAAATGGAGGAACTTCTGAAACTTGGTAGTTTTGGAACAACAAATTGTTCTGGAATAAAAAAGAATTCTTTTGGGATTTGGTGTGTTTTCTATTGTTGCTATAAATCGTTTTGATTTAAGAAGTCTTAATTATGCCTTGTGTTTTTAGAATGTTAGAACATCATATTATTCTTTAATGAAAATAATTCTTTTGAGATTTAGTGTGTTTTCTATTGTTGCTATAAATCGTTTGATTTAAGAAATCTTTATTATTTCTTGTGCTCTTGGAACCTGTTTAGAATATTAGAACAACAAATTGCTCTGGAATAAAAAAGAATTCTTTTGAGAGTGAGAATTTTTTTGGTGTATTTTCTATTGTTGCGATAAATCTTTGGATTTAAGAAGCCTTAATTATTTTGTGTGCCGCTATTGGAGCCCGTTAGAAATATTAGAACATCAAATTGTTCTGGAATAAGAAGAATTCTTTTGAGATTGGCGTGTTTTCTATTATTAAAACATCAAATTGTTCTGGAAAGAAAGAAATTCTTTTGAGATTTGGTGTGTTTTCTATTGTTGCAATAAATCTTTGGATTTAAGAAACCTTAATTATTTTTTTGTGCTCTTGGAGCCTGTTAGTATTATTAGAACATCAAATTGTTCTGGAATAAAAAGAATTCTTTTGAGGTTTGGTGTGTTTTCTATTTCTACATTTAAGATATTACTTGCATAATCTTTGTGGTAATATTAGTTGTATTAAACTTGTTTAAGTGAATTCCATTTAAAAAAGGATAAAGGATTTTTGTAAAAATTGTATAATCAAAATTATAATAAATTTAATTTTATTGTATATTTAATTAATACTGAGATATTTTTTTATGTTCATAACAATATGAGATAGAAATTTTTAAAATTATTTTTCGTAATATACAACCATAAAAATAATCCTTAGAATAAAAGTTGTTACTAGAATTCAGATTATTTTGATGTCTCGAACTGATTCATGGCGTTTATTAATATTATATTCACTTTAGAATAATTTCTATAATCATATACATTTATAAATTTAGAAATTATTATTTAAAAACTTTATAATTCTAAATATAGTACAATACAAAATTGATTTAATGATCTAGCGGATCTTAGCGGACTAATGATTAATAACTAAGGACATTATTTTTGTTAAATTCTTCAACTGTTGCAATAATAAACGTAAAACGACAAGATAATAAACTTTCCATTAATGTTCCTATTACCGTTTCAGTGTCCATTTTATCAAACTTACTTACATACCCATTCATTGTGACCTAAATCACGATTTTGTTCCTTGCACAAATTAAGTTACCCTAATCGAACATTGATTATACTGAATCCCCCTTTTTTCCCCCAACGACATAGATGTTCCTCAACTGCTGTTCCGTTCAAATAAAGGGAAGTAATAATCCTTTCTTGTCATTTTTCAAAAATATCAAACGATTTTTATCATTTCTTCTACCCCCCCATCCCTTCTCCAATCTTCCCTTTTTTCGCTTGCACAATCGCCCAATATCACTGTGCATCGTCATAGAACACGATCATCTCCCAAATTCTTGCGTGTCTTCCATCCAGAACTGGAGAGCTTGTGCGCCCTGGTGGAAGCCCCGGTGTTTGTCCACCAGCCCCTTTGTAATGGGGCGTACGTCCTGTCCCGTGCATCAATCATTCCTAAATGGGGTGTAATGTTATGGGCGTGGTGCTATATTTTGCCTAGTTTCGGGAGACAATGTTCCATTTTGCGGATTACCCCGTTTCAGTGAGGTTTAGTTGAAAGTAAGGAAGGTTTTGACACTTTGGAAGGCTTTTTTGACATATTTATTAGCCTTATTAACGGAGCTAAAGACCTCGAATCGCCCATCAACGCTCTTTAAGCATTTTTTTATTGTTATTACATTACATTTAATGGTATAAATGGAAGAGAAAGCAAATTTGCGTAATCGTTCGGCAATCTGATTGCTATGTCATTTATTATTCTAAGCTTAGCAACCAAACAAGAATTACATTGACATCAAACTCATGTCAGATTTACACACATTGACTGTGGCTTTTAAAAGCATTGGATTGTTATTGTGCTTTTCATTAAAATCATTTGAATCTGTTGTGATATTGTTCACTTTTGGTAAATTATTGTTCACTTTTGGAAAAGACTTATTTTTAATGATAGATAAATTTATGTTTTATATTCCTTTTATTTTATAAACATGACTGTCGTTGTTAATTCTGATATGAACTGACTCTTTGGTAATTTTGAGATAATGTATTGCAGCATTTGAGTGAAGTTAAATACTACTTCGAAGTTTTTCCTTTACTTTTATAGATTATTTTATAACACATTTTACATTTATATATTCAGGGATCCATTAAAGAAAATTTGGGTTTCTTTCTCTTATTCTATTTAATATTGTAATTTTATAAAACATTATGTAGAATAATATTCTACATGATATATAGAGTATGCAGAATAGTGTATAAATTATATAAAATAATATTCATATTATCCTTACTCTATATAATATTCTCATTATTATAATGTTTTTAATGAAGAATCTTAAGTTAAAATAAATATTTTTAAATGTTTATTTTTCTTATAAACTATATTGTATTTATATTAAATTAAAAAAAAAATTCTGACGAATTTCCAAAAATATTTTTCTGAAAAAAATGGGGATAAATTTCTTGTATTTTAAAATAATTGCTGCCCGATTCGCGGCTCAGTGAATCGGTGCTCAGAGTCATTTGAAGTCCATCAATCTTGGATTCTCGGATTACTAATTTAAAATTATAATAATTTGCAAATTAGGGACCAATTTTCTGTTTTACATTTTCTATCTGGGCCTGAATGGCCGAGTGGCTAGCGCTCTGGCGCTCGGTACTACAGGTTTCGGGTTCGAGTCCCGGCGGTGCCATGGTTGTTTGTAGTGGTTCGGAATCCACTTTAAAAAGTAGGTCCCGGTCCTAATAGGATCGTAGAGCGTTGCGGGGGCATTGTTACTCGCGTCCGTGGCTTATCTTCAAGTTACACGCGCTCCCTGGGTAATGCAAAGTGAGTACGTCTCTGCAGCACTTGCCTTAAGGCATCCAAAGACCAAGCTGTCTGTGTTTGCCAGCTGCATTAGAAAGAAAAAAAAACATTTTCTATCAGAACAATGTTTCTCATTGCCCGACTCGTGGCTCAGTGGCAACGTGCGTCATTGGTGTGCATTAGGGTTGAGGTTCCATCCGCTGACGGCGTTGTTGTAGACACAGTTTCAAAAAACGAGGAGACTCGATGGCGTTTGTGATGTTCAGCATCTTGCCTCATTAGTTAGGCGGCCTCCTGGTGAGAGTTTTCAGGGTTTTCTCCCATATGATACTCACATGCGGGGTAGTTCCCCCCTCAAAGACCTCCCGGAAGACACTGTCCTCATTCAGCGACACGGAGCCAAAATCAGACTTCTACCTACGGGTGCTCCATCACTTGAAAAGCTGCCCCTTTACCACCATCCATGAATAGATTACTCAAGGAATGCGTCCCGTGCTGCCGGACTCTAGGGATTAGTCATAACAACAACAACAAAATAAATGTTTGTTGTTATTCACTCGCTGTTTCGCTCCATTTTTATTCTTTTCGATATCTCCTGACTTAGTATTGCCATGTTTTATATTGAATTAATTAATTAAATATTGTTATTATTAAATATATTTATATTTGTTAATAATAAACAAATATTAAGCATTGAAATATAATTTTTAATTCTTGAACATTATGTTTTAAATGGTTTAAACGCTTTCTTTGGGGAATCTCTGACTCAATCGAGTTGTAGTGCTATTAGAACTTTGTGATGTTATTAATATGTCGATAAAAACCAGATAAAAAAAAAACATGTATTTGCTTTTGCAACGGTTACGAATGCGATCATAACCGAACCCATAGAGTCAATAGCTTATCCCACAGAATAAACAACCTCTACTTGCTTTGCGATTGACACAAAAGTAAATATTGGCTGTCTGCTGCGACTGTATATATTGATTACTAAAAAAAAGAGAAATGCATCTGCCAAGGAAGGAGTTACATAAATGTTACTGATTACAAAATCCACATCTCGAAAAAAGAAACTTTTTTTTTATTCCTTGTCTGGCTTTAAAATATATTTTTACTTCACTTAGCAAATATTTAATGGAAAATGTATATCTATTGATATATGATCTGGATCAATAAAAAAAAACTTTTTTCAAAATAAAAAAAAATAAATCGAAAATATATTTATAAATTTAAAGTAAATATATGTATGGAGAAATTTGAAAATCAGTAATTTAATGATTAAGTTGGTGCGTTTTTATATTTGCGAAGATGTTTCTAATTAAAAAAAAAATATATGATTAATTTTAAAGGAAGCGATTGTGTTTATGCAAATACAGTATTTTCCAAAACAAATACAAATTGCTTTTACTAAATACTTATCAACATTAAGATTTTTTTCATCACATTTAATTTGCCAATATTTTTTTGGCTTATTATTTTTATTATAACACTTTGATAATTTTCATATGTTGAAGTTTTAAATATTTAAAATGTATTAAAAGATATTAACCGGAAAACAAAATAAACGGCAAAAAATATATATATTTTATCCCTTTTTAATTTATCCATGTAAATACTAAGGTAAATTTTTGCCCCTAAAGCCATGATGGTTTGCAGATTTTTTAATAAAATAAAATAGAAGCATTGCAATTTAGTTTTTTTATTCGCATTTAATTTAATTAAATAAAAAATAGTTACCACCATAAATGTATTATAAAGCGTAGCAATTTAGTTTATTTTATATTTACTTTAGTTGAAAACGAAAATATTTCATACCATATTCAGAATTCTATTGCATTTTTACAGTGCTACTTTTCCTTTAATTTAATTTAAAAAAGAATTTAATTATCATTATTTTACACAATATCGTAATTAAAAGTCAAGTATTAAATAATAATAGATGTCATTTAATAATAATTATATTAAATAATTAATAGATTTCACAACCCTGATTTATTAAAAATTTTTACATTGAGTGCTGTTATATGATTTGTTATCAGTTTGTTATTCTAATGATTTCCATTCTTTATTTCAGGTCCAACACGTCCATTTGGAGCCACATCATATAGTTCGTAAAAGAAGTATTTCTCAACCCCTTAGAATAAAAGTATTTTATGATAAAAGTGTATATAGGTGAGAGAAAAAAATTATTTTATAACAATGTAATCCTATCTTTAGAATTGTTACTTTTTTATGTCTTGCACTTACAAATGATACTTTTGAGATATGAGCTTCATTCGTTCTATAATTTTTCTTTTTCTTTTCTACACACCTCACCTCCTATCTAAGGCTATTTAGCTCCCCACTAGTTAGAAAGTTGAAGGTAGGGCATCGGTGGGCCTTATGTGATATGTGATACTTTATGCAGATCCGAACAGCCCACCGATGAGTGATAGGAAAGGACAGCCCATTTCTTATTGTATTACTCTGTTAAATTGAATTCTATAAAAATTACACTTTAACCCTTTGCACTCGAGAGCTCCGGAGCGGAGCCATTTAAATTATTTCATTATTAAATTATTTATTATTTTCCTAAAATCATATTCACGTGTAAGTTTGATATACGCATTAAAAGAAAAGCATTATTTTTATTGTTATTCGCATTGTCTCCGTAGCGGAGCCCTCGAACTTGAAGACAAATTTTAAATGGCTCCTCTCCGGAGCCCTCGAGTGCAAAGGGTTAAAATTCTATAGAGCAATTCAACCTTATTTCAAAGCCGAACAAAATTTTAAAGATAAAACATTTAATAGGAAAAGAGTTTTTTAAAAAAAAACCCGCCAATATAATCTATAAAGATTGAAAATGATTAAAACAATGGCATTAAATTGCCATTTATAATAATTAAAAAATATCCAAAATGTTAATTGAATACTTTTATAATTATTCTTTTGTATTTAAATTTGATTCTGAATTAGAATTAGTTTGTTTTAGAACATCTGTTTTGGAGTAACGAAAATAAAAACAACAATTTATTTTTTATTTTTTGGTTTCTTTTCTTTTCAACTCATTTATTTCACACAACTTTAGTAAAACTGTCGCAGTCAGGTGCGGAAATAAACTCAAACAAGCTGGTGGTATCCACTTTCATTAGCAACAACCCTCTTTTCCATTCTTTCTTCATTCTCGGTAATTTCGGAGAGCGAAGTTTTAATTTTGCTGACATGATAATGAAAAAACTTTTGTGGTGCATCCAACGTTAAGGATTCTTTTCCACAATTTGCTGTTATGTTTTCTGTTGCTTTTAATTGCTGTCTGTTGCAAAAATGTGTCTTCTTTTTGTTGTTCTTCAACGCATTCGTTCTTGAAGAATTGTTATTAACACTTGCTGGATATTGCACGGCTTTAACTAATGTCTGTAGTTTTTTAACCAAAAAGAATTCTAATTACATGCATGTGTAGTTTTGTTGTGTTTAAGGTGCGAGGTAGTTTAACGAGTATGCAGGCTTATAATAGGTTTGAAGTTTGTGCCCAAAACAATGTTGGTTAAAGCATTCGCTTTAATGTGGTTTCCGTTCATATTCTTTTATTTACATTACGTAAAATATCCATTGTTACAGTGCAATATCGTAACACAAGGTCATAATTTACAACAAAAGATTGTCCATTGTGTAAATCTTTACACATCCATGTAGACGTAATTTAATTGTTCCTCAAGTAAATGAGATGAAGGCTATCTTACTGTAATGATATGCAAAAAAAAAAAAAAAAAAATGTATAATAGTTATAAACATTGATGTAACTTAACTTTGAGGTACGTAGTTGAAAAACTTCGTTCGTATTGTGTTATATGAAACTTTACTTAGTTTTCCATCAATGTTAAGGGGACTGTCTTTATTTCTTCTCTAAATCAAGTATTGAAATGGAATAGAAAACTTCTTACTTGCTCATCACCCTATCTTATGAAATTTATAAAAAAAAAAATTTTCTCGAAATATTTTTTTTCAAAGGCGATATAAACTAAAATGCTCTTGTATTTAGTGTTTGATTACCATGTTTTACTTTTATTTACTGTTAAAAATAAATCAGTAATTAAAATATCTGCCGTTTTCGCCAATCAGTTTTTATTTTTTTTACTGGAAATTTTTTCTTGGACATAGTGAAAAAAAAATTTTTAATTTATAAAGACACAGCAAAAGAATAATAAAAAATTATTCTGTTTATAACCAAAAATAAAAACATTCCAAAAATAACATAAAATTTTTTTAAATAATATAATCGCTTTCCCTCCACCCTCATTTCCCCTCAATTCGATTAAATTCTGCACATCAAAAATAGTATTGAAAAAAAATCTCCTTTGTTGATATTTAACTAACAATTATTTAAAACTCTTTGAAAAAAAAATTTTATTAGTTATTTTGTACCAAATGTATTAAATCATGCTACTTGCCATTACAATGATACAATTTTTTTTTACAATGGTTCAATTCCTGTTAATGTCATGCCTTTGCAGATATTATTTTTACAAATGGGGAGATTCGCCTGACACTGCGTTTGAACATCCACAGTGACATTAGGGCAGACGAATGGGTGTCTTCTGGATTGTCTCTCGTATTTCATGCAAACACGTGAATTGCTCTCATAGAAAATACTCTTTTCCATTTATATATATATCAATAAAATCATTATTTAATCTTATACTTTGCCGGCCCTAAACTAAAGGTTATTCTGTCTAGTGTATATCAGAATACTCTTTTAAATGTGTCTTTGACTTGGATTTAATCGTCTAACGAGCAGAAATAACATGGTTTATAATATCCTGAGACTACATATTGCTTGATCAAGTTATCATCAGGGTGTATAATTAATTACTTTTCAGCTTTTATAAATTTTTCTTTTTCTTTCAGGCTTTACTGATTTCCTGGGTACAATTTAATTATGCTTTTAAAAATACACTGACTTAATCACAAAAATACTAGCGATAGCTCATAAAAGAAACCGAACGATACAAAATTCAAGGTTGTTGCTATATAGAAGATACTGAATAGAACTGCACTATGCAAAATAGTATAATGGCATGCGGAATGCAGCATCTGCAAGTAGCATGAAAATGCATGATTGTAGGTTTCGCTCTGATAGTGATGTAAAAAAAAACTTGGAATAGCTAATTCCTTACAAATTAGTAGTTTCAAAGAAATTAGTTGCCAATAGAACCGTAAAATGAGAGTCATTGTAACATAAATAGTCCAAATCAGACAGAGGTGGCCAGATTGTTAAATGTGAGTCATTTTGTGGTTAATTGACGTGACAGGAAATTTAGCATTCAGGTTTAGCCAAGGATGACTTAGGCGCCGAAGTGTTTTTATTAAGGTGTCGAAGAACTAGAACACCAACCCAATTTAGGGTGGTGTGGGTATCGGAAGGATGGTGTTCTAGTAAGCACAGAAGGATTCTTGAAGATAGCCAGATGACTGCTGTCCACCTTGTCTCACAGGAAGCATGTATCTGTCTTTGGAATGGGTGGACTCACAGACACCTATGTTTTTCTACTTAAAATCGTAATTGCTCAAGTGTGATTCCATCTAAATTCTGATGACATCTTCGGTGCTTATCATGCCTTTATTCCAGTAGGTGATGATTTTATTCAGTAGAATGGTTACGCTAGTCGATACAGTGCTCGTACTGTGAACTTTCAGAGAAAATTAATTCTGCTTATGAATGGTTGAACACGATCTTCGGTTCTTAAATCCATCGAGCCTGTATAGGAGGGTGGAATTAAGAACCGAATTATTGGTTATATTATATACTATATTATCTTCAATCGGAATTCGAGCATTTTTTTAAGGAATCAGTGTAAAAATCCGATTCCCGACTCTTTCATTTTTTTTTTTTTTTTTTAAAAATTTTGAGATTTATTGTTAAATTGAATGTTTAGGTAGCAATTCAATTGTATCCTTGAATAATATAACCAGTACTAAAGACGGTTGCTAGTTTAGAAACAAATCAAGTAAATGTTGAAAGACTTTTCCCAGCACTGAGGCTTATAAAAAAGATATCTTAGATCAACAATGAAAGAAGATCAGAAGCCTTTTTTTTTTTAAAGAAAAATAAAATTTCATGCATTAAAAAATATAACTTCTTTGTGTTTAAAATGTACAATTTTCTTTTACCTACCTTCAACTGTTCTATAATACTACATAATAAATTATTACTGTTATTTTTATATTTTGTAAACAAACTTTAGGTATAAAGATATATTTTAAGTTAGTGCAAATAAAAATTATAAAATTTTTTTACTGATATATTAGTTCCGTTCAATTTCCTACACTTTAAGCCGTAGGTCCCGGTCTCATATGATTGTACAGCGTTAGGCGTAAGGCTGACCCGTTCAAGTTAATATCTCCAGCCTCGAAATCTGCCAGTAGGTCACCTTGGAACCTGCCAGTAGGTCACCGAAATCTGCCAGTAGGTGTCCTTGGTCACCATGGAGCTGTTGCGCCAATGAAGAAGATTTTTAATCTGATTTTTTGAAGATTTTTAATTTGATCTAATAATTTCTAAAACATCGTAGTTTTTTTGGCAGTTTGTTTTCATGTTGCCTTGTACACTTTGTTTCCGTTTTATTAAAATCAAAATATAACCTTTATGAATTATGGCCATTATTGCTGTTTTTCCTTAATTTATGAGTAATCAGTTTATACCATAATATAAATAAGTCTGTGAACGAATACTTATGTTACGTAATCTACGTGAAAGTTGTTTGAATAATTACAAATAATTTTATAGAAAAAAAAAATGAAGATGATATTTTTATTATTGTTGTCAATGTATTATTATCTTAATATATGATTTTCATTTTATTTATCTATCATGCTTTATATTTTTTTACAGGTTACCACCAGAAAAATTTGAAGTGATAAATGTAAGTTAGCTTCTTAATAATTTATTTTCATATAATAAATATGCACTTTATAACAAAAAAAAAAAAAAAAAAAAAAAAAAAAAACTTGGATAAGATTAAAATGCAAAATTCTTTACATAAAAATAAATTTAAATAATTTTACTATTTAATACATAAGAAATATTTGCGGAATATCAAAGTTCATCTTGTGGTGTATTCTTTATAAAAATTTTGTTTTTTACCTTTAAAATATTTTAGTTTTATACATTTCGATTTTAACTATTACTTTCTCTTAGCTATTTATATTTTCTATGACTTATTATTATCTATAGTGGTAATAATATATTATTATATTAGTTTACTTATTTCCGCAGGACATTTAATTTCTTTGTTTTTATAATTTATGTTTCATTTGCCTTACAGAATACAATTTTGCCGCAAGCCTTAGAATACTGGCAAAGAACACTTTTAGTCAGGCCCATGGTAGTCCCTATTAAATTAAATAGGTGAGTAAAAGCATTCAAATTTTGATACACGCAAATTATTAGTATTAATGCATTTTTAATTATTTAGTTATAATTGAAAGGTCATCTCTGTAATAACATGTAATTTTTAAAAAATGTATATTCTTCTTTTTGTGTACTTATAATTCATATTTGGTATTTCTTTTTCTGCAGGAAATGTCCCAATAACCAAGCCTTCTTTCCTGTCAATGTTTCTGAGCAGCATTGTAAGGAACGTTGCGAAAATGTTACAACTTGTGGCGAAGTTGTTGTTCCCGAGGAGCACTTAGAGGTAGAAATGATGTATTTGTAAACTTAGATTCCTTTTCAAAATTCTTTAAAAAATATTTTTTTTATCTGGAGTTTTTGTTATTAAATCTTTCACTTTTAACGTTAAATTAAATTATAATTCGTGGATTTTAACTTTAAGACTTCTTATAATGTTGGAATCCAAATTTGGTTTGTCATCTAGCGATATGCTTCTTCCTCTTTTGAAATAGACGTTATACTTCATTATCTTCATATTCACTTAATCAGTGCCACCGAAAATGATAGGATAATGGGCACTTTGCTAGTGTAAATTGACATCATCCAATTGTGGCTTGAATGTAGGCCACTTTGTTCTAAGACGACTTTATTCTCCACTATATCCCCTATAAAAGGCAATGTCTATTAAAAGTTGCCCACAAATCCAGTGTTTACACTACGTGACAGTGAAACTGCAACACCACAAATGCATTCTTACTGGGTTAATGATTGTGGGTAGCCAGTAGTTTGTAATTTGTATCTTTTTCTGACCACTTCTTCGTGTTGTATTTTCACTGTCACTTAATTGTATTTGGGTATCTAGCGGTAAGGTGTAAATACTGAACCGCCACTATAATTCTTCCCTCCGCTATATCTGTGCAATGGCAGTCGCTATAAAAACATGTTACGTTAGAATAGATCCATTTCTGGAAATTGACGACAATGTTTTGGCTATATTTTATTCTTGGCGCCGATTGGCTGCTAAAACAGAGTTTTCTCAGGAGCAATTACAGATCTTAAATATATACTGGTTCACGATTCAGAGACGACGCAGTCATCTTTACCTTCGTTCCTTTATCCTTTTTTATTGTCGAGAACACAAACCTGGTCCTTTATATAAAGATCCTGGTCCTTTTAATATCCTTTCCATCTCATTCAAAATCTTATCCTCAATGGCTTCTTGAAAGACAAAGTCCGCCAAAACATCTCTTACACAGAAACAAACAAATTGATCACTCAGAAACCTTCCGTTTCTTATGATAACAGGGTTAAAACTATGTATGCGTCTGTTGGCATTCAAGCAGATGACTCATATACCTTCCATGCAAAGAAACCTTCTACACGCGCACATAACATCACGCCACCATGTACTAAGCAGACACTTAATGCTTCTGGTAAATTTGCTTTTATTCCTTCTTGTTTAAAACACGGACTTTTAATCCCCCTATTTAATCCATTTATTCTTTCATATCTGCTCTTAAAAAAACTATAACAGTATCTATAAAAAATGCGCCTCACAAAGTTTCGGACGATTACATAGAACATTTTGTCTTCTATTTAAAAAAAAAAAAAAAAAAAAGAAATTTTCCATAGATAATGTATTGCATACTTTGATAAAATCCAAATACTTTTTAATTCTTACATGATTGTGCCGTTGAAATTTTTTTTTTATTACAAAAACACACACGCAAAATCGGACACAGAAACACACGGTTCTTCAATTTTTGTAGACAAATTGGAGGACAATGAAAAAAAAAAAAAAAAAAAAAAAAAAAAAACTTTAATTAGTACATCATGACTAAATCTGGCCCTTTTCCATTAAATATCACCAATCAATCGAACTAGAAACGTTTAGTCGATTAGCCATTTGGTCACTGTTTTATGTGTCCTTACAATGTCCTTATCTTGCTTATAATTGCTTTTGTTCTATTTCATTAACTATTTTAAACAATATAAATTTTCGCATAACTTCCTGTCAGTCTTTCTAATTATTTGGTAGTATAAAATGCCACAAGAGTAGATTTGCGAACTATTAGACGAACGTTTTCAATTTGATCGTCCAAATAGCGAACAATAAATTCCCCCACTATGAAAATTCACGTCCATTTGTTATACTAATGGCCGTATCGTTTTAACCTATTACATAGTTCTAGTATTTTCTATTGCCATGGTATGATATTTTCTATTTTAACCTATTACATAGTTATGGTAAGGCTACGATACTATTACATAGTATGGTAGCTATAGACAAAACATATCTCGTTTCTTTCTGGAATGTTTCCCAGAAATTAACTATCACGAGATGAATTTCCCTTCTAAAAATGAAAAACAGTTGACGAAATTGTAATGTGACAAAGTTGAGTGGAAACCACCATACTCGAATTGGATTCCCCCGTATGATAACTTGTTCTCATAAGCAACCACCATTCTCTACTGCAGGAAGAGTTTCCATGATGGACACACAGTACTTTCTATGCCCACAATTCATTACCATGTACTTATGTATATACGATTATGATATAAGTGATAAATATGACATCCTTTCAGCCTTGCCGTGTGTGCAGCGCCACCGGACACTTCTGTACAACTTCTACTCCTAAAGGCGTGGGCATTCAGGACGCAGATTTTGTATTCTACGTGTCTGCCATGCAGACGGACAGGTGCCACAAGGGACAGACGGTCGCCTATGCTGCACATTGCCAGCAGGAAGCAGCACTGGACAGGTGAGCATTCATCTCCATTCCTGTTGTGATGATGCTTCAGATCTTTATACAATTCACATAAAACCTTTTCTCCAATAAATTGGAAGCCACTGAACTCCTCTTAAAATGTTATTTTTAAATGCTTAAGTTAAAATTAGCTATTAAAACGGCTATATTATTAATACGGATTTCGTTAAACTGAGCAGAATGAGATGGGCCGGTCATCTCATGAGAATGGAAAGTGATTGAGCTGCTTTGAAGGTTTTCAATGCAATCCCTTTTCGACAACGACCAAGGGGAAGACCGAAAAAGAGATGGGTCGACTGTTTAGATTCTGACTTTAATGTTATTAAGATCAAAAACTGGAGGTCCACGGCCAAGAGGAGAATAGCCTGGCTGGATCTTTTAAAGAAGGCAAAGGCCCACAACGGGCTGTCGAGCCAGTTATGATGATGATGATATTAATATGGATTAGGACATACTAACAAAAAAAGGAAGATGATGCAGTGATATGTACAGGGAGTTCAATTAAATTGCAGCAAGTTCATTAGTAAACAGCATGAGAAATAAAAATTGAAGTGGGACTACAAATTGAGTGCCACCACAAACCACATTTAATCTGTAAAAATCGTGATAATGCGTTCTGATGTAGCGCTAGGTGCATAACCGCTTAAATCAGCGAGATAGATTGGACTCAAGTTATTCTTTGTTTGGCTTCTACATTTGCCTGATCTAAGTACATCCTTTAGAATCACTTTAAATAATTGACCAACCTTTTGTAGATTATCCATTCTTCTATGGAATTTGATTTGATTATAGATTGTAGGTAATAATAATGAAATTGCCAAGGATTTCCCAAATTTAACCACTAATAAAGTTATTATTAATAAACAAAGTTAAAATGGGCATAATCAATTGCATTTCAAATAAAATAGGCAGTATTGAAAACATTGAAAATTTTACTTTTATAGGATAGATAACAACAAGAATCATTTTAATATTTTTATTACTTTTTTAAAAGCATAAGATTTTGAAATATTTGCCATATTTTTTTCAAAAATCTTGTCTGTCTGTTTAAAATAATGATGTGCTTATGTTTTTGTTTTTGTAGGCCTATTGCTGGTCACGCTAACCTGTGTCCAAATTCTATTTCTACCAAACCGCAAGATTTGGACACTTTGTTATCGACTGTTAAACATGAAATTTTGCATGCTTTAGTAAGTTGCTTTTTATTATCTATCGTGTTTGTATTTGTTTTTTTAAAAGCGAAGTTATTATTTGCATAGTGGCATAGATAATAAATGTATGCCAGAGGGGATAAATGTTAAAACATTTTTAACTTTTCTTGATATTTTTTAATCATTGAAAAATCGTAAAGGCAGTTTAATATTTAAATTAAATTAATGAGAAAAAACAGTCAGTTATGATTTTATATAAAAAAATTAAATAAAAAATAAATTGTAACAATCTGATGAAGTGATGATTGATTCCAAAAAACGTTTTATCTTAAGTTATTCTGATTCATAGATTAACTGCTACAAGATATAGTAAGAACTTTTTAATCCGACATGTTTCAGTTCACGACCTTGCCAGATTAGCGAGCCTTAATAGGGTATTAATAAAGATGCCAAAAGAAAAAAATCATTGGAGATAAAAATTTAAACCTTTGAAACATGCACATATTAAATATGTTAACTCATTTTCTGAACCTGCGTAGCCGATATATCCGTCAAAATATTTTAGCAACTACAATATCAAAATTCTTAAATTGAAATTAAATAAAAATTTTGTCGTAATTAAAAAAAAACACTTGATAATTAAAATAAGTTATGACAATCTATTCAATGACAAGAAAAAATGCCCACGAGCCCACCCATACTGATTAAATAAGATCTCACATCGAGTTACTTGCGTGATTCAGATATCTTCATCACAAACCGTTGCGAATTATACACAGATTAACACACATAACCCAGCCTTGCACGGCCTCAGAAAATAAAACTTATTGACTCTTTTATTTAGATTCATATCTCTTTTATTGCTGTCCAAGATAGCAATTTCGTATTCTTCAGTTCTTAGCATTGACCCTTCTCGACGTATTAGATTCATTCCGATTTTCTATTATCACCACATTTTATATAGATCTACGTGCTGTTCTCTTCGTTTAGAGTCAATTTTGGCCAGATAGAATACTTTTTTTTTCTCAGGAGGCATTGCAAATTTAACAATAAAGACAGTGTGAAATTCAACGAACTCTTTCTCACATACTTAGGGTGGGAAAGGCTACGACACTTGGCTATAAAATTTCGAACAACAGCAGACGGGACAGTGAATTCCAGATCAGAAAATGAGTTCGAAAACTCAGACACTTAAAAACTGTCAATCATAAAACATTTGCCAGCCGTGAAAAATTCCCAAATGGGTGTAAAACCTAATTTATCACAAGTTGAGTAATTTTTTTAAAACTAATATTGATCCAATTTCGAAAAGTAAAAAAAAAATCAGTTTGTCTAGGCTTTGTAGTTGAAGTATCCCTGCCGATTTGAGTGAAATTTGGATGTAAATTGCGGCACACACACACAAACTTTGTGAAATATATACACTCAAAAGCCAAAACATTAGGACCATCTGTCAATAACGAGTTGGCCCACCTTTGGCGCGCAACACAGCTTCAACCCGCCTTGGCATGGATTAATACCACCACTTAATACCAGTTAAATACCACTTCCACCTGATCACGTGCCTTCCACGTCATCCAGGCGAGTTCATTGCAAAATGTAGGGGTGGTCATAATGTTTCGGCTCTCGAGTATATATATATATATATGAATCCTATGTTGTATTTCCAAACTAATGATAGCTATAAACACTGGCGAAAATTTCAGTAGCGTTGTGTCTTGGCGGTCAAGGTCAACAAATGCCCGAATCCACACGGAAAGATCCCAAAGCGGAGTTATGTAGCTCTAAGTGCGGGATTATAAATAATGACGGATTAAATAGTACTTAATGTTGCTGTATATATTTAAAATAAGATATGTAAAAAATCGTTAATAAACAAATAAATGTTCACTTTGTCGCATTTGTTGCTCGAATCTATCCTATATAATTAAATAGTTAAATTTGCATTATTTCTCTGTAGGGATTTTCTGTTAGTTTATACGCCTATTTTCGTGACAAAAGTGGATACCCACTGACACCTAGAGGAAGGAACGGAAAGCCGATGGTTAATAAAGTGTAAGTTTTTTTATTTTATTTTATTTATTTTGAACAAGTGGTAATTGCTAATGGAGTAAATCAATTAATTTTATTTGATAAGCGGTCATTTAGTTTTTATAAAGATTTGTGTGAAGAAATTGGAAACTATTTATTGAATAAATGAAGCATTTATTTGCTGAAATATTAAGAAAAATTAGTATATATTAAAGTTAGTATAAATTAAAATTAGTATAGATTAAAATTAAAAACAAAAAAAATTTAACAATTTAACAAGATAACAAAAGGTTATAGTATTATGGACTCTTTTTGTAAAGGAAACCAAGTATTTTATAGCTAAAAGAAAACAATCTTAAACTTTTGAATAAATATCACGATAAAAAAAAAAAAAGAAATAACAAGATAAAACGCATGTTTTACACATAATACTTTTAAAGAAGGTATTTGCATTCATTTTTCAAGTTCACGTGTGTTTTACATATTCGTTGCATTTCTAATCGTTTTTAAGCCAAACTACCAAAATTTATTATTATTGCCTTCTTAAATTAATTAAGAAGAAAAATTAATGGCATATATAGTTTTTAATGTAATGTTTCAGGAAGATGGTTAACAAATAACTGAAAGTATTTCATTCTTCAAAAACTAATTTATATTCCTTAAAATAAATAATAATAATATTAATAATAAATTATTCTCCAATTAATAAACTGCTAGTTTTTAAAAAAATGTTTTTGGTAAGTTTAAAAAAAAATTGCATTTTTGTGTATTGTAGTACAGCAATGTTATCTCAATTGATTTGTTAGGATCCAAGCCCACCAGTGGAGCGACCGAGTGATTCGGGAGGTGGAGAGGAGGGACTGGAGGGTGAGAGGAAATCTGACGAAGAAGACCGTCAAGATCGTCGTCACCCCTCGAGTGCAGGTACTTCGTTAGAACTCAACATTTATTGTTTACCTTTGTATGTATTTTGTTTTAAAAAAATATAGTGAGCAGTTAAGGCCACAACTAACACAACCACAACCAGATTGCAACTGGGTCGGGTTGAGTTGTGATACTTGAGGCATACAGGTTGAAGCTCAAAGCTCCAACACGCACAAACACCACAAACATACAATCAGAGACATACACTATTTAACACATTTAAAGACAGATAGTTATAGATCCGTGGAAGGACTCCACTTCTAAACTGAAAACCCGATACTCCGATAGGGTGCGCGAAATATACTTCCTCTACATGTGAGAATGTGTAGGCCAACTGACCATTTCTCCTAAATGTCACAGGGGGTGTTCTTACCAATGAGTAGGAAGAAGCTTGGTTGCAAAATATTAAATTGTAATGAAAGTTCTGTCCATTTTTACGATTTAAATAGTACTGAAAACGGTTTATATAAAATATGTTTATTTAATCATTAACATAATCTTTTTTTGAGAACTTCTTCCTATCAGCTTTTCGATATTTTTTCATAAAATTCGTTTAGTCTTGCCCTTGAGAAAAAAAAAAATTCTTCTTTTAAGTCTGTCCAAATGCTGCTAAATGGTTTATGCGAGTTTCCAAAAAGACGGTAACCTGCTGGAGCAAAATTGGGAGAATGGAATGGGTGAAGCATCATTTCTCGGCCGAATTCTTCTAGGTGACTGGCTCATGCAGTTGTGGGGGTTTAACTTTGTCATGCTACAGGATCACTTCTGTTCTGTTTTCAGCGAAGAGCATTTTTTACCTGCCTCTCAGCTGCTGACTATAAATTTCAGTGGTTATCTCTACATTGTCACCAAATAGCCCACAATGGAGACTTTTCATATCCCATCTTTAACTCAAAAGAATCTTCTTTGGCTGAATAAGGAATGATAGCTAAAGCTAACATCTTTTGCACCTGACATTATTATAGAAGATCCACTGATTAAATTCGGTTAGAAGTTGAATCAATGTTATCGCGTTTTATAATTATCTTTCAAATTAAAACGGAGAAAATTTTAGTTACAACCTGATATATATAGTTCCACTTCAAATTACAATTTTAAACGAAACCAGATGAAAATCAATTAACTCGAGCAAAAATGTGTGAATGTCAGCAAAATAGTTCATTCCATACCGTACATGTGAACGAACCAGTTTGAGACTGCAAACACATACTTGTCTTATGGTGACTTTGTCCTAGGATTTTGTCCCAACAAAATAAAACGTAAGGTATATAAAAGCACAATAGGTTACATTAAACTATAAATAATATAACAATGATATCAGAAGTCGAAATTTCATATATTAATAATAATTTTTTGCATTGCATATTAAAGCTGAGAAGTATTGCACAAAAAAAAATTTAAAAAAAACACTACATATACAAGTTTTAAATTTAAATTCAATCTTTTTTTTCTCTTCTGCAAGTTCATCGTTTATGTTAACTTCACTAAGTATTTTGATGAATTAATGAAATTAAAGCCAAAAGAAAAAAGCCGGCTCAGTCAATAAATTGAAGCAGGATAATACAATTGACAATGATTAAAAAAAAAAAAAAAAAAAACAGTGATTCATTGAAATACATACTTAATATTTAACAAAATGTACTTAGGCCCAAGTGTCAACTAGCCATAAGTTTCAACGCACATTATACTTAACTGGGGGGGGGGACTTCAGCCCACCAGCCTTCAGTGGATGCAGTGTGTACTGTTAAAATTGTTAATTTAACTTATCTAATTTTATTATTACTATTTGCTTGTTAGGAGGAAATCCGATGGCATTTCAACTGCTCCTATTTGGAAGGGGCCGAACTGGAAGACCAGGGAGAAGACGGAACGGTTCTGACGCATTGGGAAAAGAGACTTTTTGAGGTGAGTTTTATTACATTGTGAAGGAGTAGACTTTGGTGTTATTTTATTTCCTTTTGTAGGTAAATTAATTAATATGTAGTTATTGCCATTCACTGCCAATTGTTATAATCATTCATTTAAAAAAAAAACGTTTTTTTTTTTATTTTTCAAACAAACTCTGATTTACTGTGATATAACATAATTTTTATACACTGTATATTTATATGTATATCAGAATAAAAATTATATATTTATGTATGTAATAAAGAACCTAAATGAAAGTTTTATTTTCTGTTTAAAAGCTAAGCACTGAATATTGTGACTTTTATATGTGTTTATATACATGATGTGCCTTATTATAAACTCATTTCCTTTACATCTATATAATTCGCATTTTATTAAATCTTACAATAAATTGATATTTCAAGTGCTTTTTTTTTCAATTTCAAACTCTTTCAATTTCAGAATGAAGCTATGACTGGAACCCATACCCAAAACCCTGTCTATTCTAGAATAACCTTAGCTCTTATGGAAGATACAGGGTAAGAAATGTTATTTTAATTATTATTATTACTGTTTTTCCAAAAATTAAAAATTTGTAAATAAATATTTAAAGTTTGAGCAAAAGAAACTACTAATAAATATATGCATTTTGTTTATTAATTTTTGTTAGCATTATACCACTACAAAAATAATTTTCCAGAGATTTAAAAAAAAAAACATGATTTAAAAGAGGGGAAAAACAGTTAAAATTTGCCTTTATATGATCATTCTTGAGTCTGAACAGTTTATTTAATTTACTTAAAAAGTTTTTTAAAAAAAAGTGAAAAAGAATTATAACTTTATAAAAAAATTTTTTTTTTTAGAAATAGAGAATTTTTCTCAAAAAAGGTCTATTTATGCCAGTGTGCACACATTAGCATGAGGGCAAGGAGTTGATTTGTAAATAATATGAATCTCTTTCCATTGGCTATTGGTGTGACGTACATGGCCATGGTGTGAAAATTATTTAATTGAGAAATTCCATTGCTCGTTACTAAAAGTTTTGTGTCAACTGTCAGATTTCTTGTGTTTTCAATTTTTTATAAATTAAATTACCCTTATTCTTTTTTTCTACAACCATAGTTTCTATCGGTAAATCAAAATTAATTAAAAGATATGCTTTATATAACATATATTTGTATAAGACCTGTGCTCTCACCTATGGATCTGAATGGCCTGATAGCCAATTAGCTAGCGCTCTGGCCTTTTGTACCACAGTGTTCAGGTTCGAATCCTGCCAGTGGCATGGATGTTTGTTAATAATTCGGAATCCACAAAAAATTGCCGTAGAGCTACAAACCAAACCTATGGATCTGAGACTTGGACTAAATATAAATCAGAAATATATTTGACGTTGTGAATGATAATGGAGGTAACGAAACTATTTCGATATACACTAAAGTGACAAAAGTCATGGGATACCTCTTAATATCGTGTCGGCCCTCCTTTCTCCCCGCCGAAGTGCAGCAACTCGACGTGGCATGGACTCAACAAGTCGTTGGAAGTCTTCTGCAGGAATATTGAGCCATGCTGTCTCGATAGACGTCCATAATTGTGAAAGCGTTGATGGTGCAGGATTTTGGGCACGAGCAGACCTCTCGATGATGTCCCATAAATTCTCGATGGGATTCATGTCGGGCGATCTGGGTGGCCAGATCATTCGTTGGAATTGTCCAGAATGTTCTTCAAACCAATCGCGACCAGTTGTGGCCCGGTGACATGGCGCATTGTCATCCATAAAAATCCCATCGTTGTTTGGATACATGAAGTCCATGAATGGCTGCAAGTGATCGCCAAGTAGCTGAACATAAGCATTTCCAGTCAATGTTCGGCCCAGTCGCACCAGAGGACCAAGTCCATGCCATGAAAAAACAGCCCACACCATTACGGAGCCACCACCATCTTGAACAGTGCCTTGCTGACAGTTTGGGTCCATGACTTCGTGGGGTCTGCGCCACACTCTAACCCTACCATCAGCTCTTACCAACTGAAATCGTGACTCATCGGACCAGGCCACGGTTTTCCATTCATCTAGGGACCAACCGATATGCTCACGTGCCCACGAGAGTCGCTGCAAGCGATGTCGTTCTGTCAGTAAAGGCACTCGAGTCGGTCTTCTGCTGGAATAGCCCAAGAAAGCCAAATTTCTCCGCACAGTTCTAACAGACAAGTCCCTTGTTCCCACATTGATTTCTGCGGTTATTTGATGCAGTGTTGCTTGTCTGTTAGAATTTACGACTCTTTGCAGACGTCGCCGATCTCGGTCGTTAAGTGCAGGCGGTCGACCACTGCGCTGTCCATGGTGGGGTGTTATGCCTGAAATTTCATACTCTCGGCACACTCTTGACACAGTGGATCTGGGAATGTTGAATTCCCTAACGATTTCCGAAATGGCATGACCCATGCGTCTAGCTCCAACTAACATTCCGCCTTCAAAGTCTGTTAATTCCCGTCGTGCGGTCATCATCACGTCAAAACCTCTTCACATGAATAACTTGAACAGAAATGAAAGCTCTGCGAAAGCACTGCGCATTTATACCTGTTCTACGCGATGCTACTGCCATCTAAAAATTTGCATATTGCTATCCCATGACTTTTGTCACTTCAGTGTACTTATATAGATTATTTTAAAGAGACAGATATCATATAAATTCATCAAAATATGACGTATGTGGTTATGTGGCATTTAGGATATTCAACTATATATAGTTGAATATCCTATCCTAATATCCTATCCTTTGGAACTAAAACTAAGAGTAGAGCACAAGTTGAGATGGACCGATTGTGTGGCGGCAGATTTTAAAGTTTTAAGAGTTATTACCATCTGGAAAAACTGCCGCAAAGCAGAGATTGGAATGGTAGAAGGTTCTCGGGAAGGCCTTGGCCTGCCGTGGACTATTGAGTCAATAGAAGTTCCTATCAGTTAGAAAGGAATAATGTAAAACATTGGTAGGCCTCGTATACCATGAAGGCCAACCCAGTGGTGGACAGTGCCTTCTGGGAGGACTTTTAGGTTTAACCGCTCCGCATTTGCATGGGGTATGGGAGAAAACTCGGACACTCTCACCAGCCAACCTGACTATCGATGCGAGATGCTTTATACTTTACATTATCGCAATCGCCATGAGTCTCTTCGTGTCTGAAAGAAGTGGCTGTAATGATGGCCCCCAGCGGATTCGAACCTCAGTCCTCCCGCACCCTCCACGAAGCGGACAATAAATTTCTACATAGTAATTATGAAATATAATGTGAAATTTTTCCCAGAAGCCATAATATCCACCGTCGTAGGCAACAATATTGTCCCACTGAGGTAGCAGTATAAAATTTCTTCTTCAATAGCGCGCCGGACTCATGGTGGGGCAAGGCCTTCTGCCTGGTTCCGAAATATGAGATGTTGTTTTCTTTTTACTGGCTAGGATTGTCAGCCATATTAGACCTAGACATGCGGTTTAGAGTGGATTACGAACCATTACAAACATCCATGGCACCACCGGGACTCGAACTCGAAACTTGTGATTACGAGGTCCCAACGCTAGTCCCTCGGCCATCAGGCCCTAGTATGAACCTTAAAGTGATCAGTTTAGTTAAGTTCATAATCATGTGTGGGTAGCACCTTGTGTTCTTGTGTTGGAAAATAAAAACAGTATTATGTATAGAATTATAAATTTTATAGATATCCTGGCTTTGCTCATGGGTGTTGTAGTGGTTCGGAATCCACTTTAAACCGTAGGTCCTGGTCCTAACAGGATCGTAGAGTGCTGCGGGGACATTGTTACTCCGCGTCCGTGGCTTACCATCAAGTAACACGCGCCACCCATGGGTAATGCAAAGTGAGTAACGTCTGTGCAGCGCTTGCCTTAAGGCATCCAAGACCAAGCTGTCTAAGTGTTTGTCAGCTGCGTTAGAATAAAAAAAATAATTAATAAATAAATAAATTTTATAGAACGAGACAGAAGGAAAAAAAAAATTTTTTTTTTTTTTTTATGCATGATAACAATTTTTAATAAAATTTGAAATATATATATAGAAATAAAATATTTCTTAATTTATGTTTTCTTTGTAGATGGTACATGCCCAATTATGCGATGGCTCAAGAATTGAAATGGGGTAAGAACTTAGGATGCGATTTTGCATTTAAAAGTTGCAAAGATTGGATTGACACTAGAAGAGCTAGGTTTGTATAGAAAATTGTTCTATTCCTATTTTTTTTTTTTTTTTTTTTTTTTTTTTTTTTTTTAACATTACTGAAAACATTGGTTAATTAATATGTATAATATTAAAAATTAAAAAAAAAAATAATTTTTGATTTAAAAATATTAACATTTAAATTGATAAATTTTAATTTTTAAAGTAAATTTTTGTTTCACCGATGAAATGTTGTTTCAGAGGAGAAAGTATTCATCCATACTGTGATAAAGTTAAAAAAGACCCCCTGGAGACCGAATGCACCGACAGTAGGGATTCCGTAGCACTGTGCAATCTAGTTGAATACCCTCAAGAACTGCCCAACATTTTTCAAGTAAGAGCATCTTTACTGAAGTTTCTTCTTCTTTTTTATTTATTCATTTTATAAACTACAACTATACTATGACCTTTTTTCGTAATTTTTCAAAAATTAATAAATGGATATGAAACACGTTTTATCTTATTTATATTATTATATATTATTTGTTCCAAGAAATAAAATTCTTTGTAAAATAATCAAAAAAAAAAATTATTTGGAAGAGTTTTGACTAAAGATGTTTTTTGTATAATTATTCACTCTAAAAAAAGGTTTTTAATTTCAGAATTTTGATTACATTCCTGGTATACCTCCTACGGAAATTGGAAAATATGGTGGCTCGGTAAGCCTTGCTGACTACTGTCCTTATATACAGGTATTTTATTTAATGTTGTTCTTTATTATTAATTCAAAAAAAAAAAAAAAAATTTCTTAGTTTTGACTTTTAATGATCAAATTAGTTTTGTATAGAAAAACAATGAATTGTAAAAAATGTGAAAAATATATATTTAACTAGCACATAAAAATCTTCATAAAATAAAACTTACTAACTTTTTTTATTTAAATTCAAATTTATTCAGGGCAGCAACTTCTCTGTCATCTGAATAGTTGAATAGTTTTCTTTCTTTATGCAACATTGTAAATTTAACAACAAAAACTAGTATGAGATTTGATGAACTTTGATACTTTCTTCCTCCACCGTACTATATCTCCCCTCCCCTTCTAAACTCAGCTCTATACCTAGCAAATTTCAAGCATCTGGAGACGGGAGAGTGGGAATTCCTTGAATTTAACTACAGGAATTGGCGATATACTTCTTCGAGGGGGGGGATACAGGAGTCTAAATTGAACAGGATTTTTATTGGTAGAATGGCAATGTAAATTTTTAGTTACTTATTAAATAAAATTTTAGTACTTGCATTTCATTGGATGGTATGTTTTATTTATTTTACGTCAGCCTGTCTATAAACAGTATAATGGCATAAAAAAAATTATTAACTTTTTAAAAAATTCGCCAAATCACGAAAAAGCGCCAAATTGAAGTAAAACCTAATTGGGAAATATTTTAACAAATTTAGATCCAATTTCAAAAAAAAAAATTTTTTTTTCAGTTGTATTAGGATTTGTATAAAAAGTATCCTTACCACTTTTGGTGAAATTTGATTAAATTGAGAATTGACATAGCGAAATACACAAACTTTGAGAAATATATGTATAGATTTAAAACTTCCCACTTTAAATCATTTCTGGAAGTATATTTAATTATGATTTTTATACTTTAAATGGAAATTAGAATTTAGTATAAATGTGACACTCAATAATCTTCCACGTTTAGTTGTAGTATGTATAGTTTAAAATTTATATCGGTTGATTAGAGAAACGTAATTTTCAATCTATAATCAAAAGCATTATTTGTTTAAAAAAACCTTTAGAATATCTAAAAATGCTTATTATTTAATGTTATGTTGTATAAAAATATTTGTTTTGAAAAATATCTACCATAGTCAAAAAAATATTTTTTTACTGAAAAAAGTAATACATTTTTGTGCAATTTTTTTAAATATAAATCTTTTAAAGAAAATAAACTTATTTGATGAAGTGTGCCTAATTTGAAACACCATATACCTCGCTTATAGATATAAAAAAGTTGCAAATAGCGTAATCTTTCATTTCATACTTAAAATATATTTTAAAGCAATTTTATATTAGAATGGAAAAAATACTTTTCTGTCACAAAAAAATATTTTCATCTAATGTTTTTTTTTTTATTATTATTATTTTTTTTTCCCCCTTTCTTTTCAGGAATTTACATGGAAATCCAACAATATTGTCGTCAGAGGCTCACAATGCCAATTTCCAGAAAACATGCCACGTATTCAATATTTTTTTTTTATTTTTGCAAATTTAAAAAAAATAAAAAAAAATTCTATTTAAAAGTGTAATTTAAAATGTACTAATGTAGATAATATAGTTAAAAAAAATACCTACATTGAATGTTTTTTAAAGAGTTAGGAATAATTTGTCTGGTAATTTTTTAAAAGAATCATAAAATTTATACTTTATGAATAGTAAAAAAAAAAAAAAAGGATAATCATTGCTCTAAAATAACTATTCAAAAAGTGTTTTAATAAATGAAAAGCAAAAAGATGTGCTAAATAAATCATAAATTTTTTTTTTTTTTTTTTTTTCCTCTTTTCATGATTAAAACTTAAACTAAACAATTAATTTAAAATTATTTCTTATCAATTTAAAAGAAATGCATAGATAATAAAATGATATCTTACTACACAATTTAGTTATTTAGATTGAATAATGCATTTAATTAATGATAATCTATTCCTTAATTATTCTATTTTCATGATTTATAAAGTAATTTTTTTAGATTTTTCTTTTAACTTGAAAATGTTTTTTTTTTATTATTAAAAATTCATAATTTTTTTACTTATTTTTATCTCTGTATAGAGCCCGAGAAAAATTTTGCCCTCGAGTACTACGGCTCAGGATCTAAGTGTTTTAACCACAACAAAGAAATGTGGGAAGAAAGAACTTGTTCACAAGTTCGTCAGTGGCAACATTGGGGCAGTGGCTGCTACAGGGTAAGTGCTAACGAATTAATTATCAATTTTTTTCAAAATTATATTTCTCAGAAAACTGTAAAAATTTACACTCGAGGCAAAACATTATGACCACCTGTCAATAACGAGTTGGCCACCTTTGGCGCTCAACACAGCTTCAACCCGCCTTGGCATGGATTAATACCACCACTTAATACCAGTTAAATACCACTTCCACCTGATCACGTGCCTTCCACGTCATCCAGGCGAGTTCATTGCAAAATGTAGGGGTGGTCATAATGTTTTGGCTCTTGAGTGTATTATACCAAAATATGAAATGCATCACAATTAGGGATTGCAATACCGGTATTTTGAGCCATTTGTACAATTTTGTAATACCGGTATTCACAAGTTTAAATACCGGTAAGAAATTTAGAATTCTTATATGCGAATTCTTATCTGACAACTAGAAATTCTTATGTGTGAAAAAAGTGTGTGTGTGTGTAGTTGTGAAGAAAGTGCGTAATATTTCAAATTTGATCAAGCTTATAGTAAACTTTCTTAAAATTTTTACCCTCAAACCTATCCACATTCAGAAGAATTCGGTACAGTTATCGTCTCTTGAACAAAAAATAGATTTGGGCGATTACTAAAAAAATTTCAACAACAAATCAAATTTCAACAAAATACAATACAGAAATCAGCTATATCCAAAACAATCCGACGAGAAATAGATTTATTTGAAGATGAGGGATTTAGAGGTAAATACTTGGAAAAAGTATATTGCTCATTGCTAACAGTACTACCAACCGTAGAGCGTTTTCGACAGCTGATAAGTTTTGCACAAAATTACGTTCCAGGCTTAATGATAGTACAATTGATGCATTATGATTTTTAAGATCACATTTCAAAATTTTGTAATTGTACCACAGACTGAATAGTGATATACACCTGTGTTTTCTTTCTTTATCTAAAATTTCTACTACCGGTATCCCGGTATTAAGATCTAAAAAATACCGAATAACGGTATTGAACATTTGGTCCGATATTGCAATCCCTAATTACAATAAACCAAATATTACTTATTCTGAGAAGATAAAAAAAACAACTAAAAATTAAATCTGGTGAAAATAAAACTAACGTCTGATACTTGCCGCCCTTACATTAATTTTTTCTATGTATCATAACAAAATTACCTATATATATATTTCTCTTGCATATATTAGTTACATAGTCCTAGTATTTTAAAATAAATCAGGCTCAAATTTAATATTCTTGAGCCATTACTCAACTGAATCAAAATGAATAAAAAAAAGATATTCAAACACCATTCATATTTTTTAAATGTATTGGCCCATTAAATAATGAGAGCTCATTTACCATTGGTACCATGTGCCATATTCACTGCTTTGAAAAACAAATACATTCGATACTGATTAGGACAGAATATTTCACATCCACTGTTGGATTATCTGGTTAGAATTTTGTAGATTTCTCCCACATAATTAAAAAATGTAGGATAGTTACCCGTGAAGATTGATAGGCAGAATTATACTTATGTCCTCTTTAACAGTTACATGCTGTAGATCCTTAAAACCTACTGAAATTGAAATTTGTTACTGTTAATCAAGTTAGACAAGTCATAGTGCATATATATATATATATATAAATTGGAATACAATTTTTTTAAAAAATTGCTCAATTATAAATAGGCTCGAAAAACATCAATAGTTGCGATTGTTAAAAAAATATGAAATTAAACTTTAAATGCTTCAAAATTAATAAGCTGATGATGAAGAAAAAACCTGCATAAAAAATATTTTTTTATATTTAAAAAAATCCTTGAAATAAAATCAATAAAATTAAAATTTCATGTTATGTATGTTTTGGTTTTTTTTCCACTTTTATGTTGTTTGAATATTGATTCTTTTATGTTTCCAATAGTACGAATGTGCCTCTGGCCACCTGAATGTCATTGTAGCCAACCATACTTATACGTGCTTCCATGCCGGCCAGCAGTTAAAGATACAAATATTTTTCCAAGGCTGGTTACATATTGGCACCATTGTGTGCCCTCCATGCCATGAAATTTGTGGGGTAAGCTTTCATTTTTTGTATATTTTTTTTTTATTTTACTAAAAAGAAAACATATTATAATAATTCAGCAATAGAAAACTTTTTCTCCCATAGCCATTTTCCTTTGATCCATAATTTCATAATTTCCTTCATGGTATATGATTGACTGAAACTCCATTTATTTGTACTTTTCTATTTACTGTTTTTTGAAAAAAAATGCAAAATTCATTATTTTGCATTTGAAAATGTGCATTTTAAATTATCACAATTTTGTGTCTATTTATCAAGTAATTTAAAAGGCTTATGCTGTATTTTCTATGTCCAATCTTATAATTTAAAATTATTTCTTGCATGTTTGTACTTTAAAACTTAAAAAAAAAAACTAAAATTTTGAATAAGAAGTTCATAAACCCCCCATTTAAATTAAATTCCCAACCTCGCATAATACACTCACAAGTGATTGTGAGCCTGCGCTTTTGCTGTACCCCCCAAATACCTCATTGTATACCTGCTGTATGCATACCCCACTTCTATAGAAGATTTGGTTTGCTCTCTCAAGACTAATGTACTTTTTCTGAACTTTCTCTCCAGATTAAGGTACTTCATTGTATGACATAACTGCATGGCGCAAAGTATAACAAACCCACATAAAAGTATTTTAATTTTCCAAACTCCATTTTCTTATGGAATTATTCTGAAGTACTTTAGCCAATTTATCTTAACCATGAGCTTACAAGTATTATGTAGTTTGAATAAAGTAAGTGAAGGGCAGGTGATGTAAACATGTTTTCGTAGAGAAATAGCATCAGACGAGATTGCTTTTCGTGGCTAGAATATGTATATTCAAATTCATGTGTTAAAAATGTTGCATGAAAAAAAAAATTAAGTAGATATGATGGCAGACTGTTGTCAAAATATGATCTGAAATAAAATTTGTAAACTATTTTGCAAAAAAGATTAATCTCTTCTTCCAAATGACTATTTTTGCATAAAAGCATATACAAATGCCCACTTTTACATTGTGGGGGCTTCTTTATAGTTTAGATAATTCAACAATAGAGGAATTATTCCATGTAACAAAAAGTTAAGTTTATATAGTGTTTTGCAAAAGAGATCAAAGTTTCTCAGAATGCATAAGATGTATTATATGCTTATACATTAAATTTCTCATTTCATTTACAGGAGAATGACATCAACTGCCAACCCGATTCTGTTAAGTCTTACTATGCATCTTCAGACAAAAAGTACTACTTTGACGAACTGCCTTGTGGTAGCATGTGCCTCGTATCTAACAGGATAGCAGTATTACTTTTAACTATCCTATTCTTTTACTTAGGAAGATGAAATTAAATTTATCTTTTAAACAAATTTACCCATGGTGCTTTCTTAAAACATCTGGTTTGTATACACCAGATGCAACAAGGACAAATCTGTTGGGCGGATGGTCACCAAGGACTCATCAGTGCAAGCGAGACCTTCCAAGTCCCCAAACACTTGTATATCAGAGATTATAGGGAAACAAACCATATAAGAGACAATTAAAAAGTATTTAATGGGAAATCAGATATGTGCGAATATAATATAATATATTTTGAAACTCGATTTTGCTATTAGGATGAGACTATACAATTCTAAAAATTGTTTCTACAGAAATTTTAATACCTAAATATAAATTATTCTCGATTATATTTGATTCTATGTATTTATGTTCCATACTTTTACCCCTTTTTTGTTGTTTTTTATGTGCCTATCGGCAAAGGGAGACAGCAAATGGTACAAATAGGAAGTGTTCGATATGTATTTGTCGTTTTTATCGAATTTTCAATTACTTAATATTTCAGCCAACTTCAGATAGTTGTATCAAATTATTGTATTATCTGACATCAAATATTTTCTTAGTAATTATAATCAAAATAGAACAATGTAGTTTTATACATTTATTTAAACTATACATTTTTTTTTCTCTCCTTTAAAATCTTACATGTATATCATAATACCACACAAGTGCTAAAATATAGATTTTGTTATACAAACTATTCCAAGTATAGTTTGGCATGTAGTTTTAAACAGTTTTCTTTTAAATGTTATATACATGGTTTATTTTTTCTTGAAATTGAACAAAGTATTCAATTATAATTACACGATTTTAGTACCTGTATTTATCCATATTTTTAGTTGATCATATCTAAAAGGTATCCCTAAAAGATAAGAAAAAATCTCAAGACTAATTCTTATCTTAAAATTTTTAACCTGAATTAATTTAATTATTTCAAATTGATTTTATTGTTAACATGTTGAAATATATATATATATTTTAAGAATAATTCCTTGATACTGTAAAAACCCAGAAGCGATCAATTAATTCTGGAGGAATCCCAAAATGTAATAAAAAACAATGTTCCTTTTCTTAAAATCTTTACTTTGATAAAAAATTAGATCCATGCAAGAAATTCATTTAAATCCATTCTTCTAAGCTCTATTAATATTAGGTTTTTATCCCTTGAATCAATTTAATTGATTCTAATGATTAATTTTTTAAATTATCAATATCTTTCATCCATAAGTAGGGTGTATAATATTGATTACATGGATGGATATGTATGAAACATTTTTTATGTATCTTACAGATTTAGAATCATCCAATTGGACACAAGTCGGTTTTTACAATGCTTATCTGATAAACAAGCAATAAATCTTATCTTTCTGTGATACCTTGCATATTCTTATAGATAAAAAAATAAATAATTCTGTACCATTTTTTATGGTATTTATCTGTATAGAGATATAAATAAATTTTATATTTCTGTTGCTGTTAAAATATAACTTTTAAATTTATGAATTATGATTGTACATTCTTTAAAAATTTTTACATCTATTTTTCTTGATCAAATAATAATTGCTTTCATTTCCTTTTTGACATCAAATTATTCAATTTAAAGGTATGAAATTATTGTTATATTTGTATCCAAAATTATCTTGAATTTAATTGTGATTGGCCTAAATTAATAATGTATAGCTTTTTGAATTTTACTTCCATTGTTAGTTCAGCTTTTATTTTAAATAAAATTGATGATAAAAAGCTTTTACTTAAATTTCTTATGTATAATTATTTGAAACTCATAATCCATGGTTAGTAATTTTTTCCATGTCTCTTATTTTTGAGTAATATTTTAAATGAAGTTATAAAGATTTCTTTCTAATATATATATATACACGCACACATAATGCAGCAAAAATATTATTCTAACCCTAAATCTGTTTTCAAAAGCTTCTTTAAATAAAATAAATATTTATAAATTTAATGAAAAATTATGCTTAAAATTTTTGAAATATATACTAAAAACACATCTTAAACTATAATAAATTATCAGTGTATATAAAATAGCAACTTGAAATTTAAAATTATATAGTTTAGCAACAAGTGTTTAATTTTAAGCGTATATTAAAATACAAAAAGTACATACAATCACAGAAATGCAGATGTCTTTTAAATAAAAATATTTTGTATTTTGGCAAATCCATTGTATCGAATGTGAAAAACGAGTATTATTTTCTTCATTTGCACTCTGCATTATAGTCGAATATTTTTTTTCCAAGTAACAATATTTTTATTTTTCCCATGACTTTTTGAGCAAAATGAAGAGACTGTATTTAAGCATGGAATATCAATTCAGAAGCTAAAAAAAAACAATGTCACCTGTTCAAATCAAATATAATGTTGAATTTAAGAACTTGATCAATGATACTAATTGTTTTTAACTTAAGCTTATCCATTTAAGCTTATCCATTAGATTTAATAGAATAAGTTAAGAGAGATACTAACTTTGTACACTCAGCGTAATTACATTCTCAATAATTACAAAAATGTTTTCATGTCCGAAAAAACCAAAGTCCTATTTTCCCCTTTTTCACTTAAAATTGGATAGCATGAAGAAATTTACCACCAATACATTACATCAAATAATGAATAAAAAAAAAAGAAAAGAATTCACTGAGCCAAAAGGAATTTATGTTTTATTATCTTATACAAATTATACAATAACTATTGAGACAAATCCTGGCAAATTTCTGATGTCACAACCTAAAAACTAATCACTTAACAGAGAGAACAGACTATTAAGTGAGAAGAGCCGCCCCGGGTGATGCTCAGAGGTATAGTTCGAATTTGTTTGAAGACACAGTCTGGTGCAGAAGTTTGCCTCGGATGAGTGGAAATATTTACCCAAAATTTGTTTTCCATCAACACACTGATACAAGGTTCTTTGTACATGGACTTCAAAATATAAAACATGGCTTACGTTTTAAAACTAACTGGCTTTAAGCCAAGGTGTATGTACTAAACAAGCAGACGTAGAAAGCCACAACGAATCGAAACTCACTAGGTGAGTGCACACAAAATGCAATTATTGCATGTCACATAAAACACAGAATGCATTACGTTCACTACGATCTCGAAAAAGGAATTTACAGAGCTGTTTTCCTAGGAGCAGTTAAAATAATTTACATAAAATCAATAACACAAATTGGGTTGTTTTTTTATTATTATATATTTTTCTGAGTAATGATTAAAAAAAAATGTACTTTCCACAACATAAAATGAAAGACCAATTTTTTAAGCAAGTAAAATAATCTCACGGTCTACTAATGTCTGCATTTAATGAAAAGTTCCATTAGTACAGGGGATAATATTTAAGAACAGGTAATGAAATATAATAAGCAGGATAACATAAGTATGGCAGTATAACACATAAAAAAACAGGTGCAAGAAAAAATGGCCCATTTAAAAAGCAGGGAAAAACAAAAGTGTCGAGTCTAAAATCTTTTCCTGAGTTACAAATACATCTTTTTAACAGTCATATATACATTATTAAGAGCAAAAGTCTAAAAATTGAAGAGTTGCAACTAAAAATTTCATAGGTAAAAATTATTATAGTTTTGTAAAATCTTTTTCTTTTCTTTTTATTAAATAATCCTATGCACATATAGCTTACAAAATACACATATTTTTTTTAAAAAAACAAAATGAATAGATTATACAAGCCTCCAATTAAATATTGGATTCAATCGTATTTTCATGACAACACATTTTTTTTTTAAATAAGCATGCACTTTAATATCTTTTATTGAATGAATTATATCACCGGGAAAATCACTATATGCAAAAATGTCCGATACTTGAGATCGAAATAGAGGTCATGTTATGGTATAAATGCTAACATTTTTCATTCAATACATAGATTTTAAAAAAATTTTTTTTAATTCCCAGACTGAGGGCATTTCATCAATATTATTTATCAATCGATCAGAAAAACTGGATTCAAATCGCCAGCAAGGTTTTTCCTCCAATTTGTATACCAGCTCTCGAGCCATATTTCATTTGCTTAAAACAGATTCAATTTCACTTTGAATGCGCATTTAGTGCTTAAGCTACAGAAAGACCAAACAGTTTCCCTGAAAATACACTGTGAATAGAGAGTATTGGACACATTGAATTTTTTTTTTTTTTCTTCTTTTTTAACATACAAAATCAATATTTTTTTGGACATATAAAGAATTGACCCAAAACGAATCACATTCGCTGGGGAGTGTGAATCAAAAGTATGTTGAGCAATATTTAATTATAATATCCACATAACTTAAGTGTGAGGGGGAGGGGAGAAGAGTGAAAATGTTCCAACTCCATTTGGGGGCTCAGTGTTTCACTCAATATATGAAAAATCATAAAGTATAACAAGTTTACAAATAGTGAAAAAATAGTTACACAATTGTTCTAAAAAATACAAAAACAAATGGACAGCAACACACTGTGTGAGGGGGTCTGGAGGGGAAATACACAGATCGATTTAAATAAGTATAAATTAAGTGATGAAAAAGGTGAGTTGATGATACCAACCATATACAATGCCATAAAACACCATCTAGTGTTTGTGCGACTTGATATAAAAATGAGTTTACAGATGTGCATCCACTTACAGTGTTCTTTGCAGGCACTTTTGACGTGATGAGCGCAGCACTCAGTTTTCCTTTTTCTTCGAGAATTCCAGCACAGTCACTATATTGTGGAAGGGCTATCATGTGCTGCATAGCTCAGCCCACCGGGTTTCGAAGAAGTGACGCATTGAGTGACCGGCTTGACCAACGGGGGATTCGTCTTCGTTGAAAGTTTCACAATTGTCGAAAATCAGACGAGCATCGTTGGCAAAATCTTCTCGATTCTTATATCTGAAAAGAATTGGTTATAGAACCCTGCAGTAAAAATAGATATATTTCGATACAATCCTAAATTTTTCTATTGCATTGCAAAAAAAAAAAAAAAAAAAAAAAAAAGCTCAATTTTTTTTTAACCCAGATTATACATTTATTAATAAATAAAATTGGACATTTTCCCATATAAAATGCTGGTCTAATTTTGGTGAAAAATAGTTATCTATAAATAGTTGAAACTTCTACAATGAGGGCCCATTATACTATATAGTCTTAAAAGTGTATCTGAATTGATTTTATAACGTATATAATTCGTTCTCAATATTAATTTTAATAAATTATATTTCAATAATTATACAGATAGTTTTATATACAAAATTTATTAATTCCTGCAGACTTAAAATCTAAGATTTCAGTTATAAGAAAAATGAATTACTTGAATGAATCTAAAATTTTAGAAACATGAATCTAAAATTTTATATACATTATTTTAAAAGATGTTTAAAAAATGCAATAAAAAATTTTCAAATTGCATAAATTAAGCAAAATTTTATTTTTTATGTTGAGTATTATTTCGAAACATAGCATTCTTGCATTCATTTATTGCCCCATAAAATATAAGAAATCATAAGCAAACAAACTTTGTTTCTTTCATAAAACAGCGTGGATTAAAAAGAAAAAAAAATCACTAAAAAAGTAGATAATAAAGTGCCTTAAGAAAACATCTCATCTTATCAAGCCAATGTTTGTTACTCAAAATTATTAGAAGATCAAATTATTAAAAATAATCATTAGAATAAATAAAATCTAACGAGTCATTTGATTTGAAGAGATTACTCACTGTCCAGATTCAAGCCTACTCTTCATAGTGGCTATATCCATAGGCTTCTTAATGACCTTACGATAGGTTGGGAACTGTTTCGTGTTAACTGGGGTCAAGAAGGGCCATGCATCTTCATGTTTCTGCATCTCTTCCAAAAGTGTGCTGATGTCAAAATAAAAAAAAATGTACTTTAGCAGACATTTTAATAAAAAGACTTACTCCTATTTATTTCATTACTTTCACTTCTAAATTTTATTTCCATTAAACTTTTAAAAGCATGCTGGTATATAAAGCACAATATTATAATTATTCCTCCTTTCAGTAAAAATCATTTTCATTTTTACATTCTTTTGTTACTAATTTCAGCTTCTTATGTTACACTTTCTTCATTTCCTGTAATGATTTTTATAAAGAAACAAGCAAACAAATTCTGTATATATTCATTAAATATTTTTTTCTTACAAGTTTTGCTTAAATGATGTTAAATTACTGTATATTTCCATGTATAAGCCAAGAATTCATAAAACTTTTTCTAAAACTAAACTGTGGGGTAGACTTACATACAGATTCGCTAATCTTGCAAAATAAAAAGGAAGATACTTTTTTTGCTAACCAGGCACAAGTAATAAATCGTCAAATATCACTCAATATAGCACATTTTTATTTCTTTAGTTTATATTTCTAAGTTTATGAAAAACTTTTCATTTCTTTTTAACTATATAAACATTCAAGAAATATATATATATATATATGCTTTAAATGCAGCCTTTATGCAAGGGAAAAAAATCAGTCTATGTCAGGATCCGAGTTTATGAATAGTTTGTCAAATTCACTTTCACTCATTGGAATGCCTGGATATAAAACATCACTTTCAATGGTTTCCAAACCAGAACTTAACCCTCTTCACACACAAAATCCCCTCCGCTTATATATACAAGTTTTGAACTGTGGATAAATTTTTTGAAGAAAAATGTTCTCTTAGCTAATATTCAGAAGTATATGGTATGGCATTCCTATTCTATAAAAGTTATGCATCAATTATCTTGACTTTCACATCAAAATCAAAATTAGTCCCAAATCTTACATTAAAAAATTAAACTAGAATTTGATTATTAACAAATAAATGTGAGTTGCAATAAAACTATAAACCTCACTATCTCAGTCTAAGATTATATCTATGTCAAACTCATATACTTTACTGATTGCAGCTGATACAAATGCTCAATTTTTCTTTACCATTAAGAAAAAAAAATTTTTTAATTGACATTAAAAAAAAATTTAATTCTTCAACTGATTAAAAAAAAAAATTAAAATATCTTAACAATTTATTGTGTTCTACAATATCTTAACATATTTTTAAAATCTTTGTGCATATTACGCTGATTATATCCAATACCTATTACGAATGTGCTCGAACAAAGACCAGCTGCAATTAAATGACTTAAATTTAATCCTACCTGCAGGGCAGCAAATCCACATTTCCTACAGGTTCAGGGGGAGGTTCTTTCTTTTTCTCTTCCTTCTTTTTCTTTTCTGCTTTGGCTTTAGGAGTTGTAGAGGACTCAGCTTTTTTGGAAGGTTTTTCAGGGGTTTCTTTTGCGTCCTTGGGAGGTTCTTTTTCCTTATTCGCATTGCTCTTTTTCGATTTCTTCGGCTATTAAGTGTTAAAACACATTCAATTTAACACGGCTACATAAGTTAACACCATTTTTGTATTAAAATAAAAGTTACATTAAGTATTAAAATAAACATTTTTATCTTACCCTAGTTAAATTACAGCCAGAGCAGTACCACTTTCCTTTTGGCATTCTAAAAATATATTAAATTATTTACCACATTTTTAATTAACACTTAATTTTAACAGAATAGTTAGAAAAATAATTATAAAAATTTCACAATATTCTTGTTTAAATAGCTATATAATCCAATAATATAAGAATCCAAATAAATACAAGGAATACAATTTTTTTTCATAAAAAAAAAAGGTTCTTCTTGTGTTCATACTTTGCTAGAGGTGGTTCTAAGCAGTTGAGATGAAATGTTTTGGGACATGTTTCACACTCAACCAATTTGCCCTTTGTACCACAAATGACACAAACATTGTCGCCAGTAGCCTGAAACAATAAAATAAAGGACATTGAAAACTGAATATCCTAGTAAGAGAAAAATATTTCGAACATTAAAGATTTAACAAATAAATAAACTTCAATATTATAATACATTATACCCAACTTTTAAAAAAATAAGACACAAATAGTTACCTTATTTAAACATTCAAAACAATACCAATCCCCTTCTGGTATGGTTTCCATCACGGGCTGCACAAAATAATTTAATCAAACACATTAAAATAGGTAATGAACATTAAAATAACATGAAAATATACAAAACAAAGCTCTTCTACATTAAAAAAATTTCTTGTTATCAATTGATACTGGCACTATTAAAAAAATAATAAATAAATATTCAAGAGAATTGTTGCAATTTATTTTTAATTTGTAAGCACAATATAAATAACTTACTACATAACATAAATTCTGTTTTATAATATATCTTTGAATACAACTGAACATTAAAACTTAAGATGAAATTATATAAAAGTAATGATATTTACATAATTAAGTAATTCATATCAAAAAAAGATAAGATTTAAAAAGACATAGGGAAATATAAAAATCATTTAACATAATAATTAACATCATAACGTATTTAGTATTGAAGACATGCAATTTTCAAACCAATATTTAAAATAATAATTTAATAATTACTCTAATAATAACTTACTTTAAAGCAATACGTATGGTAACCTTTGTCACAACCATCACACAATAAAAGTTTTTCCTCATTATCCCCACTATGACAAAATTGGCAACTCTATAAGAAAAAAATGCTGTAAATTACAATCTTATCTCATAAAAGTTTAATTTACATAAATAAATCCATGAACATTTTGAAAGATTAATTAATGATCAACAAAATGAAAAATGCTACATAAAAGTTAAGTTAAATTAAACATTCTGCTCAATAGAAAAAAATTATTTTATGAATATATCCTAATCCCCAAAATTGATGACAAAAATAGTGGATTTTATTAAATTAAAAAGCATAATCAATATGCCTTACAAACACACACACACAGACACAAAAAAAAAAAACTTACAGCTCGCATAATTGATTTATCCCATGCTGTGCAGTTTTCAAGAAAATTTAAACACATAGCTAGTTGTGCAGCAGTTCGACAACTTTCCACAGAATTCCTCCATTTAACAAGCCCAACAGGAATATTTTCTTCGTCTGATGTATCCATTGTAGGAGGGTTGTTATTGGTTCCCCCTCCTGATAGAGTGGATCTGTAGCACACAGAATTCAAAAACAACATTAACTATCAAAAATTAAATTAACATAAAACGAGAATTATAAATCTGGATTTACACCAGGAATTAAAAGTTTCTCACAACTGAAATATTTGTTTGAGGAGTTTCTAACTAGACTCTTTTTTAACTGCAATTTTACAAGTTTTTTATTGGATAAAGAAGTGACTTTCTTAAGATTTATAGAAGTCTTGCATGTGGAATTTGAATAAACTATATGGATGCTTAAATTGGAAAATATCCTTCTGATCAACAATCACGACATTTACATCAAATTAATTTAAATAATATATAATTCTCAAATAATATATTTTTTAAAGAAATTTTTAGATTTAATAAAATAAATTTAAATAAAGTTTTTTAATTGATCCAAAATAAAATATTATCTAGAATCTTTTAAAGGTTTATAAAATTACAATATTCCCAATATCAAAGTGAATGAATTTATAGTAGTGTTGAAAAGAACCATAGTTCCTTCCTACTTTTATTTGTCAACAGATAATTTTATCTTGTAAGTTAAAAAATGAAAAGGTTTTGTATCAAGTATGTTTAAATATCAAGAAATAAAATTACAATCAATACAGAAGTGTCAAATTTCAATAAAGCTCATCAGTATTTAGAGTATTGGAAAATACAACAATCTTATTACAAATGTATCAGAATTTATTTTTTAATATGATAATTTGTAATTATTTCTTCCCACATATAATGATATAATTTTCCCTCACAAATCCCTAATTGTTATGGACAAATAGACTTGGCACCTTTGTTAATATACACAAACATTAACATGTATATAAAAACAAACATAGTTAAAACTAAAAAATATATTGCCTTGTGCCAAGAGGAGGCCTTAAATATCTTCTTTCTATAGATGCTTCTACCTTCAGCAATCGTTTCTTAGCTTCTTCAACTGGATTCAGTTTACCACTTGGCAAAGTAAGTACATCACTTTCAGGTTTAGAAGAATCTTCTGTAATCGATTTATCCAAATCTTCAGTGACTGGTTCAGTAGCCTCAGTTTCAGCAGGCACCTCAGTGCCCTCTTCTTCAGCTTTCTTATCTGTATCCATTTCTGAAGGTTCAGGCTCTTGTTCTTTCTTAACAGGCTTTTTCTTTCGAGATGAGCTCTTCTTGGCACACTTTCGCATTTGTTTCTCTTTGATTGCATCATAAATTTCATCTGCAGTAAGATGAGCATATTGTTCACAAGATGGTACAAACTTGGATGCTTGTTCAGTTGAAAGTTTTGGTGGAGGTTTCCAACACTACGAAGAAGGTATATAAAAAGCATGGTTATTAATGTTATTTCACAATCAATGAATTATTTTAATATATATCATTTATATTTAAAAACCTTTAGAAGATATATAAATAATCATAATGTGAAATATTCTATATGATAGTATATATCAGGGGAAATGTTTTTACACTGTAAAAATTACACAATTTTTATTTTTTTAAATAATCTTCCATTTATTTAAACAAATTGATAGATTAAAAAATATAAAACGCCATCTACATTTCAACTATTTATATATCAAAATAATATAAATTTCAAATTAAAATAGCCACATTTTCATATTCTACTAGTGACTTGACTTAGAAATCTAACCAAAAAGACTAAAGAAACAGAAATAAAAGAAAACACCATAGATGTCACTCTCAAATGAGACTTCCTGTAGTATTTTTAAACACCACAGAGTAACAATACTTTTTAATAGCAACTATATTTGTTATTGTACATATCATAAATAAGATTTAGTGTTACTTACACAATTATTCAAAAAAAATTGTACATAAAATTTTCATTTGTAACATCTAGCATCATTTTTCTCAAAATTAATGGAAGTGTTTTAATTTTATTATATTGGGTAAGTAATAGATATATACAGAGGCTTTTTTTAAGTTCCCACAGAAATATTACTTTTTTGCACAGTAGTAGATAATCCAAAAGTTATGCTATTTTCCTTAGAAACTAAAAATAATAGTTATTTAGTTGACATCTCTGTGAACAACTTATCTTTCACTTTTAATAAAAAAAGCTACTAAACTGTCAGAGTATTTATAAACAATAGCTGGGGTGGAATTTTATTAATTTACACTCAAAGAATGAATAGAATCATAGAATGTTTTTATATTTCAGAAAATGAGGAAAACATACCTTAACCTGCATACTGGATCCATCTACTTTTTCTTCTAGGTTTTCAACCTGTTCCAAGATTCCCATGTCAACCCGTAAAGCTATATCCCTGTACCAGAAATCTGGAGGATCAGGATCAGGTGCACCACCCACACATTTGGATACTTCCTTATCCATATCGTTAATTTCCAAATCAGTATCTAAATACAAGAAATATTTTTCTTACAATTTTCTTTTTATAAAGCATCAAATGTTTGAAAGCTGGGAAGTGGAAAACATTCAGCAACAAAATAAATAAATTTACCTTTACCCTGTCCTTGAGTGCATGAAGTGCATGCAAAAGTAAAATGTTTCTGAAGCTGTTTCTGAAACATCTTTTCCCTGATTCCACGATGATGGAGAGCACTAATCACTAATTTCAATTGGTTTGGATCTGTGATGCGCCACCAACCTTTTTGTAATTCTATAAAAGATAGATTTAATGAAAAAATTAAATTTAAAGCCCATAAAGTAGTTTGCACTAGCAAAATGCCGATAAATTATGTCAGTAAGAAAAATTAATAAAACCATTACAAAATCAAATGAAAATACAACTTACATTTATGTTTAAATAAGAATTAAAAAATATATTGAGTAGACCATAAAAGACTTTTTTAATGAAATTTCTTTACCCCAAACATTTTTATACATACAAAATCCTTTGACAAATAAAAAATCTTTAAATATATGCATTTACAAATGGATTGAAAAAATATTCTAGCTTAGTAAATTAAAAACAAAAAAATCCATGCATGATTAAAAATATCACTAATACTTTAAAAATTTTCATGACACAGTTTTATTATTAAAAAAACAAATTAATTTTGAACTCCAAATTAAATTAATGACTCCAAATTAATTTACTTTGATTTATTTAATAGCTAATGTCCAGAACTTATAATTTTATTTTGAAGTTACCATCAACTGATATTTGTATATATGAAATTATTTTACGCATCTTGACATTTGCAGCTTACCAGGGGGAATTGGTTGTGGTGCATCATATTCCTGAGTCATCTTTTCCATCAAGAGACGTTTTGTGAAACATGGTGAAGGCGTATCCCGTGAGGTAGGTGTTGCACAACCATGCGAGGTAGGTCCTGGAGTGGCACTTGGCGTCGGTATAGAATTGGGAGTTGATGCAGGCGGAGGTCGATTAAAATTCAGATTGAAATCTGGCATGGGCGAAGAGTGAGATGCTGTTGATGTAAAAGATGAGTGATGAGAAGCACATGTTGAAGTGGGTGTTGATTGATAAGTAGGACCAAACTGAGGGGGTAGGAATGGATGGAGGAAAAATCCTGGAGGCACACCATTCATCAATTCCATTTGTAAATTTGACAATGCAGAAGCAATTTGTCCAGGGGGTGGATTAGTTGTTGGTGAAGAATGTGCAACTCGAGTATTGGATCTAACATCTGGAGAACATATGTTAGCTGGTGAATGAATAGCTGAGTTTCTAGATCCTTGGGGAGAGCTCAATAAGCTTTCATCACAAGGCATCCTTGGCAGGATACTGAACCAAGGTTTTTGATTGCTAGGTTTCTCGTTGAGTGATTTGAATATTTGTTCGGCAGGCAGCATACCAGGTTGTAGTCCAAGGAAGGGTCCAAAAGGATTGTTAGAATCGTTTTTGGGAAGATTAAAATAGGTCCCGTTCATGTCCCTTTGAGGCATGAGAGGACCATTGAAGAGCATGTTCTGCGTCAGAATGGAAGCAAACAGGGGAGAATTGAAGAGCCAACTCTGTTCAGGTGTAATGGACGGGTTGGGAGTATGCTGCCTGTCTAAATTACCATGCAGCTTAGGAGCACCAAGGTCTAAATTAATGCTATTATCACATAAGTTTGGCATAAAAATGTTCACATTTGGCTTCTTATCTTCTTTTATGTCCACTATTTTATCTATGAATTTATTTTCATTTTCTTTATGGCGACTTTCTTTCTTTTCGTCTTTTTTAGATTTGATATCCTTTTCTTTTTTTAGATTTAATGTATTGTCACTATCATTACTAAGTTTTTTATCTACAGTCCAAATTTTCTTGGGTGGGCTAGACACTGCTTCAGAGGTAGTTTTACCTTCGTTTTCTTCTTTTGAAGGTGATTTTATTTTTATTTCTTTATCTTGGACAGATTTTGGTTTATCTTTATCTTCATCAGTTGAATCTATTTTAGAGTCTAAAACAAAGTCATCAGCATCTTTCTTCACAGTATCAGACATATTTTTCTCATCAAGTGTGTCTTTATTAACTGAAGCACTATTATCTAGAATGACAGGGTTAGAAATGCTTACATCCATTTCAACATCCATCTCTTTCTTGATGGCACATTTATCTACTTGAAGCTCTTGGATATCATCATCATCATCATCCTCATCATTTTCAATTTTTACTTTTATCTTATCAGGTTCTACTTTAAGTTCAGTTGCAAGAGTATCCTTCATTCTTTGACTCATTAACCAGTTTTTCATTCACAGATATATCCAATTTAATATCATCATTGTTATCACTAACATCTGGTTTCTCAATAATTTCAATTTCTTTTTCATCTAATTCTTTGGTTTTGTTGTTTGATTCCTCTATTACAGAATCTGTCTCATCATCTTCTTTCTTGATAGGAGGCTCTTTTGATTCAGCCAAAACTTTTTCTATTTCTTCTGGTTTTAATGAAGATTCCATAGATTCCACATACACACCACCAGCTTTAGGCAATACCCAATAGCGTCTGTGATATCTGTCCATGCCAAAAGTAGCACCACGTATAGTATAGAAGGCTTTGGTTAATTTATTGGAGCACGTTGTTAGTTGCTGGAAAAATACAGCTTGTTTTAGTTGATAAAAAAATCCTATATATGTAATTTTCATTTTATTACAAAAAAAATTTTATGTTGAATATAAATAAAGGATAAGCAATAAATAATAATAGATAATAATAAAATAAATTTAATGCATATATCAAATTAAACTGCTATCCAAAAAAAAAATTATAAGTCATTCGTAAAACAAATTTTTAAAAGACTAATGTTTTGTCATTGATGCTAATTTATTAGTGTCATATATTGATAAATAAATACTATTTTGTAGTTGTATTCAAATCTATATCTATTACGAATTATGTGACAGATAAAGTTTTATGAAAATGTCAAAATTTGAAAAAGGGATTTAAATCAATAGTTCATTGGGCACAGATTAGAACAACTAAATATATATATATATATATATTTATTTAAATAAATTTATATATTCACAGGCAAAAAACAAAACACACAAAATCTGCAACAGAGTTTGTTATTCAGTACTTCATATATTATGCAAAATTTTCAAATGACCATTTGAAATACATCAGGCAATTGACTAAATAAAGATCTTCTTCTGATTGTAAAGACAAAAAACAATTGTAAAACTGCAAGTATATTACAAATAAGATCAGTTCAAGTGCAACAATCGGATCATTAAACAAAAACAAAAAATTAAGCAAAATTATATGCTTGATAAAAGATTTTTTTATTTTTCAATGCAAAAAGCATAACAGTAAAGATGGAATTTCAAGTATCACTGTAACTGTAATGATGAACAATAGTCAACATTACTGTTTTTAGAAAAAAAGTAAATATCATTTGCAGCATTATTCGATGCACTAATATATTTAACATGAACACAGCACTGCTTATTAAGATAAAAATATTATTAAAGTTGGCCAGTACACAGGATGAGGAAAGGATAATAATTTATTAGATTAATGATTAATAACAGATGTACAGAATTAACATTGTTAGAAAAAGAAACTGCGATTGTTTATTACTTTATCATATTGGAAAAATTTTCAAAATTATTTTGGAAATTTTTCATATTTATAAAATTTTAAATTCATTGCCTTCATTATAGTTAAAAGTTATTTAATTTAAAAAATTTAATTACAATTTATTAAAAAATTTGATTGAACTTGCATGATATCATTTAAAAGGAAATAAAATTTAAAATGAGCTAAAGCTGCTCACGAGTAGCATTAACTTCTTTTGTTAAAAGTACGATCAAAGCCCTTATTTAATAGCAGTTGGAAAGCTTATCAGCTTTTTTAAAGCCCTTATTTAATAGCAATTTCATATTATGTTAACATTTTCATATATCTGCTTATTTATAATCCAAAATTTTTGCATAAATATTCTACTGAAAATGGAATGTATTTATACCTTTTATTAATAATAATAAAAGAAATTTATTGCCTTCCTAATGTTTATTTTTAAATCTAATTTTAAAATACATTAAAATATTTCAAATATTCATCTAATTAAAAAAAAATCTAGATGCATTTTTAGAAATATATTAAGCATTTATTTGGATACCAATGTATGCAATAGAAAAAAAAATGTAAAAAACATTCTCACCTTAGTTAACTTTTCAATTTTTTTATTAATTTCTTCATTTGATAAATGTAAATCTTCATCCTGAAAATTGGCACAAAATTAGTTATGCATTTTGTAAGAATTTTCATATATATATACCTGCAACTTTTAAAATTTAATAATTCAGAAAATAATATTTGCATAACATCATTCATATAAATAAAGAAATTGTACATCATAAAAATGGGTTCACATTTCTTAATAATTTTAAAAAATTTGTTTTTATTAACAATAATAATTCAAAAATGAATAAATAAAAATATAATGATAAAAAATTATCTACCCAAATAGCTGAAACATGTGTTAATGAATAATTTAGTAACATGTCGATCAGAACTTTAAAACAGCATTTATTAGTTGAATACATTAAAAAAAAACAGTAGATAACATTTCATTTTGTATTTAATCTAATCTGTTAAATACTTTTAATGTTCACATAAAAGGTACGCAATATATATTTTTTAAAAATTGAATTATCATATTAGAAAGATCACATACTAATTTTGTTTAATAAATTTCCAAAATTAGGTCCTCTTTCTGAAAATGAAAAAGCTTTTAAATTTATATGAAGACTTGTTAATAAAACTAAAATCTAACCTTGAAAATATTTTTCACATATCCTGTAATGGAAATTTTTTTTAGTTTGATAGGTGTCTTAAACACTATTAATTTTAACAACTTACCTCGCCATCAGATATCTGGCCAGGTGCTTGAGTATCATCACTCTCATTTCCACTTTCATTGGCCAATTCCTTTTCCATCTCCTCCAATTTTTCTTTTTCAGATTTAAGTGTATCCTTCATTTCGATGTCTTCGTTTCCAACTTGATTTTCCTTTGCGACATTTAGACTGAAATCTGGTAGATCTGCTGACAACATATTTGCACAATTGGGATTATCACGATTTTCTTCCATTGCACTCAGCCTGGCTTTTAAGGCCCTGCGCTGTTGAATTGACCGATACCTAAGATCAGAATAATAACAAATGAATTACCTAGAAATGTATAATGTAGCACAACATTACATCATTATTTCAAGTGTATATCATATATTTACATAGATTAAAATAATTTCTGAATATAAGTTGCTCCATGTGTTAGATGAGAGTCCCCCCCCCAAACATATGGCCCTAAGTTCAAAACCAATATATATATACACCAATACTAAGTTCAAACCAATATATATTCAAATATATATATAAGTTGAAATGAAGCAACCAATTTTGTGTATGAAAAGGACATAATTCTATGAAAGTGATGATGATATACATCCAGACATTACAATGAGCGAATGTAAATTTAACTAACTATTTTGAAATTGGATTCCAAAATGAAGGAATTAAAAGACATTCTTTTTTCTTTTGCATAAATGTTTCATTCAAAAAAACTCAAAATGTAAGTTAAAAGATTAAAGTAATTTTTCTTTTCCATTATTATTTTCATGTGCTAATTATTTGCTGTTATATCACTATTCTCGGAACACATTTTGGTACTTTTTATGTTAGCCAGGCACAATTTTTTTACCAGCATCAGCTTTTTTATTTTACAACCAATGCAACAAACCATATATGTTTATATATAAAATATTTTCAAAATAAAACAACTCATTTTCAGAAAACGAATATTTCAATTTTAAATGAAATAATTTTTTCTCTTAAATTTAAGAAATATAAATTAAAGAAATAAAAATGTGCTATATATAGTGATACTTAATGACTGATAGCTCTAGTCTGGCTAATGGAAAAGGACTTTTATTTTTTTATAAAATTAATGGATCCATCCCTGTAGTCACTTTTATATATAAAAAATTCTAAAAATGCTTGGCTTATACATACATACAGTATGCAATTAGAGTTAAAAATTAAAAAAAGAAAAATGTTAAATCATTGAATAGAAATAAAAGCAAATAATAAAAATAAAAAAACCAAGCATTTTCAAAGACGCTTAAAACGTGTTGAAATTGGTGATGAAAGAAAAAGTCATAATTAAGGAGACAGAAATATGAAAAACAGCATGAGATTATCCATGTAAATAATATACAAAAAATGTATTTATCATGCATAAACACATATATTGTTATTATGAATTGAAAATTAGAATTTAAATAGATAAGTTCAAAAAGTTCTGCATCTGGCAATATAAAAGAATATGCAAATCTTGTGCAATAATAAAATAGTATAAGAAAATCAATATTGTTGCCATCATTACGAATTAAACCTTTTCATAAAAAGTATTTTTAAAATAGGGTGATTAAATTAAAGGGATGTATCAGCAAATATTTTCTTACCTGCGTAAATCTCCTTCTACAAGCCATTTGTCTTTCCTCAAAACATTGACATTTTCTATGTTGGTGTCAATTTGTCTACAATAATAACAAAGTTAATCAGAGAAGATTTTTAAAAAAGCCATTTGTTTATAAATTAATTAGAAAATAATTAAAATTATTTCTTATGTAAAAATACCTAGTTAATAATCGGCTAGTAAGCAATTCATCACAAAGAAATGCAATAACTTCAGCCTTTTGAGTAGCACTTAAGGATAAGAAAGGTTTTGTTTGAAGCCATTCCAGCATCTAAAATTATACAAAAGAAAAATTCATTTTGTATGCCATATACTTTAAAAACTAACTATGACTTTGTATAAGTGGGCCATATTATAGTTTAAAAAATGTTGCAATGTAAAAAAAGAAACTTTAAAAATTTAGTACAAGTATGTATTAAATAAGGAATATTGATTTCTTCTTTTATTTACTTAAGAAAAAATATGAACCCTTATTGAATTCCAAAGTATAAATTGACTTTGATTTAATAATTCAATCACTAATTTATATATTCAACAATAGCAATAAGGGGAAAAACTCACAGAACTTCTTCTGTCTTGAGCAATAAAGTATAAACGAAGCACCTCGGACACATTACTGTTCGTAATATCAGCATCTTTAAGGTTTTGCCCTAAGACTGTAGCAGCCTAGTCAAAAAGGAAAAAAATTATAAAAATTAATTATATCTTATTATTATTAAAATTAATAATAATGGTGATAGTAATAATGGTAAAACAATAATATAAGAATATCTTATATAAAAAAGTGATTTATTAGTAAAGTTAAAGATCTCTATTTTTAAAAATAAAATTTATAAAAAACCAACCTCTGGACAGTGTAGTATACCAGGATCATCAATAGCACATACAAGAAGATGATGAACTATAGAAAGTAGTTCATCTTCACATTTTTCATCTAAATTTAACAAAGCTGACTGCAGAGAATTAAGAGTTGGCAAACTATCCACATCTATTAAGAGAAATAGACATTCAATTTCTGCAAGTCCAAATTTATTTTAATTATATTTCTAATTTCAGGAGACTTACCAAATCCTAATGTTTCTCCAAAGTTGTGCAGAAATTCAAAAATCATGAGCACATCCGCAAAAGCTTTCCCGCATAACTTTACTCCAGGTATCCGATTTAAAGTTGGCAATGGCTATTCATAAAAATTGAAAACAATATTATTGTACATATATAGGGGAAAAAAAGTTGAAAACAATTTATGTTAGTAAAGTACAAAACAAAATTTATAATTTAGTGTAGTGCAGTAGATAAAATTCTAACAAAGAAAGATATCACAAATATCATTAATTTTTGACAGGGAAAAAATTAATTCTGTATATAAAAAATAAATGTAAAATAAAAAAGTCATTTTAAGAAATAAAAAAAAAAATCATGAAACTTTATATGTAATTTTACTATTATTATTATTATTATTATCAGAAATGCCAACATTTAATAAGATTTTTCAGTCAGTATAAGACTTTACAGTAATATCTCAAACAATTTTCAATAATTTTGTATGCCTGCCAATAAGTTATAAGAATGATTAAGCATATACCTTCCAACTGAATTGATTACTAATATTACTACAAAATACACATCAACAAATATAAAAATTTGCAACTATACTGTAATTTATAAAAACACCAACTAATGCACCTTTCCTTAGTTGAAGCTTTCACTAAAATAGTCTTGATTTAGGGATATTTTAAGAATTAAATGCTAGCAATCAATACATGCTGAAATAATATAATATACATAATATAAGACATAAATTATTTATTTATTTTTTTTTTTTTTTTTTTGCATATTGAAGTATAACATTCTGAAATGATAATTATAACAAAAAGCTTACAAATATCAATATTAAACTTATCCATTAAATATTATCCTTTTTTTAAGTAAAGACTTCACAAACTAACAATTCTTTTTGATAAGGAAAAAATGCAATAAAGAAAATATATCAATTTTTACAAATTATGAATAAGATTGAATGTTACTTCCTTAATTATTCTGCCAACATTCAGAACATTGTTTTTTATTAATGTAGAAAAAAAGTTATTTTTGTCCAAATGTTAAGCAATACCAGATTTCTTTCACTCCATTTAGGTTAACATTTCATTTACTTTGATACCCTTTTTAAGTGCATGGAACTAAAAATTTTACTATGTTTTAAAAATTCAATAAAATATGCAGACTTAAAAAAAAAAATAGTTCTTGTCATTTAACCTAAAAATACCTGTTAAACAGTTAAATAAATGCATGCAGCTTTTCTTAAGAGTAAGCGACAGAGATGCAAGCAAGATTTATCTAGTTATGATAATTCATAATAATTTATCAAAAATTACCATTAAATCCTTAAGCATCATGTCGTCAACAGGTTTCTTCAATTCTCTTAAGTAATCTAATTCTATTCGCCTTTGCTCCTAAAATATGAATTAAAATAATTAAAAGAGCATAAAGCAAAATTAACTGTTTTATTGCATCTATAAAGATTTCATTATTTACCATTTTCTTCTCCCTATTTATCCTTTTCTCAAACAAAATTTCTTCACGTTTTCTTTCTCGTTCCTACAAAGAATTAAAAAAAAAAAAAAATTAGATTCTTATAATATAAAAGTTTACATTGCATTATTTAGAATTATTAAACAATGAAATAATAATAGCATACTTCTTGTTTTTTCCTATTTTCCAAAGCTCTGACTAAAATCATATGCTGCCGACGTCGTTCTCGTTCCTGCAACAAATTTTTATATTTTCAATAATAATTTTTCTTCCAAATATTGGCATTGCAATATCATTAAAGTAATGCTTAAATAACTTATTAGAATGCTTTTAAAGAGGAAAAAAAATGTCAACAAAATTTAATTTCAGAGTTAGAAATAAAAGGCCCCTATTATTATAATTTATCAGAAAGCCAGAAAAATGTAATAAATATTGCACATTATTATATTTTATTCAATAAATGAATAAGTCGATGCTCATTAAATCATAATAAACTAAAGTATCTATGATCTTCCCAATTAAGTATACTAAAGAAACATAACTAATTAATTTAATTGTTTAGATATTTTTAATTGTCATAGGGCATAAAGAAAAAAAAACTTCATTGTATAAATTTAGATGCACTGTTTACTTCAAAACATTTCTATAACAAGTGCATAATTATTATTCAGACATTGTCATTTAATACTCATGGAAATGAATATTTGATGTTCTGAAGAACTGATTTGAATATATTTTAATTTAGTTAAATAATACAATAAATCTTTTTTAAGCCAAAAAAAATGGTTTTATTAATAAATATTTTTATTAATTAAAAAATAAGATACTGCCATAAAGCACCCATTTAAGAAATCAAGAGAACACTGCATGCAAGAAATAAAAATTGAAAAAAAGCAGCTAGGTTCTTCCCCATTGATCTGATATAAATAATATTTGAAAACAAAAAAATGTTAAGGCCACATAAAAAAGCAAAGCCATACACTGAAAAGTAAAAACTTCCATGTAAAAAAATACACTAAAAAAGCATTTACATAGACATACAGTGTATCCTTCAATTACAAAAGGAATTCCAATAATTAGACAGATAAAAGATTGCTTGGAAAAGATTCTAGGACTAAGGAAAGTAAATGAACAAACACAAGAGGACACCAAGATTTGACAAAAAGCTAACATGCATTTGTACACCACAACTGCTCACATGCATACATATCAGACAGTCTTAACTTTTACATACCAAATCAACCATTAGCAGCATTTCCCTACGTTTCTGCATTTCCTAATGTGCATGAAAAACATATTATTTTAAGAATCTCATGTTAAATTTTACAACCGAATTACTAACTTTCATTCATGAAGAGACAGAAACTATTTCATTTTATAACAAAACATAAATTTTGTGTATTACACTATTACATATACAAAAGAAAAACATACAAAAGAAACACCAGAATTTCGTTTGAAAAAAAAAAGACAACTTCATACATAAATTTTTTGACAGTAATTTTAATTTAATACCAACTTTAATGTGCACTTTTATAGATAAATATAATGAAGAACTGCATTAAATTCAAATGTTACCTTACTGCTAATCGTAAAAAGCAAAACAAATATGCTTTAATTATATTTAAACATACAATAATAATAATAATAGCTGAAAGTACAGGCAACTTGTGTACATTTTATAATGCAACTTGCACTTAAATAATACAGTTATGCTAAGAACACTATTTAAACTATGGTAAATTTAGATATTGCAAAGAAAAAAATTATTATAGGATAGCATTTTAAAACAAATTTTGAAAATTAATAATGATTAAAAGTGATTAACAAATTTTCCTTATTAGTATAATCAAAGTATATATATATATATATATATATATATATATATATATATATATGTGTTTATATGGAATAATAAAATTATTTTTAATGAACAGCTTAGTTAGTTACAATATTAGTTGAACAAACCTGTTCACAAAAATAATTTAATCATTTAATTTTAAAAACTGAATTTTTTTCACTTTTTCTTTGTTTCTTATAAACAACATTTGCATGTTGCAGTATTTTTCACAAATTTAATTAGAGATTGCTTGTACTTTAAAGAACTTAACATTACTAATAATCATATTACAGAGGATAAAAAGTTTCAGTAGACTATGACAATTTTAACAAAATTAAATCCTATTCATTAACTAAATTTACTAAGCAAATAAAAAAAAATATATACTCTTTAGTATAAAAAAATTGAATATTTGGAAATTAGGAGGTTCAGATAATTTAAATTTATTAATTGATTGTAGAAATTTAAATAATAATACAATGTTAATGAAGTAATATATTTAAAATAAGGCCACAAAACAATGAATAATTATTATTTTTAAATATATAAAGTATATATAATAAAGTAGTAAAAGAGCAATGTGATATAAAAAGAAGAAAAAATTCCAAGGAAGAAGTTATAAGACAGTGACAAAAAATATTTCAGAACTAATCAAAAATCATAAGAAGGAATAAAATTAGCTTTTTTAGAAAATATTATTACCTGTTCTCTAAGAAAAGCTGCTTGTTGACGCTTCATTTCTTGATCCTAAAATAAAAGGGATGATATATCAATAACTTTATAAGACCATTTTCCCAAAAAGCATCCAAAATGTTTTTTTAAAAAAAAAGCCACTCCTCACATATTGATTCAAAATTAAATTATTATAAAGTTTGAAGCAAAAAAAAAAAAAAAAAAAAAAAAATACCTCAAGCATTTGTTGGGCACGTATTTCCCGTTCAATTCTCAGATGTTCCATTCTTTCAAACTTCTCTTGTTGCTTCATGATACGTTGCTGCTCTTTTTGCTTGCGGCTTTCTTCCGCTATAGCAATATTTATAATCATTAAAAATAAGCTTTTAAATAAAGATATCCTATTTTATTAAATAAAGATATCCTTGTACGAACTTTCTTTATCTATACTATGATTAAATATTACACAAAATTTCTAATCATTACAGAATAGAATAATATGGTGCTTCATTTAGAGTTACTTACTGCTAAAGCAAAAGTGTCATAATGAGAGTAAAATTTTTAAAATTAATAAAACTTTCAAATGTTAAATATAAATAATATATATATATATATATATATATGTATGTATGATATTAATTATAAATGTTAAAATTAAAAATAATAACTGAATTGTACTTCATATTTAAATTCTTAAAAAGTTAAAAATAATTATATTATAAAATAAAAATTCTGATGCACTTGAAAACATTTAAAAAAAAAAAAAAGATGAAATACAAGATTTTTTTTTTCCCCCTTTCGCCATTCAAGAAACAAACCAACTGTTTTTTTTTTTTTTTTTTTTTTTTTTTTTTCAGAGAGAGAGAGAGAGAATATAAAAGAATTTTTAATCATGTCAACTTTAAATCATAATGCGTGCTTCTAATGTTACTAATAAGTTTTTACAATATGTTTAACAACTTTCCAAAGAGAAATGTTGTTATTTTTAATAAATAATATATATTTTTTTTAAACAAGCTTCACAATCAGTTTTAAAATATTGACTTCGAAATTATTTTATCAATACAACCTTTCTTCATTTAAATAAAAAAAAAATTAACACTATTTGTGTTTCATCGAAATTAATCTTTCAATAATGCCTTGCTTTAACATAAATTGCAAAAAACTTATACTAAATACTACTATGCCACAAATATTTATTTCAATTTTTTTCATATATAGCAAGTCTTCTTAAGATTATTATAAGATTAGGTTACAAATGAATGACCTAAAACAATTTCAATACAGATTAAAGAATGTAATGTAATATTAACACACAATGACATCACATTTACAATAACAAAAGAACAATAGCAGAAAACAGACAATAAACAGATGGACTGTAAGTGAGCAAAATTATCTGTGCCTTTTAAAAATTTTCTATTTTGATAGATTTTTGCCAGAAAACTTGCAAATATATATACTTTGAACAATCAAAAAATGAAATTATAAATTATTAGTATGTTCGTATATATATTTCACACTTGTAATCCAAGAATTTCTTTTTGCCATTTAAATGATGAAGAATTAAAAGTAATACAAAAGATATAAATCATGATATGTTTCTCGGTTTTCCTTTTTTGATAAACTTAAATAAAAATCAGTACTGATCCAGCATAACTTTAATGTCTAATGCAAATGGGGAAAATTCATTCATGCAAAACAAACTTCCACTTAAAAAAAAATTAAGAAACGCATAAACAAAAGTGTTAAAAATGCATGCACACCTCTTAATCGTTTTTCCTCTCTAGCAATCATTAAGGCTTGTTCTCGTTGTGCTTGCCTCATCATCTTCGATTCCTGAACTTCTCGAGATTTTGCTACACAACAAATGATAATTAGACATTCTTTTTCTTTCTGCCCAAGTTTTATTAGAAACAAAATATTTTTAAGGTGTTTAAAAATTAATTACTGAAGTAGTAGCAGAAAAAAATCAAAAATACTTAAATGAAAAAAAAATAAAACAAAATTAATATATAAAATAAAAGTATTTCTTATTCTTAGGGATATTTTAAAAATCAAATATAAAAAAAAACAGAACAAACAATATCTGAAGTGAATTTTGTTTATAAAACACAATTCATAATTTGTGCATTTATATTATATGACTCTTCTTTATTTATCTTAAAATTATGAAATATTCAGCTTCCATTCTGAGTGTACATTATGATAAATTTCCACAAATATATAAAAGGGAATATTAAGTCTCATATCATAAAGCAGTAATGTAAATATTTCTTTACAATTTTTATTGTTTAAAGATTGCATTTTGTATTTAAAAGGTAAATGTTACTAATTTTAATTTAAAAATAAAAGCATTTTTCTGAAGAAAATTTCCTTATTTTGGAGAATCTTCAGATAGAAATCCTAATAATGATTCAAATTCAACTACAAGAAGTGTATCATTTTCAGAACTGTCTACCTTGAATTTTCGTAAGGAATACTAGTTCACATTCATGCCTATACAGCCAGTCAAACATTGGTAAAGCTCTGGATAAATCATTTATCCACCTACCCTTTTAAAAAAATTATTCCCTTGACACCATCAAACTTTGAATTTGACATCCATTTCAGAGTCGAACAGCATATTAACCAATATCTGTGATGAGATTAGTTTATTGACTGTAACTAAAAACTTAATTTAGATCTTTAATAGAATAGTACCTTGTTGCTCCAAGTGATGCTGCATTTGCTTATGTTCCCACTGTCGTTGTTGTTCTTCTTCTTCCATTGATCGAGCTTGTAATGATTTACGATTCTGGACACCCAGCCGACCTTTTTGAGCACGAACTTCTTCAATTCTAGCAAGAACTTCATGTTCACTCAATAACACATAATCCTATGGAGTACATAATGAAAAATCCATTAAAACAACAGAAAATTCATTAATCATTTCTAGTAAAAATTTTCTATACACAACAAAATACTTAATCGAATTAAATTTGCCACAAATAAATCATTCCTCAAAACAATTATAAGTTTATTTGGTAACCAATATGGTAAGGTGAGGTAACGTAGCCTCACACAATAAATATATTTTAAATAAATACACACAAGACATTTGTTTACCAAAAAATGTTAGTTAATATATAATTAAACATCAAAAATAATAATTATATTTTCTGGCTAAACTAATCTATCTGATTAAATTTAAAAAGTTAATTTTAATTGCAGTGTTTAATTTCAGCAAGTTGGCATTTGAGCATTTCAGCATTTGAAAATAACTGATTAATATTTATTTTGTAAGAAAGGATCATATCATTTGAACCCAAGAAAGAAAAGTAAATATTTAAGAAATTTAAATTTAATTTAATTTTTAAATAATTAAGATTTAAAGAATATTTAGTATATGATTCTGAAATAGACATGTTTCTGATAATGCAATTATAAAATACAACAAAAAGGGGAGAGGGAAAGAATGAGAAATATTAATACAAAAAAAATTATTTCTACCTGTCCTGATCCAGATGAACTACTTTCTAGGAATTCTCCAACGATCATTTTAGTACTGAAGGTGAAATTGTCTCTAGAAATATCCGTAATTCCATTTTTTATCAAATACTAAATAGAAAGAAAAAAAATTTTAATATTTACATCTTAAAAAAAATTCTAATGTTTAAAAATAAAAACTTATTTTACACATTATCACAACTTACCCTCACAACTTCAGGATAACTTCTAAGTTTTTTGCCACAAGGAGTATAATAAGCAACTTCTCCTCTGACACCAGATCTACTAAAACATCTGATTCGAGTTTCCCGTCGCCAACTATTAAAAAAATTAAAAATCTGTAAAATTTCTTAAAATAGAACAAAAGAAACTAATCTAGTTGTTACTGCAATATATTTTTCATAAATGTCTATATAATTAAGTCACTGTCTTCTTGATAAAAAATTCTCTTTCATTAATAGCATGATTATCTTAGTTCTAAGATAAAATTTCGAAGTTTAGTTAAAAACAAAAAACAACCAAAAAAATCATAGACATAAAAAAAATTAATGGTATTGTTAATGTAAAATACTACCCCTGTACATCTACATGAATATTTATTTAATTTAATCTAAAGAAGAATAGGAAGCTCAACACATTTAAATAATATAACTCTTTATAAGCACAATACTGCACATCATGTTTTTGTTTTGAAGAAACATGATCAACAAATATTTAATACTGTTAAATTAGTGACATTATAAATATATAACAGATAAATTAATAATTTTAAATGCTTTATATTGTTTTAAGGAATTTAAATATTTTGTTTTACAAAAGAAATACAGGTAATTCCTGTTCAACACAGCACTCCCAACACATTAATAATGATTAGTAAATCTCCAATTGCAATTCACTATAACAATTAAGAAACAAGAAAAATTCCTATAAAACACCAATTAAGTGAAAATGGCAAAAACAAAATTGAGATCAACCAAATAAATTTAAGAAAACAATTAAGTCAAGCATTTAAGAAGAATAAAAGAAATTGCTTAAAATCAACCAATCAATGGAGCTATATTTTCTTATGAAGAAAGATCCTACTCTCATAATTGTTGCGAAAGAAAAAAAAAACTTAGCAAACAAGCATATTTTTATTTTTAAAAAAAAGCACTCATGTTTTAATGATATAATAGTGCTGATGCTTTATCCAATTCAATATTCATATACAATATTTTTTTTTTTATAATTTACTGTTTTATTAAACATGTAAAGCAAGTATAATAAATATATTTGTTAAGCTTTTGGAACTCAACCTGCATTTTAAACTATTTCTTTTCATACAATAGAGTGACATATTATGCAGTATTTTTTAATTTCACAAAGAATTTAATAATAGATATTTAAAGCTGTTAACACCATTTTTTGACATGGATGTTTGTAGTGGTTCGGAATCCATTTTAAGCCGTAGTGGTCCCAACGCCCTTACAGTGGTCTCCTATGACTGTAAGAGTGTTGGGCGTAGTGCTGACAACCCTACTCCATAAAAAGAAAACATCTCCTGTCTGGAAATCTGCCAGCAGGCAGACGGCCTTGGCCCACCATGAGACTGTGGTGCCATTGAAGATTGCCACTCCATTTTCTTACCTAAGGCATCTTTTACCTACTGGTATAACTGAAGAATAGATATCATGACGCAAATCACCAGAAAATCGACTTAATAACTGGGAAACCTACACTCATCAGATGACATAATAGTCTCTTTTTCTGTTGTTGTTTCATTGTTTTTTTATCCCACTTGGTGGACAGTGGGTAAGTAAAGTAAGTCGGTGTTGAGGAAGGCAGATACTGTTAAAGAATAGAATTCTCTCAACCAATTTTATTTTAATAAAAAATATTTTATTTCTGAAGGGAAAACTAATATTTTCTTAATTAAATACTGTATATTTTTTAATATAAGAAGCTAAAAATATGTTCTTTCCTAAAAAATTTTTTCCGAAGTTCAAAATCTGTATATAAGCTGTCAGTTGTCCATGATGATCCATGGTATATGTGCTAGTCATATTTTCTGTGTTTTATTTTTGTCAAAAAGGTGGACGGGAAAAGAAACTCTTATGTACATCACATTTCAAATTACATTCTGTTAATATTTCTCCTGCACTTTCCCATGAACCAAATGCAAATTTCATCAACATAAAACAAATAACTCACTTCATTTAAAATTATTTGATTTCCTAAAATAGTGATATAAATAAAAAAAATTAAATTAAATGAGCTATATTTAGTGATATTTGGAGATTACATTTATCGAATGTTATATAAAAAAGATTATAGTATATTATAAAAAATAAATATACTACAACATATAAAATTGATAGTATCCATGCAAATATAATTCATTTTTAATAATATATGCCACTTACGATTTTATCAGTTACTTATTCAACTATAAATGCAATGTACATCGTTCTTAATATACATATTAATTAACAGTCTTGTCATATCTTCGTCTAAGCTAAGAAAATGCCTAAATAGAAAAATTTCATTAATTAAAAAGAGTACAAAGCTGTATTTCATCTAAAAAATCATTCTCACCCATGCTCTAGAGGAATTTGAACTTCTCTTTCATCTGGGAGGACTCGTTTCTTTTTATTTCTATAATCTACAAATAAAATTGTAATAATTTTTAATTTATTTAAAGGAAATACAGATAAATAATAAAAAGACTTAAAAAATTATAGAAATCATATTGACTTTAAGCAACTAAATTTATTACAATATATCGATTAATTTCTTTAATATTAGAAGAATATTTAAAATTTCCAAAAGATAAAAGTATATGCAACCAACAGAGTGATCGAAAAATAAGCAAACTTTAAAAAATAATAATTTCAAAATTATTAAATATAAAAAAGATTCCACTTTCACATAAAGGATAAAAATGAATCAGGATTTTTTTTTAAATAAAAAAATTAACTGGAATAGTTCATTTCTTATCAACAGACAGCATTGTCAAGTTTCAAAATAAGCCATCCAGCAATATATAAGGAACAGCATTAGCTGGTAACAACCTCTTTGAGACAGATGGTAGTTGTTGTTCCTTTTCCTACTATAGATGATTTGTACACATGAAAAATGTAGTGTTTGAGATGTATACAGATAGAATTGCATTTCATATTACAGTGCAAGATAGTAATTAATTTTCACACGATAACCATAAAAATTCTAATTGATAATGTCCAAGCACTGAAACTTAATGACTGCATCACTCGCCAAAATTTTCCTAATTATGTGTACAACAGAATGTAGTAAGTAAAATGATTGGTTTTTCATTGTGTTTCAAACAAATAAAGCACTTTTCTCATTTTTTGACCATGCCAACAGCCATAACTGTCACATGGGGATTTATGACTTAGTTGGGAAAAAAAAATCACATGCTTTTGTTGAAAAACTCCAGCACCCACTATAAGTTACAGCCTGATGTAGCTCTACTGCTGATTTCTTAATCAGTATATTTTTCTTCGAGGAAGTTATGGGGTCCCTTCTGAAAAGTGCAGAATTGCAAATACTGCAACCACTACTACATACAATAAGAAATTTTTACTCCTATTCCTTTATTAAGATTGTTTGCCTAGTGATTATTTAATTCTCCCTCAAACCAGATTCCATAGAAAATAAAAGAAATAAAATTAAAAGAATGTTAGGATTCAATGAAATGCTGTATTTAATGTTCAAATCCAATATATGTACCTTCACTATCTTCATCATAGGAATGTTTTCGCTTACGACTTGATGGTGTCGAAGCACTGTCTGTAATGCTTTCAGAATGTGAGTGCTCAGTGTCATCACTATCAGAATTTTCATCATCAGGGTCAGAATCTTAAAAATAAAAAAACATAACTTAAAACACATCTGGTAAAAATACAATATTTGAAAGTAATTAAAAATCCACCTTTCATGCACAAAACTCATTAGAGAAAAAAAAAATTAACCTCTGTTTTTCTGACACCATTTTTATGATAAAAAATAAGTATGAATAAATCAGCATTTACAGATAATAACAAATGAAATTAAAAATTCAATGAATTCATACTTTTAAGGTTAATAGGACAATGTTAAAAAATAATATGAACATAAAAAAGAAAATATAATTAAAAATAACAGATTATTAAAGAACCAACCTGATGGTGATGAAGTTTCTGGACGTATTGGAGATTCAGGTTCTCTTATTTTTTCTTCTATTTTTTTCATTTTATTATTATTTCTCTGCTTTTCTTTATGTTTAAAAATCTTATTACTACCCATTGATGAGCTAGCAAATATATTGGGATCACTGTCTGGAAAATGTAAATTACCATTAGTTTCACTTAGTAAACAGTCCAGAGTAAAGTTCTTCCTAGAATGCGGTAAAATGTCATTGGGGCTACCCAAAGTATTAGGTGCATGCACTTTCGGACAAGAACCAGGATTCACAGATTTAAGTAATGAGGCATTTGCTAAATGCCCAGGTAAAAAATCCATTTTTGATGGCATTAGCAAACTTGAGATATCTTTGATAGAGTTCTGAAAAGAAAATTAAAAAAAATAAATAAAGTAATAAATTATATACATTAAATCAAACATTCATTAAAATTGTGATGCATAAAATTTACATTTTTAACTATCATGAATCACAGACAGAAATATATTTAAATATTTTACACATAGGTAAAAATCTTATTTGAATATAATCTTAAAATTGGAGGAATTTTTTTTTTATTAATTAATTTTGTAACTAACAGTTAATTTTTCAAATAAACACATGTTTACATAAATTTTCTCTAATATAAAAAAATTTAATTTAATTTTAGTTAAAACAATTATACAAATAATATATTCAAATTATTAGATACAACAAAACTTCTTAAATAATAAAAAAAGAAACTAAAAGAAACTACAATATTCTAAATGAAAAAAATATTCTATCTGCCCTTTGACTGAAATTAAATAGTTTACTAATTTGTAGTAATAAAGATTTCAAATTTCAATGTTTATTAATAAAAATTTATTTAAAATTTAAGGAAGATAAATACACACTTATTAATATTTATTGAGAAATCAAAAACAATGCATATTTCTCTGTCTATAAATTAAGAAAATAAAATTGTATCAAAAACATCACAAATGATTTGAATCATTTAATTTCATTTTAACTAACTAAAGCTTTTTTTGGACTAATTAAAATCCTGCATTAATTCTGATGAATCTAATTTAATTTTAGAGATTTAGAAGTTTATCATTCTTCTACAGAATATTTTTATTATTATTCATTTGTAAGTATAATGCTATCAATAATTAATCAAAAAAGAGAAAAAAATCTAATAAAATTTCTTTTCAATTTATTACCTAATAAATACTAAAGTGTTAAAATTTTTTTAATTAATAGTTATAATTATATTTAAAAACTAGCAATTTAATTTTAATTAAAACTTTTTAATAAATACTTAGACTAACTCGTTTTTTCTGGCGCACCTTTTCAGAATGAGCTGTGGGAGGATTTCCAGGCATTGGAACTGCTTTTGGTTTTCGACCACGTTTCTTTGGGACAGTTGACAATTTATTACTATTACTATTATTAGCACCAGAAGTATTGCCACTTGTCGCCTGGAAAGTCTTCTTTTTAGCTACGGTTGTGGTTGTAGTGGGTATGTATGATGCAATCATAGAAGTTGTCACTTCAAATGTTGGCTCCTGTTTCTTCATACACAAATCCAATGGAAATGCTGAATTTTGCTCTTCATCAGGAATAGGATCACATTTGATCTCAGGAGACATAGTTTTAGATGGTACTGGCATTAATGGGGAAGAATGAGCAGGACTAGGAACTGGTTTCAGAGTGTGGTTTAAAGCCCCACTTGAAGGCAGTGAATTCTTGGAATTTGTAGGACTCTTCTTAATCTAAAACAAATGTTTTAAATATAAATATTAATTAGAGAAATAAAAAAAATAATTGAAAAAAAATATTGATCAATAGCAACATTTTGCTGCATCATTATTACAAAAATCATGTTCTAATTAACAAAATATATTAATTATAAAATTCAACTCAAACAAATGTAACTTGGAGCAAAACTAATTTTTAACTTTTGCAAAAACAATAAATAACCAAATGAAAGCTTGAAATCATACGATAAGAATACAATAATTAATAATTAAAAAGTGAATTTATCTATTCAAAGGAATCTAAATTAGTATAGCTTATAAATTAACCAAAAGCTTATTAGAATAGAAAATTATTTTTTTTAAATTTAGCTATTTTGGAATTTATATTGCATAATTGTTCGACTAAACTTGATAAGTGTTCAAAACATTATATTTTACTTTTAATATTTTTTTTTCTCTTCACATTCATTGAAAGTACTTAGATCAATGCATACAATACAAATAAATATACAAAGCTCTGTGTGTTCTGTTGATAACTTTTACAGCCATCATGTATCCACATTTTGACTTGATTATAAAAATATATCTATATTCTGCATAAAAACTGATAACCTCTATTTTTTATAGCACTGGATTCTTACTCTATACTTGAAATTCAATTTTATACAAATAATTAACCCATTTGCAATATCAGTGGCATATATGCTCAATTTATCTACTTCGCTTATTAAAAATTACGGGAATTTCAGAATCAAAATAAAGATTAGCTTGGTTAACTTACATATCAACTTTAAAAACATGGATATTAATGTATCTAATGTTATAGTTTTGAAAATTATTCACAATAATATAAAACATAATTGATGAATTTCCATACAATGAAAAAGAGTGCTGATATTAGCTTATTTATCAAGATTGATTGTAATTTAAAAAATATTGGATAGCAATTAATTTACATATAACACTTATTACACATGACATGTAACTCATAAAACTCTTCATGATTATTTATGATTAAATATACTTTAACATTATATTATTAAAAAAAACCCAAAAAACAAACATTTATTACTGTGAAAAATTAATTAATGTTAAAAAAACAACATATTATTGATGTGCATTCACTGAAATGGTTATTTTATAAAAAAAAATAAACCATAAGTAAATCAAATGATTAACATTATATAAAATTTAAAAATTAGTTTAGATTTTTTTTTTCCATTATTTGTAATTTTACATATTTCCACAATAAAATATGAAACAATTTGATTTATAATCCCTTGGTCGACCAAGTTTGCATACATATTTAAAAAGTAAAACACAATGAAAATTTAAAAAGTTGGATAAAATGTCTCCAAAATAATAAAAAATTTCAGATAATTTTAAATCAAAAAGACTTTTGAAATTCAGGATATTTTATTTTTTGAAGCTCTTATTATAAACAATAGATTCAACTGAACTTATAAAAAAAAAAAACTAAAATATCTATAAATTACAGAAATTTTATTTTGTAAATTTCATTATTTACTTACAATTTTAGTAAAGTGTGATTCACAATTTTAAAAAACTATTAGAAACGATCAAATTTTATTAAAAAAAGGGTTATTTTAAAAATATGTGCATATAAAGTAATAATTCTGATTCCTATTCTAATTATTTTTCTATATTAAAAATGATTCTTCAAAACCAGTCTTTCTCTTTGAGTATGATTTTTTTTTTTTTTTTTTTTTTTAATTTGCTATAAATCTATTAGCAGTGAAAAAGATCTTTAATCGGATATTTCTGAAAAGGAATTTGAAAAAAATCTAATTACATTTATAGAATTATAAAGATCTTTTGAATATAATTGATACACAAGGTTTATACTTCTTTGCCACTACTTAAAAAGGAAAACAAATGATGACTTTGATCTTCGATTCTATCTATCATTACATTCAAAGCATTTTTTTGGAAATAAATGTTGGAAGTTACATACATGTGCTTCAGACTTCTGATGCACACTTTCATGAGAAGCTTGTTTTAATTCTTGAACTTTCCGTCGAAGTTCCTGCTGTTGTCTCTTCAGCCTAGCTAGCTGCTTCTGTTGTTTTTCGCGTTCTTCATCATCACTAGAGTCACTAGAACTGGAACTTACAGCCCCGGCACTATCAGGGCCTGTGGTGCTACTACTAGATTCCATGTGACCGTCACTCTCAGAGCTGGATTTTTTGCCTTTTTTCTGAAATTTATTTATTTTAGTTACAGGGAAGCAAATAAAAATAATGAAATTTACAATTTAAGCAACAAATAATAAATAACAGCTGAAAATAAAATTTAGCTGATAAAATCTTATTTTCTAAAAATTTCTGATTATTCAATTTAGGCACGATTGCAATCTTATTACAGATTATGGTTTTTTTTAGTAGCCTATACAGGCAAAAAAATGTTTCTCAAGATTTTTTTCATATTAAAAAGCACTTTAAAAATTAAAATTTATTCAGCATTTAAAATTTATATTTATGTTATATTTGGCATGATGGATTAACAAAATGTTTTCAATATATACAGAAGGGTATTTTACAAAATTTGCTTTAAGTTATGCTTTTTTATAAAAAAACATAAGCAAGCAAGGGATAAATTTAATTTTACTCCAGATATGAGAGGTAGACATAATTCATAGCAAACTAATTCTCATGTGTCTAACTATCTATTATTGAATATTTTCATCTATTTTTAAATATTTTCATTGCAGATTTTCAACTGGAAATCTTGTGTTGATCAATTAATTCCATTGCTGGTCAGAAATCATAATAAAAACAGTCTTAATTCAAATCTTCTTCAATCTTCAAATCTGTGCATAAATATATTTTTCTGATCTTTTTTTTCCCTTCTGCTTCTAGTTCTTAAGGTAACTTTCTTCACACATGTATCCTTCGATATAACATTAAAATATAAATGTAGGTATAAAATATATAATTTAAAGATATTCAAATTTAAGATGATCTGAAAATATAAAAATTACACTCATACAAATTTTCAAGTCAAGAAGAATTATTTTTAATAAATCCTTTATTATGAATTAAAGTTATTAATTCATGATAATAACAAAATTGAAAAATAATTATGAGAAAATTTTATTCAAAAACACAATTATATATATATATATATTTATAACTTTACAATTGGCCGACCAAGGGATTTATTTTCCAAATCATATTTTTAAAAATATTTAATAAAATGTAGAAATATTTGATATTTTTAAATTACAATTTCCAAAATAACCTTTTCATATTTCCATGCTTGAATTTTTTTTACATATTTTAATTAAATATATTATTCATCATGCAATAAATAAAAACAATATGCATAAAAAAATTTTTTGTATCATATAAATGAAATAAATAATCATAAATTGTGATGAGGAGTTATTTAAATCTGACAAGGATATAAAACACACATCAAATTAAAAAAAAAGAAATGTTTAAAATAATTCCTTTTAATAATACAATTATTTAATTTTGAAATTTGTTACATATATGTAACAAATATGATGATATACTGATGTTGATTTAAATTTAAATATTAGAAAAAGTGCAACTTACTTTTAATATTGATTTATAAGCAAGCTACAGCTATTTTACATTTTTGAAATTTTGTGCAATTTTTAAGGGGAAAAAAATTTAAAAGAGATTTTTGTATACACATGCAAATAAAATTATGACATAAAGCCATTATTAATCAAATAATAAATAATTAAATTACATTAAGTAAGTTTTGAAACCATCACGATTAATTGGAGAAAAAAAATAAATGCTTAAAATTTAAGTGGTATTGCCAGTTGTTAGAGAGTATTAAATATTAATAAAAAAAATTCAAGTACCTCTTTATGTGGCTTCGTCTGTTTCCTCTCTGCTTTAGTATTTTTACCATTTTTCGCTAATTCGGTTTTAGGTATCTTTGGTTTGCTTTTACGTTTAGGTTTTTCAGCAGTCGATAACAGCCTAGCAATTTGTTCATTCACAGGTTCTGGAGATTTCTTTGAGGAAGATTTTAATGACTGATTCCCTGAGATGTTGGAAATTCCTGATAATGAAGTGGACAAACTATTTGAAGATTTACATTTTTCACTGTAAGAGACACCCAAATTAAACTTATTTTAATATATATTTCTTGCAAGTGATAAAATATTTATTTCAATCTTTTTTAAAAAAATAGCAAACTTGAAAGTTTTATTTACCTATTTTTTGAATGATTGGATTCTTTGTCTGATGATTTTATTTTTGATAATTTTTTTGGAGATACTCCAACTATGTTGGGTAATATGTTGGTTTTAAGTGTTTGAGGACTTGGAATACCTAAAACAAATTTAATAATGGTCAGTATATGAAAACATGTACAAAATATATATAAATTTAAGTTTACATAAACTTTTTTTTAGATAATTTAACAATTAACAATAGGTAGAAATAATTCAGTTTACTAAAATAAAATTCTGGCCCTCATGGTTAAATTAATTATTTATAGGATCAAGTAGTTATTCTAGAATAATTTATTCTTACAAAACTTTGATGAGCAATTAATTCTCCACAGTTCATTTATTTGTTCATTCCCCATTTATTAAAACAATAATCTAAATAAGTAAAGTTTTATTCCTGAGTCAAGTAATTATTATTAAATGATACAACAAAAAATGCAAAAACAGAATATAAGAGGATTATAAATCATAACATTAAGTTAAATAGATAAGAAACAAAATAGGCTGAATAAATATTAATCTCAAAAACAAAAATTAATTAAAAAGAGGCAACAAAATGTAATGAAATAATTAGATGTGACATACTAACAAAAACTAATTTAAATATCTCAAAAATTCTTAGAATCAACAGATTATTTTCCAACTATTGCATTTATTCTCTCCCCTTGAATAAATTAATAATACACATCTATCTCTTTGAATTTGTAATAAATAATACATTTCTATCTGCTTGAATATATGATAAATAATACAAACTATCTGTTTGAATTTGTAATAATTACTACATATCTATTTTTTACAAATTCAAGCAGGGTAATATACATATGCATTTTCAAAATAAAAAAAAAATTCAAACAATCGAAACATTATACAAACTCATTATAATGTAATAAATAAAAAAGGAAGCATAATTGAAAGAAAATATACACAAAAACAAAAATAAATTTAAAAAAAACTACAACAAAATAATCGTTTTTATTTTAATTACAAAACAAATATATAAAAACAGAGCAGAATAACAAGCAATTTTAAGTTCATAAGAATAATTTTTTATGGTAATGAAACACAGCATGCATCATCAATGTAAATTGTCAGAGTTTGCAGCATTGTGATTTGTGCTGCAATACCTGAGGTCTGTGAGTCATTTTTTGATTCTGCAGATGGTGGTTTGGCATAAAGATGGCCCAATACTTCTTCTACAACTGAAATTATACAACCCATTAATGACAAAATAATTGCATTTAAGGAAGTCATTTAATGCAATCAATATTAATATAAAAAATATAACAAATTTATAAATAATAATTTAAGAATTTTTTTAGTTTTCATTCATGTAAAGACAGATATTTATAAGCTAAATATTTTTGCATCTTACAGAACACTTACAAAACAAAATATTTAATAGAATTAATTACTTTCACATAAAGAATAAAAATTTTGAATAAATAAGTATTAATTGATTAATTATTAGTTAATTGAAGTTAATTACTAATTTTTTAATGATTTATTTAAAGAATGCTTATAATTAAAATTATCAAAATAATTTTCAAAATAAGATTCAATAAAAATCTTTGCAGAAGCATATTTTTTTTATTTGCATTTTATGGAAGTATTTAAAATTTAAAAAAAAAAACCTATTACTGTTACTTAACATGTAAAAAAATGTAAATATTTCCAGAAACTTTCAGAATTTGACATAAATTTAATAATTTTAAATGCTTTTTAAGTGAAAACACACCCTTACAAAAACTACTAAATAAATTTTATTTTATAAAATGTTTAGAGTTATTTATTTGTACTTTTGATAAAGAGTTTATTTACTGATAATAATTACCTAGAAGATTTTACAAACATTCTTAAGGGGCTTTTCTAATATAGAAGAGGAGAGAAAACATTTTAAAAATATAATGTATGAATATTATAACAATAATGTAAAGATGCAGACTTTTTAGTGATTAATAAAAGTACTTTTAAAATCATAAATACTTAAAAAATAAAATAAAAAATGAGAAGCATTTCATAAGGTTTATGAAAAATTTGTAAAAATTAATCATTACATTATTAATCAATTAAAAATATAAATACGGAAAAGGAGATTTGAAACATACTTCTTCGAGGCTGTTGAACTGAGAGATGAGCAGGTGATACAGGTGAATTTCTACAAAGTCCTGTCCTACCAAATGGATCAGTAATGGATACCCCACAACCGGGAAATTCCGAACTACTTCCTATTGGAGATGCAGCTGACCACCAACTGCATGGACCTGTATCGCAATTGAGTACTGGATACAGAATGACAAGTTAAGAATACTTCCCAAGGATAATATTTTTTATTATTCATAAGGATTTATTGACTCACAGACAGCTCAATTTAGTTAAAATACCACATACTGAATTTTAAAAGAAAATGTATTTCAGTGCATGTTAAGAATATTTTATAAAATCAAACCAAATTAAACTCACTTACAAATTTTTGGCTTGGTAACTAATGTTCAATAAATTCAGCAATAATTCAAAATGTGCACAAAATTGTCTATTTTGAAATAAAATTTTAGCTTTGAAAGGAAAAATAATAATAGAACAGATTAAATGTTACGAGATTTAATATATTTTAATTTTTACAATACATACATTTTGCAAATACACTTATGTTTAACTATAATTTAAGTATGAAAGCCAGTTAGGATAACTAATTTAACTATATACTAACTGGCTTAAAAAAGGATGTCAGTTTTTTATATTAAAGCTAATTGGCACAAAACTAAAAATTATTTTGTAAAGTTAAAATTCTTCACCCCTTCCTCCTCCCCTAAAAAAAGCATAACATTGATGTAAAATATGTAATTTAAATAGTAAAAAAATTTTCATAATTTCCAATTTATGTTCAAAACCAATTATTTATTTTATTTTCATGAATCTTATTACTAATAAATATTTCAAGCATATTTTATTATTATTATTTTTAAAATTGCAATGGCATTATTCAAAAATTTTCTATACTTTATTTAAATTTTCTCATATGTAAACATTTACATTGTTTAATTAGATTTGAGGATAATATATATATTTGTGTTCTAGGAAGCATCATCTTGTAAAATATGTTTTCATATTCAATACAATGCTTTAAAAAAAAAAAAAAAAATCAGTTTTTTACAATTTTGTCCCTTATTCTGCATTCCATCATATTAAAAAATAAAATGTTAAAGATCATATTATGAAAAATATTAACATCCAAGATCTTTCACAAACACTCAAATATTAAAATAAATAAATAAACTAACTTAAAGATCAATAATTTATATAAAAGGTACAAAAACATCTTTTTCAACATATTAATCATGCCTAAATAATTTAAACATCTCCTTAAATAAATTATCAATAATTTATCTACATTTCAAAACTTGTATTTTTAAAAATTTACAATATTTATCAAAATATACATCAATTTTTATATTACAGTTTAACAGAAAAAGAAAATGATGAATAGGAGATACTTTAAAATTTATAAATATTATTAGAATTAATTTTTAAAATAAAATTTAACAATTAACAAATTTATTAGTATTCTATTACTAATAAATTTATTTTAGCTCAACTAATTCTAATTATTTAAGTTAAACTAATTTTACTTAATTGTTAGATTTATTTACCATTCAGCATCATTTCAAAAATAAATTATCTTAAAAAACAATGAAAAAAATATTTTCATAATTTTTTTTAATCTTATATAAGAACTAGCAAAAGGTACTCATAAAAAGGTTGCAATTATAAATAAAACTCATATAAACATACACTATTCCATTTTTACATGGATTTTGATTTTAGTTCTTAACCTTTAATTTCCCTCTAAATTTTATACAGGATGATTTTACTAAAAGCAAGAATGTAAACAATTTACACATGTATTGGAAATTACAAATTTAACTTAATAGTAATTCCTCATCCTGTCCAATTATATTAAATTTTATTTGTTTATAATATGTTTATAGTTAATAAAAATCTATAATGATGATTCAAGTAATATAAAAATAAATTCAACCAATTTTATGTTATTTTTTTACCCCCTTTTTTCCCTTTTATTTATGAGGCATGAATACACACACCCATGGATGTGGCTGGTGGGCTTGAGACTTCTACTTCCAAGCTCATATGTAAAATGTATGCAAGTGTGCAAACTTATGGTCAATTGTAATTGTTAAATATTTAATGTTATCAATTGTTTTTTGCTAAAGATTTAGTGATTTTCTTACCAGTGTCAATTTTCTTATTGTGTCTGAATTTGTTGATTGAGGCAGCCTTCTTTCTGATTTAGTTTTATTAAATGTTCATCAAAATATTGAAGCTCATATAAACAATGTAATTAATGATATGGCAAAAGTGAAAAGAGAATTGAATTTTAATTTATGTAATTTGTTGTTTCATCTAGAAATTAATGTCTTTTTTTTTTAATTTGAACCAAATTACTACAGTGTATAAATTATTAATAAAATAATTAATTCATGAAATTATGGTTTCATTAATTTTATGGTTACACTTTATTTTGTTAAGACAACCCCCCCTCCTTCTTAAGACAAAATCCTGGATGAGCGCCTGAAGGCATGGCATTCCAAAATTTTTATATTAAATGTATTTATTCCATAAAAATAAATATGAATTATGAAATATTATTTTAAAATGGAAAACTATTAAAACATAAATCACATATATAAAAGCCACAATTAAAACACATTATATACCTGAAGAAGAAGCAAGAGATGACAGAGCATCAGAAGCCGAATGATGCATGATAGGCGAGCACATTTTGGTGCTACCCGACGGTGAGGTACTGTCAGAGTTCGATGAAGGTGGAGGTATAAGAACAGCATTTCTTCCCAAGACTGAGAAAGCGCTTGGAGAATGAGCTAAATGAGGTAAAGGAGACTGAACAGGAGTTGGAGACTGAGAGCTGAAGATTGTAGAAGAGGGAGCTGTGTTAAGAGAATCAGGGAAGGTTAGGAGAGAGAAAGAAAAGGAAAAGTAGTATTGAAACTGAAACACGATCAACCACAAGCTTACATGTATTGAACTGAACGTTTTTAAAGAATAAGATAAGTTAGTAGATTGTTCAATAGCAAAAGAAATTTTTGTATTTATAAATTGTTTTAACATTTTTCAAAACAAGTCTTAAAAAAAAAAAAAAAAAAACTTCCTGCCCAGCCTGCAATACCATTTTAAAACAGATTTGAAGATGTGTCATCATAAAAGGATTTGATAAAAATAGATCCCAATAAAAAAATTTTTTTCTTCATTTTGATATCTAAATTATATAATTTTTAAATGAGTCTAACGTTGCACTATTAAACATGGTTAATTGTCATTCCTCTTCGACTTATTAAAGACCGACTTCTCTAATTTCAATTTATACTGTCACAAATTTCATTATTCTAATATCAAATATATTGTTTTGTTATATTATTCATTCCTTTAATTAAACTTTCAAAAAGCACAATGGAAAAATTCATTTCATTTTTATTTTTTATAGAAGTACTTATAAATATTTTTAGGCTATGTTTTAACAATCTCAATTTATTCAAAGATGTTGTAAACAGCAAAGGAAATTCTGAAATACTTTACTGACAATATATATATATATATTACAATTTCTTTTGTAAAATGCCAAATAAAAAAAATATGTGTAAATTGTGAAGCCACTAAAAAATGAAGAAAAGGTTAATTTCTCAAAAAACATGAGAAAAAATTAATTAATTAATTTGTTTTTTACCTAACATAAGTATTAAAAATTATGCTAAACTAATTATTAAAAATTATTTTTATAACTTAATTAACTCTGATTTAAATGAAGATATGCATACTTTTATTGAAAAAAAATACAAAAATAAAGCACAACAATAATAACAAAATAATGAGTTTCCATTTGTCAATTCCTGAATACAAAATTTAAACTTTATTTTTCATAAATAAATAAAAAACAATAAACATTTTCAAAAAAAAAATACTAATAATATATAAAAAGAAGTGGCAAAGTAAAAAATAAATAAATTCATAAAAAATAAATTCTTCAAATTCTTTTTTAGAATTCTAGATTTTAAAAATCTAGTTCTTAAAATACACAAACTATAAAAAAACAAAAAATAAATAAGCATTTAAAGAACAAAGAGGTATTTACATAGAATATATATTTTATACAAAAATGTATGAATTCATCATGATGTAAAATAAAAATTACAAATAAATATGACAAAAACAGTATATTTATAAAAAAAAATATTTTTCTTTCAAAATGTAAACTATTTAAATTAACAGTTTTTCATTTATTTTAAGTATGTTCTTAATTTTTTTACAAGAAAATTAGCATTTGAATATTGAATTTTCATCTAACACACAAAAATAAGTCGATATTCATAAAATAGTTCATTACAAATATCTTATTACATAAATACATAACATAAATAAAGACTGAAACATAAACAACATAAATAAAGATTGAAATTATTACATACAATAAAATTCAAATGATAGATGAACCACATCATACAGTATTACTGTTTATTGTTCATATTCTTTTTTATAATCTAAAAAACATGTTAAATTGCATTTAACGCAATCATATATATGAAACAAAATTTTAAAGGGAAGAAATTGATTGCATTTAATGACAAAATTTAAAAAGAAAAAAATCTTTTAACTTTTCTAACTAACACCAGGAGAAATCAATTATATTCTTTAGTTTTGAATTTGAAGAAAGAAACACAACTGCTGTAACAGTTATTAAGAAAGAAAAGATCGGAAGAAAATATACAAGTAATAATTGTTTAGGATGAATGCAGTATTCATGGGAAAAAAGAAAAAAAAAACTTATGGAGAAAATTAAACAATTTTATCATGCCCATGTCCAAAAAAAAAAAAAAACAGAAGATTTTATAAAAAAAAAAAAAAAAAAAAAAAAAAAAAAACATTTTTTTCCTCCTTTAAAAAAAGTGAGCGATATATATGAGGAGTAATATATCGCGGCGAGGTATATATCCCGGCGATAGCAACAGTAATAATAAAATGTGTAATTATTAAAGTTGATGGCGAAAATTTCCCAATATTTACAATAAAATAGAACTTACCTAGCAAGCTAGCAGTATCAAAAATACCCTTAGATGGGGGCCGTGGGCTTTGTTCAGCATTATCCATAACACAAGCCCAATTTTACCTGTTGATACATTTTTGATTAATAACGAATTCAAGAACAAAAAAATGCAATTTAATATAAAAAATCTTTATAAAGTGGATGAATACATAATTTAAATATGATTGGTTTATCATAAGAAATCACTTCTTTCAAATTAGAAAAAATAAATAAATAAATAAAGGTTCAATATATTCAACGTAATTTTTTTTAATTTTAAAATATTTTAGAATATTAATGAATTTATTAATTTAAAATCTGAATTAATTATAAAATTTAATTTTTAATTTAATAGATTTTAAACATAATGGAAGGAAAATACACAATTCCTACAAAACAATATTAAAAGAAAATCGGCAAAGTCTGTCTGTCTGGTTTTTTTTTTTTTTTTTTTTTTTTTTTTTTTTTTTTTTTAATCCTACATATAAAACTATAAAATTTTATTATATTTTATTGGTTGCATGTTTAAAAATTATTTTTTGTTCAACTGATTATTCAAAAAGTGGTTAAGTAATTATGATAATAAATATTGTAATATGCATATAAAATTGGTAAATATTACAATATGTACGCAGAATTAAAAGAATAAATTGTTTAAATATATCAACAATACATAAAATATGAAAATTTTAAGGTCTTTTGTAATAATATTTAATTTCATTAGGCTTCCTTCCATACGTCAAAAAAAAAAAAAAAAAAAAAAATAGTAATTATTAAATTTCTGACGCATTTCATTTTCAATACGGATTTGCCATATATTGCAGATATATATTTGCAAATGAAATATGCAATATTTTGACACCTAAAAAAATTAAAAATTTAAATAACATTTTATAACTCACATCTCAGATCTTTTTTTTTAAATATTCATGGTTCTATATTGCCCAAAATATTTCATAGCGCTTTATCATTATAATTATTAATATTTTAAACAGTCAAAAAATTTCAACATACCTTCCCGAAATATTTCTGTGACAGCAAAATACAGCCATGAGTTCTAAAAATAAAAAGGATTATATTAAAAAAAATCGTTCTAATTAAATTCTATAATCATAATATTTTTAATTAAGTAATAAAATATGATTATATATTTCAAGGTCAAAAGAAATACATAAAAACATACACAAATAAGGACTAATTATTTCAATTAGTGATGGACAAAAAATTATAAGCAAACAACTTATCACTTTATAAAATATTTTTATTAGTACATATTAATAAAATCTTATTATAATCCTATTTTTGTGCAATCACTAATATACTTCTTATCATATATGCATTAAATTTTTATTGATATCAGAATTAAAAATACAGTGATCAGAACAATAAATGAAGCGAAAAAAAAATCCGAAAATTCATAAAATATTAAATAATTACTGTACCGCTTATATAAATGATGTTTTCCCAAATACATTGTTTTTTTTTTTTTTTTTAAAAAATTAGGTGCCAATTCTTACATTAAAAATTGTTTTTTTGTCCATCACTTATGTACCACTAAATAAAATTAACTTTTATTTAAGAAATATATATAACATTTTTAAAGAATTCATCTCGTATATTAATAAAACTAAACATCTAACAATCAATTAAACATCTGACTTAAAAAAAAAAAAAAAAAAATCTTTATATATATATATGCATATATATATTTAAGCAATTTCTTTCTTTTTTTTCTTTTTATCATACTCAATTAAATACTTTAAAAAAAAATTATACAATCAACTAGTTAGAACTAAAATATAATTACGATTTTAAAGTTTTTAGATCGTTGCAAATTCTTAAAAAGTTAAGATTTCTTAAATAAAATTATCTATTCAATTGCTTGATTTGATATTTTAAAATTTACAATAGTGACTGAAACGTATCCATTCAACTAACATTCACGCACGCGCACACACACAAAAAATGTCATATGTTGTTATTATTCACCACAGATATCACTACAAATGTGCTGTGTTGCATATATTTGAAGAAATTGTTATAAGAATTATAACAATTATCCCTAATATATAATAGATAATTTACCATATTACTGGAGTTATGAATTTAATATCTACGATAGATATTAAGGTGATTACTCCAATTCACAACTTTTATGTAACAACAATTTTATTTTATACATTGGAACAAAAAAAATAAATAATAATAACTGATTTAATCCACTGTTTTCACTGGCTTTTAACTAATTTAAATTAATTTAAATAACAATAAAACCTGCATACAATTTTTTAAAAGTAAAACAAATTAATGTTTTAAAACCATTAACAAGATAATTGGAAAAAATTTATTTAAAAGTTATGTACAGTTTCTACAAATAGATGTTAATAATATTAATGAGTTTTTAATATTATATATTTATTTATAATTATATACAAGAGTTTGAGATGTCTCTATAATATTCATAAATCAGATATTATCCATTTTTTATTCATAAACAGTCATCGAAAAGGTAAAAATGTTTCGTAAGCCATAATAATGTAACTCAAACAGCGGCCTAACAGCCAAATGGCTAGAGCTCTGGCCATCGGTACCACAGGCTTCAGGTTCGAATGCTGGCGGTGGCATGGGTCTGTTAGTGGTTCTAAATCCACCTTAAACTGTAGCTCCTAGTCTAAGAGTTCACAAAATGACCGTAACATGCAACAAACAGAAGTATTATAACGTTATGTCAGTGCAAAATATATGTATCCCTCAGATTCATCAGTAGTAGGAAATGGTGACCACACTTGAAGTCCCCCGGCAAGTAAATGGTAAAAAAAATGACACGCCATCAATCAAAAAATTATTTTGCCACAGTTAATTAAGACGTTCATTCTGATTAAGAATTTTATTGAAACTCTTTTAAAAAACGAAAACGACAAAGCATTGATAAAGAGGACGAAAGAGTAAACCATTAATAATTTCATATATTTCTTAACACAATTACATCCATTAAAAAAATTGTAAGAGAGAATTAAAAGAAATGGATAAATATTCCCTTCACTCCGAAAACTGAGAAAGAAGAACCTATAGAGTGCTTGGCTCACAAAAGAGGTAGAAACATTCTTATTGGTTTAAAAACCATTCTACTGCGGTCATACACAACAACCACAGGAATAACGCAACAACACTACCTAATTTTCACAGCAGTAACAGGGTCCAGACTGCATCTACCTATTCATTTGGTGCGACTCTTATTTTTTTTACCACGGCGACAGAACGCCCTCGCTATGAGATGACACGATCACAAGGGAGAAGAGAGAAAAAAGAAAAAAAAAAAAATTAAAACCTTCCCCGGGGAAAAAGCCGATAAAAGTTCCAGATTGGAAAAGACGCCATTTCAAGAGAGAATATCATGGCGCAAATATGAAGAGGGAAGGAAGGAGTAGTAGTTCCTCTAAGCAAAGCGGCGGACCAAGCAGCTAAAGCTAAGCAATCGATCTGCAGCAAAATACTCCAGAATTACAGCTGATATTCAAAGAGCCGTCGAGGTCGTTATGTATAAATGGATGGATTCCTGCATGCATTACGTTGCGAGGGAGAAGGGGCCGTGGTGGTGGTGGTGGGCCGCCTCTTTCATTATAACTCACAACTACTCAGAAATGAAGAGATTCCATTTTAGACGTAGTCTCGCCATCGACCAAAGTTGGTGGAGAGGAAACAGGTCATCCTTTTTTTACCTTGCATAACTACTACTGCCGAAAAAGCAGAGAGCCAACCGAGAAAATGCTAGAAATCGTGCACTCCTACGAGGGACGGGTTTTTTTTCCACCTTCCTTTATTTTTCACTTTTTACTTTTTGTATTTTTCCTTTCCCTCTATTAGATATGTAAAACGACATGGTTGGATTAAATAGGCAGTAGTCACAGCGGAATGACCTTCAGCCGTCTGGCTTATACCCTCACAGAGAGGGAGAGAAAGAAAAAGCGCATAACGACAAACATTAAAACAAAAGACAATAACCTGGAAAGAACATCGCATCCTAATCACCCCCCTCTTCCCTCCCTCCCCAATTTCGCTCGCTCTTGCTTCAAGATTGGCAGAACAGGGGGGATCTTGAGCAATTATTCTTTTTCACCATTTCGAAATGCGCTTGTCGGTACGAAAATGCGCTGGTTAAATAAAAAAAAAGAAACCGTTGTGATAATGATTGTTAGAGATATCTGCTCCTAAAGCAGTCTCTATAAAGTAATACATATGAGCTTATATAATTTTGATTTTTGCACCTATCTACTGATTCAAGCCTGTATAATTACAAAACTCCAATTATAAAGTAAAAATTAATGTTGTTCAACAGAAAAATGTTCGATTCCAGCAAGTAAGTTGAGATATAAAAAAATAACTAACTAAATAGACAGGCAATCTTTTGCTGCAATGATATTTTACAAACGTCGGGAGAGGAGGAGTGAGAAATGGGACGCCTGGGCCTTAGAAGCTTATATCCCCAAATATTAAGTTGAGAAGATGTAGTTAATGTTAATAATATAATTGTAAGATATAGAGAAAAGAGGGGGAGGTGGGATATAAAATCACGACTGAGAGACGAAATCAAATCAACGAATAACACCAATAAAAAACATTAAAAAAAAAAAAAAAGAAGAAAATAAAGAAATTTTGGCTACTTTTTTATTCCAAATCTTTTTAACAACAGAAAGGAACAGTGGGATAAGGAAGAATTTTAAAAAAATTTAAGAAAGAACTAAGACAATAATAAAAAATATATCTCAGTGGTATTTAAACCTTGAAAATCTACTTATAAGAATTATTTTAAGAAAAAGTCGCGGAAAAATAGTTATTAATTTTTTAAAAAAGTAAAATCTTAAATTACATAAATAAAGCAATCATAACAATAAAAAATGTAATTTAAAATGATTAAATAAAAATTTCTTTAAAATTGTGAACGAGTTTTTACGCTCTTGTAAATGGATGGGCAGTTAATGCAAATTTAAAAACATTACTAGTCATAATATTTGCAACATTGGTTTCGAATGTGTCTCCTTGGAACTGCAGATGAGTTACAAAATCACTAAATAGTGCATAGTCTACTTTATATTAATCACAAAATTAAAATATGAGTTACAACACATCATGAAAACATGTTTATACAAATGAGAGGGGGGCTTAAAAATGTAAACATTATTTAAAACATTCTCTAATTACTATTATTAAGAAAAAATTACATGTGTCAAACAAGTTGGTCAAATGCCAAACATAATGTTTAAAAAAGTATCTTCTTATGAAATATTCCTTTCGCTTTCCTTATAAAAAGTGATGCTAATTGGCTCTTAATATAAAAAAAATGCAGTAAATAAAAGAAATTAATCTTGGGAGAAAAAAAAAAAAAACAACGAATAGCGATGCTCACCAGATATCGTCGTCTTATTAAATTATAAACCAATCAAATGACATTAAACGAAAAATTTGAGAAATTCTGGAACACATTGCTGAAAAAGACATTATAAAACACATTGCACAAAGGCACTGAAATGATTCCATTTTGTCATAAATCTAAAAAGATTAAAAAAAATTGCGTAACAGAAGAAGAGAAACATATTTTAATCAGTTAAACAATAATAATAAAAAGCGCCTCCTGTTCCATTACAAAGAAGCTTTCATTTTCTGAACGAATATGAAAACCGCAATTCGGTTTAGTTGAGGAAAAACAGCTTAACCACACTTTCAGAGTGTAGATGTACTTACGGTTTAAAAATTACGGTAAGAAATATTCTATGAATATGTTTAATGAAATATATACAGCCTCTTTCAGAAACAAGCGTTCTAATGCAATATTATAACGGGAAAAATGTATTTCATTTTAACAACACACGAAAAGATAATAAATAGAAAATATTTTACAAGTCAGATTTAAAAAAAATGGTATAATTGTTTATTTTCGCATAAAATGCTACAATCGCACTATCTCAAAAAATGCTTATTTTAATAATAATTTTACTAACAATACGACAGATAATTTTATTATAATAATCCATAATTTATTGGCTTTTAAAAGCAGGGACACATCAACATTAAAAGTAACAAAATCATTCGGAAAAAATAAAGATTAAGATTATAATACTGAAATCCCACCCAAGATTTCCCAACCCAAAGAAAATACATTAAATAATTATCCACGTGATATACTATTGACCTTTATCAACAATGTTACGGTTTCAAAAAGCGGAAATGTTTAAGAAAGATAATATTAACATAATTTTAATACTTAATTACAAATTCAGATAATTAATTTATTTAATTTTACATTTCAAATGAAAACTTTATTTTTGACTTGATTAATACGATTTCAATTCTGTTAAAAGAGACAATGCCATGCATTATTTAAACGGCATTGCCTGAACATTATTTTTACTTTTTAAGAAATCAGTTCAATACAGATTTTATTTCGAACAAAAAAAATATTAAAAAAAAAAAAAAAAAAAAAAAAAAAAAAAAAACCAGCATGTATAAAAATACGTTAAATTTTATCGCATTTATTTGTCACAAAAAAAAAATTGAAAGCCTTGAAACATTTTTAACAGCAAAAAATGTTATCAATGTATGCTATCTACTTCAATGTAGATATACCAGAATCTAAAAAAAGGAAACGAAAAAAAGGGGAAAGCAGAACGACAAAATAGCATTCATATACACCAACTAACCTTAACAACAAAACAAAAACTAGCTTGCACTGAAATCATTTGAACATTACCACTACTACCAGAAATTAAAAACAAAAACAAAAAATATTACAAAAATTTACACGAATAGACAAAAAAAAAAAAAAAAAAAAAAAAATGAAAAGGAAGAAAGACTAAAACCCTATGACAATCAATAAACAACTAATTACAACAAGCAAAACTACACGGTGACTAATAATCCATTAAATCACTTTGAAACAGAACCTTAATGTTAAAAATGATTTTTAAAAAATGCCTTATTAAAAAAAAGAAATTATTTACACGAAATGAAAAGAAAAAAAAAAGATCAAAACCTTATGATAATCAACTATTAACTAGTAGGTGAGTAATAACCAAATACATGCACAAAAGCCAACACAGCAGCGCACATCAGAAAGACGAAAATCAAATGCGAAACTCCAATTGGTGAAAAACAGCCAGCGAAGGGGGTGGTAGAAGGGAGTGAAAAAAAGGAACGAGCGATAACACAATCAATACCATGCAAATATTCATCAGCGATTTCATCCAGTCACACAAATCGCGCACGGAAGGTTACTGCATGCCTTATCCACCAGGAGCGCTGTGGGCCTTAATCCTAGGCCAACTAAGAACCCCTCAATTAAAATTAAGAAAGGCAGCAGAGGCAGGCCGGGCATCTTTTTCATCTGGAAGCATCCATGTTAGAGAAATAATGAGACCGACGGATAAATGTGTGAGAAGGAGGAAGAATCTTTTTCAACGACTAACTCTTCCCCAAAAGCAGAAAAGGACGCTTTAACAAAAATCAATAACTTCAGACATCTACTCGTTTGTGGAGGTTCTTTCTTCTCCATCACTTTTTTTTTTTTTTTTTTTTTTATTCCCCTTTTCAGAGCTCCCACCTTCCTCCTACAGAAAAGAGAGTGTGTGTGTGTGTGTATCTCAAATGCCATTTCTTCGCAGCTAAGAAGCTGAGATAAACACCGGCCGAAGATTTGGAACTTGAAATAAAAATGGCTTCCGGTGTTGCACAGGGATATATGGCTTGATTGGGTTCGGAAATTTTTTTTTTAAACAGATGACGAAGGCATTCTTCTTGGTCTTTGAGGAAAAGGCAAAATGGTTAAAAGTATTTTGTAAACAACATAGAAATGATCCTTTTAAAGAATAAATGAGGATAATAATCTCCACGAAAATTGCTTTTAAAAATGTCGTCAACAAGCATATCTGATCCTTTTCTCACAGATCACTAAATTATTAAAAAGGGAAGTTAACAGATTAAAATTACAATTAAGGAATTCAATTTAAAAATCGTAAATTCATTTAAAAAAAAAAAAGAACACACGGTGGCGATAGATTATTTTAACTGTTGAAACATCGAATTTTTACAAGTTTTATTCAGACGCAAATTACTAGGAGTCAGAAAAAAAATGTTCGCTAACAGACATCAATATCAAATGCGACATTAAATATGATTTTTTAATTAATAATATAATCATATAATAATACACTAATGTAATTTAAATTTCATAAAATAGTAGTAAGAAATACGAAATGCAGCAATAATGTAACAGCAACTGATAAATTGAGAGTTTTTATTTAAAAGATAACAGAATTATTATATATAATTTCGAAGACAACTTCTACATTTAAATAGAAAAAATTATACAAATATTACATAAATCTTACAAAAAAAAACGTTACAATAAACAAATTTATAAGCAGGCACACAATTCAAGAAAGAAAAAAATTTTTTTTAATCACCTAACACAGAAGAAAAATGCCATTAATTTTTTTTTAACACAATTAAATGTTAAACAACGGCACTTTCAATTCAATACAGTGTCACACATTCGTTATTTCAAATAACGCTTCAGTGCCGAACAAATATATTTCTCCAAACAGCACAACCAAACAGAAGAGTGCAGTACTTTGAAAAGTTACTTCTCTTTTTTTTTTCACCTCACAGTTTTTTTTTTTTTTTCAATAAATTATTCAGACTGAATAAAAAAAGAAAGAAAAATTTTTAAGCTGAGGGAATTAAAAAAAAAAATAATAAAATAGCAATTGTTGCTTCGCTCAAGCAATGCTTTAAGTAAATAAGCTGATAAAAAAATTAAAAAGTGTCGAAACTATATTTACTGTAAATCTTAAAATTTTGCATATTTCGCAAAATCACATTCTTAGTGGGTTTTTTTTTTCTATCAAGTACCAATACATTTCCTAGTTCACAACACGAGGTATTCTTCTTACTAAATGATATCGTATGCAAAATAGTGCAAAAAGATATCTAAAATGTTTATAAAAAAATAATACAAAATACCATCAAAATCACGGGCATTTCATTCGCGAACGAAACGATATGGAAGTACTAAACAAAACAGTTAGCATTAAAAATTAATCCTTTTGAAACATTACATATATAACAAAACCACTTATTTATTTAAACCAAAAGCAAAATTTTAACATGCGCGACACTAATGTTATTTACAAAATCGCATTTTCAAATTAACATGAATATTATTAGCTTTAAAAAATTCATCTTTTTTTTAAAACTATTTTTACGTAATGGAAGTTCTGCCATCATTAAGCAAAATAAAATGCCATGCACAAAATCGACTCAGCAAAACTTCTTTATTATGTATTAAAACCAAAGACAAACTTCATTAAATGTCATTTGCAAACCATAAATATAAAAAAATTTCAAATCAAACTTTTTGCATAATATACGAACTAAAACATTCTTCATCATCAATACCATTACCGCGGACAAAATCAAACAAAAACAAAAACCCATTAATTATTTAAACGTCAAACTTAATCGAATCAAATTGTAGAATTTAAAATTGCTATATTACAATTTCAGATAAATCTTTCAAAACAGATGATAAAAGCATGTGGATGCATCTTCCGGAGAGCTGGCACCCCCCAAACCCCCAATTAAATTTAACCATTTAGAAACTGCAAACACAACTGCTTCAAGTAGGCATGGAATAGGAAGCGAGCGAGACAAATGGACACAGGCCACGGCGAGCCCTTTGTGCCGCAGAAAGACACGGCGTTGGGGCTCAATACTAACCATGTTACCTGGAATCAATCACTGTATTGCAACAGCCGCGGAAGCCCCATCTTCGACATATTCAGAGCTTCCATTATAATCAGACCAATATGGCCGAACGGAATGTCATTTGTCGTCGACTCAATGCGAAACGTAAACTTCGAAGATAATTTACTGGACATGGTAATGATGGTATCGATCTGCCCGAACAACAACGCAAAATGGAGTTGCACATTCAGGATTTCGAGTAACAGGATCTTTCAGCACGCTTGGGTATTCCAATCGCTACTAAAAATAGAGATGGAAGCCATAATTAAACGGCAGAGCAAGCTGATCTCTCAAACATCGAGTGCCTTTTCAAAGGAAACATGATATGCGGACAGTGTATTCCTTCACGGAATGTACAATTTTTAATTTTTATATTTTTTTCCCACAGAAATATACCATATTTCTGCAATTTTTTCCCCTCGAACTTCTTAAAATAGTTATGTTCTAATAAAAAGAAGAAAAAAATGATTCGGAATACATTTTGTACAATAGAATTAATAATAAATATTTATGCACTCGAAGAACAAGTCAATATTCACAATGAAATAAATGCGAAAGTATGTTCTTAAAAAAAAAAATCGCACATAAGTAAATAAAATAACGATATTTGGAAAATAATAAAAAAGAATTTTTTAATTTAATAAATTTTTTTTTTCCTACTTGAGAATTTTTAATTCCTAAAATTTAAAAAATAAATAAATAATGCTGTACAGAATATCTAAATTACGTAAAATTTATTCTTGTCATATTCATTAATATGAGAAAATAATAAAATAAAATTCCTAATAATAAGACGAATCAAAAATACAATCGGATATTTTTATTTCTGAAAAGATAGCTTATCCTATTAAAAAAACTAGACAATATTCTAAAAAGTAGCTTATGTGATTAAAATCAAACTATTTTTAAAGATAAAAAAAAAATACTAAAAATTAATATTAAAAAAAGGGGAACTTTTTAAATCACATTTTTTTTCCTCCACTTACTAAGTTAATTGAATAACGAGTTAATTATAAGCGTTTTTTCTGCTTTGTTTCTTTTTGTATTCGTATTCAGGGTACAGAGTGTTTACAAACAATCACTGAGACCTTTTGGCTTTAATTTTCGATATCTCCATTAAAGACAGGCGAGTTGGTATCCGGGTCCGGAAACGGATCCCTGACCGTGAGGTTATGGGTTCGAGTCAACACCTTTTCTCCTCTATGTCGCTATGTGCACCATTTTTTTCCTTTTGCCGACTAGTAACCACAGTTAGGATTTTTTTTACCCCCCGCCCCCTTTTTTTTCTATAGAAAATAAAAGGATAGGATCTATAAAAAAAAAAAAAAAAAAAAATTACGAAACTTAAAATTCAAATAAAAAATGTAAGACCAGGACTTTTTGGTTCTGAGATTTTTTTTTTTTTTTTTTTTTTTTTTTTTTTTTTAAGGATTCTGAACTGTGACCCTGCTCCTGTTCAGCTTATCGTTCAGCAATCACTACTTTTTTTTTTAAGGCTTCTGTAACTGGTCCCTAATTGTACAGAATTTTTTAATTTAAAATTCTTTTTTTATTTCTTTGAGTTTTTGATTATCATTTTTCTTTTTTTACCTTACTTTTTATTTTTATAATCAAACATCTTTTATTATTTTCAATAACCATTTTAACTTTAAGAAACTACTTTTTTTTACCTTACCAATATTTTAAGCGGCCTACTATAAATTGTGACTTGATGCTATTAATTAAAATGAAGAGTTTAAAGGAATATTATCTTCATTGGTACTCCGTAATTCAGTACGCCAACTGCCAGTCTTTCTAATGAAATATTTTAAACTTTCCTATTTTGATGGCAATTTATTTTAATCTAGTAAATGATTGATTACACAACAATCTTTCATAAAATGAAATTCCGCAAAATTTCATTACCAATAAGATTCTTATTTCGATAATCGTTTACGTAGAATTAAGATATAAGGATAATTAAAGTAAAAATGGCAAGTAAGCAATGAACTTAGGCAATTGTCTGATTGCCTAAGATTTTCTGGTATACTACTGTATTCAAATTATCTATGCTGAAACAATAACAAGTGATTTCAAGGCAATCAGGCAGTAAGAAAGAAATCAAAAACAGGAAATTCACACACACACAAAAAAAAATTACATTACTATTCCTAAAGGTTTTTTTTTAACAATCAATAAATGTAAAACAACTTTTTTTCTTTATTTGGAATTATTTAATACATTATTATACACTAGAAAATTAGGATCTATTTATTTAAATAAGTCGATTTTATTACCAAAATTTGAAGGATCACAATACCGTCTAGAGATAAATACAATCGTCAGAAATTTCAACCCTAAAATTGAAAAAAAATATTAGAGACACTAGCTCTCTTGTTACATAGCGCATGTAAGAAGACAAAGAAAAAGGGGTGATATAATGAATGCATGTTTTAACTAGCGGTTTTATAAAAATTTCACAACTTTTTTTTTCTAAAAGTAAAGTACGAAATATTATCTGAATGTGCGATAAAAAAAGAAGGCCTGTTGTATATAAGAAATCATTCAATTTAAAGTTGTAAGACATTCTTCAATTAATGCAAAGCAATCTACAAATAATTGTGTTTAATGATAATTTTAAAAAAAATGAAATTGAAGAAAATTATGCAAATACTTGCACAAATAACTCGGCATTGCATGGCTTCAGAAAATAAAACTTATTAACTTTGTTTAGATTCATTCCGAGTTATTTGTGCAAGTATATTCAAGATAGCATCTTCGCTTTCTACAGCTGTAGCATCGGCCACTCTCCACCTATTAAATACATTCCGATTCTTTAAGATAAGCTATCTAACCTCCATAATTTCTATAATGTTTACAGTAAATTCTTGTCTGATTGAATAGTTTTCTTTTCTTAGGCGGCATTGCAAATTAAACAACAAAAACCAGTGTGAAGTTCAACACAATGTTCTCCCTTAAATACACTTTTTCTCCTCCCACCTCTTTATAAAAATCGCCCCTACGGCTATAAAATTTCGAACATCCGAAAACGGGAGGGTGGATATTTCCGGTCAGAAGAGGGGATCAAGTACTTTATCAATGGCGACAAATCATTATATGATACCATTCGTGAAATAGTCATTAAAAAAAAATAACGGAAATCTGTTATTTCATTTCTTTCTGTAAATCATAATTTTTTTTTTTTTATTGAAATCGAATTGAAAATATTCACAATAATGTTTGTAAAACGCAGAATTTCTCGAATTGAACAACGATAACCCTAAAAGAATTGCAGATATACTTAAAGTTGGAACACTAGCGACTTTTCAGGTATGAGTCAAGGATTAAACAGCGATATTTTTATTGATAAAATGGCAATGCAATTTTTTTCTTATTTATTAAACAAAATTTCAGGGAGTTGAAAATTCATCAGTTAGTATAGTTTTTATTTCACCCCCGCATGTCTACAAACAGTAAAAAAATAACGTCAATCATAACAACTTAGCAATAATTAAAAATTATTAATTTAAAAACGGCATTTGAAACAATTCATTCTGATGTAAATTAACAACTCCATACTGAAACCATACGACCTTAAACTAATAAGTAAAAATTTTATATTTCAAACGCTGACTTTATTTCATTTCCTTTCAACATAATGTATTATTTATTCTCAATGTATTCATTAATGTTTACGTCTAATAAGTTAATTGTAAAATAAAGATGAAAGCAATAACTTCAAATAAACTAACTACAACTAGATTATTCACATTATGTAACTTTTTCTTTGTCCTTTACTGTTATTAAATACTTCAATGGAGAAAAGAAAAAAAAAGAAAAATATTCGCACAAACACCATTCTAAGTTTTCCGCATTTTAATGTGAAACTACATACATTATTTTATGCACTACGTCATATCACTGTAACCGTAAGCTTTCTATTCTCTGAACTCACTTATTTCGAGATAAGGTTTCTCAACTTCCTGCATTCACCTAGAAGAACTGCACAATCTTTTAATATCTGAAGAGCGACGTCATTTTCTTCAAAACACAAATTGCTTTTGCAGTAACACCAACATTTTAAACGTTAGAGGTACGAATTACAAAGTCAGGCATTTTACGACATAAAATGTCTAAAGGTTTTGTAAAAGGTTTAATGTAAATGTAAAAGGTTTTTGCTGAATTTTCAATGATTAGGAAAAAAACAATTTTTTTATAATTTAATCTAATTAATTTTTAGTTTAATTTAAGTTTAATTTTAATTTAATTAAATTTTAAATTAGATTTTTATTGCACACAGCATAGTTCTATATTACGTTATTATTTTAATTTACTTTTATTTAGGATAATGTACTTGGAACTTTGGATAAAACTTCCTGATTGGATTGAGTTTTCAGATTACCAATCAGTGACAATCCTGCGTTTACGTCAGAAACGTTTCCACTAAAAATCAGGTAGTAATAGCCAAGAAGCTGATTTAAAAGTGATTTTTAGTAGATCGCATTTGCTAATTTGTATATAACAAGAAAAAGATTTTTAATTAATGAAGGTCAAATATCTTTTCCTTTTTGTCTGATAAACATTGTGTTTCTTTTTAAAATTCCTTGTAAATTTCTTTTAATTTGTCAATTTATATTACACCTCATTATCATAATTCTTAGTCAATTATCATATTAGACTGAAGTTTCACCTCTATTTTGCTTTCAATTAATATAATATAAATTTGTAAATCAATTTCGATTTTTGTAAAAATAAATAGCACACAATTTCTGATATAAAAAGTCAATTGCGATTAATTTTTTCGAATAGAAAGTCGATTTAAAATAGAAGCAAATATTGATATAAATTTGATATGTTTTACAAATAGATTTTAATTAACAATAATAATTAATACAATATAAATTTGTAAATCATTAGAGATTTTTTTAAAAAAATAAATTGCACATAATTTCTGATATAAAAAGTCAATTGCGATTAATTTTTCGAATAGAAAGTCGATTTAAAATACAACCGAATATTGCATATTCGAAATCTTGACATAAATTTGATATCATTTACGAATAGATTTTCATTAACAATAATAATTAATACAATATAAATTCGTAAATCATTAGAGACTTGCTTTAAAATAGATTGCGCATAATTTCTGATATAAAAAGTGAATAGCGATTAATTTTTCGAATAGCAAGTCGATTTAAAACACAAGCGAATACTGTACATTCGAAATCTTGATATAAATCTGATATCATTTACGAATAAATTTTCATTAATAATAATATAATTTTCATTAACAATATAATTTTGTTTTTGTTAACTCAGTAAACATTTGTAATATTATTTCACGTTATATTACACCTTTAAATTCATTCTCATCAAGTTTGTTAAAATTCGTAAAACGCATCGGTAGATGGCAATAAATATTTCGTATCACATACAAACAATTTGGTTGTTTCAAGTACATAGGAAATTGAACATAAAGAAGAATAAAACATCTAATTTCCAAGGACATCATTTCCACTACAAATAATTTCCTCGTCAACATTCCAAATTTTTTTTTTTTTTTGAACAATGACATCATTTGCGATTGGATCACGCGCTAACTTAACACAATAAATATCACTCACTATGCGTGAAAATTAAATTTAAATGAAATTGCTTTTCATAAAAAAAAGTATGAACTTCATCTTAAGTTACATTTTTTTCACCCCTATCTTCAATAAAAATTTAACTTCTCACATCTTAACGAAGTTGATATCACAACTGATTTTCATACAGAAAATGCGATTATTTTTTATGTAAATACCAATTGCAAAGAAGTTAGCCAATTCCGAGTAATTACAGCATTATATCTATGAAAAACAGGAAGGAACTCAAGTGCAAATTTCAGTGAAGTGGTAGATTCTTGTTTCTTTTTTAGTGTGTATGTACTAATTTATCATTGAACCGAACAGAGTTCAATAGGAATCGAGTTGCATTCTGGGTTCCTTTCTCCCAAATATTATTATACCCAAACGACCGTTTTTATCGAAGTGTCTAGCTGCTCGTTACGTCACTACCCGACGAAATGAGATAATGGCTTTTTATTTTATTTATTATTTTTTTTTTTCTTTTTCCCCATTGACGTTTTCTTTCTCAAGTTGGCAAGAACCACAGCGACCTCGCTTCACTGAGTAGAGAGTTTTGCTACCTTGCTGCTGCATCTACATCGTTAAATTGCAACAAGCACATGCATGAGATATGACTTAGCCAGCTAACACCCATTCGAATTGTAAAATGGACAACAGAGCAAGATCTCTCTACTGCAGGGCTATGTAGTATGCTCTCATCTGCCAATTTTAACGGATTACAATATAGATATTAATTGAAAAAACTATATATATTTCATTTTTGTCAAACATTTAATGATTTTCAATAAATACTAGTTACAAAAGATGTAGTAAAAAATAATCATGTACTACATCATTAAAGGGGAAAAAAAATCACATAAACAGAACTTTTTTCTAACTGAGAATTTTTGGTTTCTAATGTTAATATAATTATAAATTAATAAATAGCCAGTAAGGTTAATTATCTAATAATAATATTGTTAATTCGAACTATATTATATTAGACTGAAGTTTCACCTCTATTATTGTTTTCAATTAATACAATATAAATTTGTTAATCATTACAGATTTTTTTTAATTGAGAATTTTTGGTTTCTAATGTTAATATAATTATAAATTAATAAACAGCCAGTAAGGTTAATTATCTAATAATAATATTGTTAATTCGAACTATATTATATTAGACTGAAGTTTCACCTCTATTATTGTCTTCAATTAATACAATATAAATTTGTTAATCATTACAGATTTTTTTAATTGAGAATTTTGGTTTCTAATGTTAATATAATTATAAATTAATAAATAGCCAGTAAGGTTAATTATCTAATAATAATATTGTTAATTCGAACTATATTATATTAGACTGAAGTCTTTTCACCTCTATTATTGTAATTCGAACTATATTATATTACAATATATTAATACAATATAAATTTGTTAATCATTACAGATTTTTTTTAATTGAGAATTTTTGGTTTCTAATGTTAATATAATTATAAATTAATAAATAGTCAGTAAGTTAATTATCTAATAATAATATTGTTTAATTCGAACTATATTATATTAGACTGAAGTTTCACCTCTATTATTGTCTTCAATTAATGCAATATAAACTTGTAAATCATTACAGATTGTTTTTTAACAGATTGCACATAATTTCTAATACGAAAAATCAATTGCGATTAATTTTTCGAATAGAAAGTCGATTTAAAATACAAGCAAATATTGTATATTCGAAATCTTGATATACATTTGATATCATTTACGAATAGATTTTCATTAACAATATCATTTTCCAAAGAATATAATTATGTTTTTGTTAACTCAGTAAACTTATTTTACTTTAAAATCTCTTTTAATTCTGAATTACCACGATTTAAAATTTACTATCCATAGAATATAGAAGTAGTCGGTTTTTGAATGTATCGTATTTTTTTGTCTCTAGAAGTTGAGATATAACGAAGTTATAATATATCAATCCCCAAGGTGATTAATGACAAATAATATTAAAATATTAGTTGAAAATGTAATTAAATTTTGTAGCATTTTTACGGGTGCCTTTGTTAAACCTGATTACTCACAGTTTTATCATTAGATATCATTGATGTTATCAAGATTTTTAAACAAACAAATATTTTCAGGTATTTTGTATACGTATGTAGATATTGTAACAGAGAAGTACTTTTAAAATACTGCAAAAGACGTTTGCAGTGAGGTATGTTAAACATGGTTTAAGAATATCATATTAGAAATTCCAACATCTATCTACATTGTGTGAAATAACACTAATATAGTTAGTCACTGATGTACTTACTCTACAGGTAAATTAAATTTCTTAAAACACGTGTGAATGTCGTATTTTCTTAATGTGAGGCTCATAGCTTCTGCAAAAATATGAGCGAGATCAACAGAAAATAACGAAAAAAAAATTGCAATTTTAAAACCATTTTCGTATAGGAAAAAAAATAATTTAATCTATGAATAATCTGATTTTACATAGCTTGGTGAACTGCATCGAAAAGACATCGCCCAAAATGGTGACCAAAATAAAATAATAGGCGTTGACTAAATTGATATATAGATTAGCTAAAAAAAAATGCTTGGACGCTACAGTTCAGAGCTTGAAAAAACAGAAAAATGCAATTATAATATGAGTTTTGACTCACATTTTAATATTTTTGCGATTATTAAACATAATTGAGATTTTTTATGTAATGTATCTAATTTTTTCTCTAGAATTTGAAAAATAATGCTGGCAATTACATAGCATTAAGTCAATATTGGTCAAATATCCTAAAACGTTGTGTAAGAGCTGTGGTGCTTATGAAAATCAGTTTAACCATCACTTAACCTTATAATCACATTTCATCGAACAACTGATAACACAATATTATAAAATACAATTCATTAACGTATTTCTCTGTGCACATCCTATTATAATTCTGTCACTTTAATTGAGAACATTAAATAAGTTTTTTTCAACAAAATAATATATAATTTCTTGTAGATATTTTTAAATCAAGTAACCATAATCGTTTGAAATCGTAATAAAAAAAAAAGTCCAGGTTTCGCAAATATTACGAAAGAGCCACAGAGCAGTCGGCAACCATGAGTAGTACCTAAAAGTATGCAAGCAAGACGGCTATAGCAATAGCAAAACCTGTCATTTTATCTAAAGCGTTTCACGCCATGCACCAAAGTCGTCTTCCTTCTTAAAATGGCGACCATAAGATAACAAATGAAAAGGGAAGAAAAGAGAACCCAATAAACAGGAGCGTCGTGTCTCCTACTATCGATTACAGATTTCTTTTTTTTAACCATTTTATTCTTACTTTATTTATTTTAGTTTTTTTCATTCCCATCCCTATTCTTCCCTCCCCTATCGCTTCCGCTCATCCTCTCTCTTTTTTTATTTTCATTTATTTATTTATTATTTCCCTCACCCCCCCCCCCTTCATTTTATTTGTTTATTTATTTTTTTTTTTTATTTCATTCCATTCCTCCTCTACGATGATTCGGGTAAAAAAAAGGGGCCACAATGGCTGACATTGGCGAGAAATTTTTGTGCTATCGTTTTCGACGTTTTGTTGTTCTGTATGTTATGTAGTAGTCAGTTGGCTGGATGGTGCGTCACAAAGGAAAACCAGTTGTATACGTATCAGTTAAAAAGCCTAATGAAACCATTTTTAATGATCAACCACGCTGCTATCGGCTAGCTTGCTAACCTGGATTTGAAAAAATACCATGTCAAAAATAACTGATAGGCTGCTAACAGTTATCTATTTCAATTTATTAATTTATCTAATAAATTTTAAAGGAATAATCAATCGTAAAGCATACTAAATAATCATGTCATTGTAGAAAAAAACCCAGAAAGCTGCTAAAAGACAAATTTTAATTAGTGAAGTCTTCAACACGAAGAATGGAGAGAAATATTTAAATAAAAATTACAACAATTAAAACTCAATCTAAGAACACTGTTGCACATTTTACAAAAAATAAATATATATAAAATATACGATGCAAATAATAAATAAATAAAAACTATTCGGGAAAAAAAGGGGCCACAATGTCTGACACTGTGGAGAAATTTTTGTGTTATCGTATTCAACATTTTGTTGTTCTGTATATAGTAGTCAGTGGCGGTTGATGCGTCACAAAGAAAAACCAGTTGTACGTATCTGTATGAAACCATTTTTAATGATCAACCACGCTACTGGCTAGCTTGTTAACCTGGATTTTAAAAAAAATATCATCATGACAAAAGTAACTGCTAGGCTGATAATAATTTCAAATAATAGTTATCTATTTCAGTTTATTAATTTATCTAATAAAGAAATAATCAATTGTAAAGTATATTGAATAATTATGTCATTGTAGAAAAAAAGCATATCCCAGAAATTTGTTACAAGACAAAATCTGATTGGTGAAGTTTTCAACATGTAGAATGGAGAGAACTAAATAAATAAAAATTACAACAATTAAAACTCAAACTAAGAACACTGTTGTAAATTTTTAGCTAGCTTGCTAACCTGGATTTGAAAAAAAATATCACCATGACAAAAATAACTGCTAGGCTGTTAACAGTTTCAGATAATAGTTATCTATTTCAGATCATTAGTTTATCTAATAAATTTTTAAGGAATCGTGAAGTATATTGAATAGTTAACAATAATTATGTCATTAGAAAAATACACATTCCAAGAATCTGTTTAAAGACAAAATTTATATGGTAACTGGCGTACCAATGGGGATAGACCCCTTAACTTTCTCATCTTAATTCATAAATATATTTGCAATTTTAATTGGCTGCTTAATGTTAGTATAAGACATAGTACAAGATAAAGTTTCAAAAAAATTTATTATATGGTACTAAAAATAAATAAAAGTAGGATAAAAATATAAAAATTACAATCAAATTTAAAAGAATTTAAGTTAAAATTCGGTACAATTAGGGATCAGTCAAATTTTAATAAGTGAAGTCTTCAACACGTAGAATGGAGAGAAATAGATAAATAAAAATTACGGCGATCAAAACTCAATTTAAGAATGTTGTAAATTTTTACAAAAAAAAAAGTTATTATATAGAAAATATATGATAAAAATAATAAATAAATAAAAACTACATTAAAAAAATTTTTGCCATCTCGAAAAAAATAGTCCTTGAAGAGCTATTGTTTAAATAATGATTATGAGAATCACTGGCTTGGAATATATTTTCAAGAAGCTGAGCTACGAATTGAATATCACTAGTATTAGATAAACAAAGCCAATAGCATTTGACATTAAAACACTATTACAGCTCCCGAAAGAAATTTCTAGCGCGTATTTTTAGCAGTTCCTGAGCGTGTTTGCGTGTCTAATGGTGACTTGGACAGGAATTTTTATGGTGCGACATATGTAACAACGAATTTTCTCCCATAAACTTACAATTTCCATTAAAAAAATATACTTCAAGCTTATTATTTGGAATAAGAAATTGCACGAAATTTAAATATGGACTTTACATTATTCAACAAATAATAGAAGAGAGAAATATTGCTCTTAATTACAAAACAGTCGGGTTATCAAAATCATCAAAAATTATTTTTATAACACTGATTGCTTGCCTTATCTGCAACAGACTTGAAGAAAAGAAAAAAAATTATTAGTTTGTATGTCTGAATTATATTTTATTGATCCCATCACAATAAAATATACTAAATGGAAGTTGTACGGTTTCTCAGTAAATGAAGTCGTAAACTTTCTCAGTTTAATTAATTAATTAAGCTGTATAATTAACATGGATAGTTATAGTCCTTAATTCATAATCAAATTAAATTAATTAAAATTTTATAATAATTAACTTTATGAATAATTAATATTTTTTTAATGAACAGTTTTTAACAATCAACGAATCAGAAAACAGAATATAATAAATCTCAACAGAATAAGAAGTATAATAAAATATAGATAAAATCCATAATATTAGTATATAAAATAATAATAGCAATAGTAAAATATCAACAATGTAAAAGAATATGTTTACATCAAATTATAAATTCAAGAAACATAAATGCATTTACCATATCGAATCTTAACTAGCATACTGCAAAGCTCATATTTATAATATATTATATTGACTAATTAAATTTTAATAATTAATTTGTACATATTTTCATAAAATGTACAATGAAAAGATTTTATAATTCCTTTTATTCTTTTAAATGCGCATATATATATTTTTTAAATCTGTTCTACACTAAAATATGATATACTTGCAATCATATTTTTCTATAAAACAATGTGCGCCTATTTACATTTGACAGAGCCATCTAGTGACAAACAGAGAAACTGAAAATCAACAACTGGATGTGCTACAATGCTATAGTTTGCATTAACTATAACATTATTAGCAAGTTATATTTACGAGTGAATTAAAGCAAGTAATATAAAGTCAATCATTTTCTGATGTATTTTATGATGATATGGAAGGAGAAATGAGTTGATGTATTTCAGTTTTAAAGAAGTAAAAATTTCATAAATACTTCAAAGTAAAAATTTAATTTCATTCGCCAGGGATGCACAGAATTGGAAAGATTTCGGGCCGCATATATGCATATTCGCGGGCCGCATAATAAACAAATAAATAATTTTAAAAATATATCTAATAAATATAATCATTTCTTTATATATATAATAAAAAATTAATATAATATTATTAAAAAAAGCAAACAAAATATTTGATGTGTAATAGACAATAGCATTCTTATTTATCCAATAGCTAAGATTTATTATTTTTTAATTTTCATTTTTAAGCAAACGCATGTCTGCTCGGTTCATTGTCCTTCTATTAAAATATAAAGAATTTTTACAAGGTCCAATTAAGCAGAGATAAAAATGGGTTTGTGCTTTATCAATCAGTTTAGTCAGGAATAAGCTTGTAGTCAAGCGAAAAACCCATTATGTAAAAAGATATGACGCCAAGAAAACAGCTCGTTACGTCGTTATAATAATTTATAACAATTTTTTTAAATCAAACAATAAATTTAATTTCAAAAATAATTTAAATAATACGTAATATATAAGTACGGAGTATTATGAAATACTCGCTATTATTAGAGACATTTTAATAAAACGATTAATTTTTTTTAAATTTCTTTTGCTGAAAAAAATTAGTTTTGAAAAAATAAATTATAAAAAAAAAATCATTTGGCTAAAAATAGCCTAAATATATTTTTAAACATGTTTTATTTTCTACATTTTTTTTAATTTTTTTTTTAACAATATTAAACGGTACAATTTTTGAAATGAATGAAAGAATTATAAACTCTTAAAATATACAACACAAGAAATCTTTTCCAATTATGAAGTTTTTAATTATCTCTTTAATTTTATAACATTAAATATTCCCAATTGATGCACGTGTTAATAAAAAAAAAGTTATAAAAAAAAACTCTTGTTTAAAAAAAAAAAAAAAAATTTTTTTTTTCTCCCACAACGTTTACATTTTCTTTTCAGCTTCTAACAAAAACAAATAAAAAGCTCAAAACGTTTTAAAAAAAAAAGGTGCTCTTTTTTAAAACTGGAGGGTCCAATAGTAATAAATAAATAAATAAATTATACGGGGTTTTTTTTTTTGTTTGTTTGTTTTTATGTTCACACGAATGATGTAATAAAAAAACATTTAAGAGCGTGATAAAGTCTTTTGGTTTGATTTGAATTTTTTTTATTATTATTATTCAAAAGTAAATTGTTTAATTCATAAGAAAATTGTCTGATGATATATGTGAATGTGTATAACATTTTTAGTATTTGAAATGTTAATTAATTTAACATCATTGAAGTGTTATTATTATTAGTATTAATATTGCCATAAAAAATCATTGTCGACATCAAGTAAAAAGGAAATTAACATTTTTTAATGCTAATAAAGCCTTGTCTGCTTAATGGATTTGCATTTTATTTTAATAAAGATATCGATTGTTTTAAATGCTTTTTATTAATAAATTTATGAAATTTCCGTCAAAACAAATAGCAAAAAACATTTTCTAAATATTAAAAAAATAAATTAATAATGATTCGTTACATTTTAATATAAGAGACCTCTGTAATATAAAAATCGCTCAAAGAACTCAGTCACAAAATTCTACTTTTAACTACTCTACAAAATTCTTCGAATTACAAAATTCTAATTCTTACACAAAATTAAAATTCCAAAATGCTACTTTCATTACAAACCACTATTATACATAAAACTTCAGTAATGGGATAATAATAAGGGCAATTTAATTCAAATCGATTTCAAAATTCTTCTTTCTAGGCTTCTTTGTAACTTTTAAACAACAAGGAACTATTCATGCTCTGTAAATGGAAATTCCATAGCACAAATTAAACTAAATGATTTTTCACAGCGTATAGGTAGTTCCGTAAACAAGTCGGAGAATTCAGCGTGTTAACTGGCTTCCTCAGACTAAAATATTTGAGAAATGAATCCACAGACAACGGTGACTCCATTAAGCAAGGAACAACCTGGTAGGACGGAATGTTATCGCCCTCAAGGTTATTTTCTTCTTCTTCTCTTTCTTGAATTCTTATCATAATCTCATTTAAAGTGATTGGAAAGTAACAACGAATAAAAAAAAAAACATTTAAATGCGAGAAGGAACATCCAAAAATGAAGTAACTGAATTTAGAATTCTATACGAAGTAAATTTAATAAAATCTAGATGGAATAAGTCACTAAATGAGGAAAACAAAAAATGAAAATATAATTACTTTATGCTTAAGTATCTAAATTGTACGAATTCTTCAAACGAATAATCTTAAAATTCCAAAGCTCTTGCAGATAAAAACTTAGTTAATATTTTGTTGTATTAGCAAGTCCAGTTGATTAGATTTAAGTTTAAATTAGAGATGCCCAAAGTTTTGAAATTTACAGGATGCATGAAAAGAAAAATCTGGGCCATTTATTTATTTAGTTTATAAATAAAAAAATATAATAAAAAATAAATAAAATAAAATTAATTTAATCGGTTGGGCCGATATACAAATTACCTTTAAAATTTGGAATTTAATGTAAGAACGAAACGCATAACAGCAATCTTAAAGAAAGAATATCAATAAATTATATTCAGGTAGTACATTATGTTCATGAGTTATCGTTGAAAACTGAAAAAAGAAAACAAATTAAATAAAAAAATAAAAGTATAGAATTTCAGACGATTTTATTACAAAAAAAAAAAACACGTGAAAGAAATTTTTTAAAAAATATAGAATTTCAAACAATTTTATAAAAAAAAAATATATATATATATGAAAAAAATTTAAATAAACCAATAAGAATGGCTTGTGAAAGAAATTTAAATAAACCAATAAGAATGGCTTGTGAAAGAAATTTAAATAAACCAATAAGAATGGCTTGTGAAAGAAATTTAAATAAACCAATAAGAATGGCTTGTGAAAGAAATTTAAATAAGCCAATAAGAATAGCTTGTGAAAGAAATTTAAATAAAACCAATAAGAATGGCTTGTGAAAGAAATTTAAATAAACCAATAAGAATGGCTTGTGAAAGAAATTTAAATAGACCAATAAGAATGGCTTGTGAATGAAATTTAAATAAACCAATAAGAATAGTTCTTGAAAGAAATTTTAAAAAATAAACCAATAAGAAACGTTGAAAGTGGTCCAGAACATCGCTGATCTATTCTCTCCAAAATAATACTATATTTTATGGGTAATAATACAATAATAAAACTATAATAAAGAACTTGATGCGTGACATAACATCGAGAAAACAAGCCAAAAAGTTTCTATTCATAGATTTTTTAATATTCATTGATGAAAATGCTTGCTCACAAGTATATGTTGGTCCAAATATGTTAATCCTAAAACTGATGCATTACTTAGCGCCAAACCACAGACTGCTCGGTTGAGCCCCATTTTAAAATAGAATTTGTTTTTTGGCAATCTCATAAAATACGTAATAGACACTTGAAACTAACATTTCAAGGTGGCTTATGTCTTGATAGTCAATGGAGTTCAGTCTCTTGTGTTAGAGCAAGAAAGAAAGAAAGAAAAAATAATAATAATATAGATAGGAAACCTGTATTCAAGCTAGAGAGTGATCGACAAATGTTCTTATCTCCTGGTCTGCAATAAATAAGAAAACATTGAGATAAATAATAATATCTTTTTCTTAAGTTACAGTTAAACAATGTTCCATTTCATCATTTGATTGTTATCCTTATTCAGCATTTAGTATTTTCCAAGTGGTAAAGAATTTTTATTTATTTTTCCCTGTAAATGAATCGTATAACAATATAAAACGATTTTGAAATAGAATCGTTGATTTATATTTATTTCTCTTGTAAAAAAGAATTCTTATGTATAGTTTTAATATCCTAAAAGCCATAGTATTAACTCATTTGTTTTGCAATATATGATCTGTTATTCTCTTTTATGATGCAATGTATAGCAATATTTTAACAAAACATTCAAATATTAAAAATAGTATGCTTCAAAAAAATAGTTTTATTATTTACAATTACTTAACATGTGTAATGAAATTTAAAGATTAATTAATAAGTATAGCAACCCTTCAGAGTCAATAATTACAGTAACCATGTTATTGTTTTTCTGCATATAATGAGCTGGAGGTTTATTTATCTTTTATTTATTTATTTATTTATTTATTTGACAGAAATATTCGTTTTTCTTTCCCACCCTCAATTTTCGGTTCAACAATTCTTATTTTCACTTCCCAGAAGTCAAAATTTAAACGCATTTCTCATGTAAATACATGTTTTGTATAACAAAAAAAACTATCTGAAATACTTTAAAATCGGAAATCCAATGCCAAAATATAAAATCTATAGATAAACTTAGAAATATGGCAAACATTCAATGCTATTTCTGGAGTCAGCCTCAGTTTATTGAAAAATTTAATCGTAAAAAATATTAATTAATAATTTTAAAATTGATAGTAATTAAAAATTTTTGCATTCCCTTTCCCCATAAAAATTATTTATTTATTTAAAAATTATTTTTTGTCCTTATAGATTTTTCTATTGGAAATTAGTTGCGCCTATAATTTGAGATCCACTTGTTTAAAAGGAAATGATTTCAGGTTATTTCAATAAAATAGTACAGAAATTACATCACACATTAATCAGATAAAAGCAAAGGTAGAAATAAACCCCAAAAAAGAAACAAATTACAGTAACAAGAATTGTAATATTAATTTCACACACTCTTTAACTAATCAAAAAATCAAGGACTGAATGAAAAAATAAAAATTAAAAGATATATTATCTGGAAAACCATAATCTAAACAAATCCCAGTTTATCGATAAGATAGATTAATGACGATAGCACATTTGGCGTTGAATTCAATCCACAATACCAAAATCAAACTAATTTAAGCAATTACATTGGAAAAATTCTATTTGATAAGCATTCCCCTTAAGATGACGAGTGTGTATATCATTGTTTCCAATTGTGTGCTATAAAAAAGCGCTGCCGAAAACTGGTTACCAAAACCATTACATCATTTTCTAGAAGGTACAAGCTGAATCATTCACAGTGGCAAAAGGATTCGAGCTAAGAAACAGGATATGATAAAGAACGTTGACATTCATGGTCACTTATGTTCAACAAGTTTGTATTAAACACATATTTATGCTTATTTGGAACGTGTTTATATAAGAAAGAGATTGGTGCCCAAAATAATAATGGTAAATAAGAATTAATCAAACAAAATACGAAGGTGCCAACTTCTAAAATTTAGAAACTGTTGGAGTGAATACATTAATATCAATAATCTGGGTCCGCTGAACACGAGCAAGCTCAGATGCCTTACTTTTTTTTTTTTAAATTACATCCATTAATTTTAATTCTTTGAATATTCGCCTATTATTTTCGTCTGCCAGTACAACTTGGCCTATCCCCTACTGACCGTGTGTCATTATATTCTAGAAATCATAGAAACAAGACGATATATCCTCAGATATTAAGATAAAGGAAACTGTTGAAAATGATGAATCAAACATAGCAAAGAAAAAACATTATTTCGCATGCAAAAAATAATGATACATGTCATTATTCGCAACGACTATAAGTTTTGTCACCGGATATTTCAATTTGTTAAAGCTTGCCAGACAACGATGCAAGAAAAGAAATTCATATGCAAAAAGAAAAAGAAAAAATATAAGCCTTTTTTGCCATTAAATATGACATTATATTATTTATCATTTCAACATATCATTTGAAAAAAAAAAAAAATTATTTTATAATTTTGCATGTGCATTATTTTTTCCCATTAAAACTAATTTTCTTGGAATTTAATATATTTTTAGGGTATGTATTGCTTTAAAAAATAGAATGACTGCTTAATCTGAGTTTTCAGTTAACAAAATTAGTCCGACTCATTGACCAGCGGTAATGCAGCTAATGAGGTTCGAATCCGCTTGGGGCATCAGAAATGACGAGATTCGATGGTGATTATGATAACGGGCATAAAGTATCTCGCATAGGCTACATGAAGAGAGTTCTGCCAATAAGCACTGTCTTTCTCCCAACACTAGTCGGTGGGCAGTTCGTAGCTTACATGAGGCCCACTGATGTTCCTTCCTCACTCGTAGAGAGCTACATACCCCTAGAGGCGTGGAAAATAGAAAAGTAATCTTAATTAGTATTGATAATTAAATCCCGAATATCGGGAATTAAAAGTACTTGAAGGGGAAAGAAATAGGGGAGAGCGGTCTGAAATAAGGAAAAAAATTACAAATACCGAATTTTCCCATTTCACGTCAATTGTTATATTTTCATTGCTCTAAAATATTCCAATTGTAAAATTGGAATGAACTTTCTCTCCCCCATTACAAATTATGTGAAGAATAACAACTTTTTTGACGGTTTTTTTTTATAAATTAAATTTAAAACACTAATTTATAAACTTAACTAATTAAAAAACTTTTAAAAAGTTTTTTTTTAGAAAGACAATACAAAATTTTAGAATTTTCATTTAGATAAAGAATTTCCGATCTGTAGGTTGCCTTAAAAGAACAAAATCGGAAACAGTCCCATGACTATGAAAATATAGCAGATATGCTTAGAATAAAACTCAGATTTAAAACATGTAAAAATGGTAAACATTTGCCAAATGGCTAAAATAACTATGGTTTGATAAATCTGCTGGCTAGGAAAATAAGACCAAACACGGTCTATTATACTTTTGTGATTTGAATACATTATTCAAATTAGATATTCATTTCCCTACTTTTAACAATCATATTTCATATTAATTCTAAATTCGAATTATTCATTCTACTGAAACGTGATTCAGATAATTTTTTAAATTATCAAAAACATTTCTACTTAATTTTCAGTCAGTTAAAAATTTGTATAACCATATTTTTATAATTTTTTAACCATATTATATTTTTATAACCATATAATAGTATATAATTTTTTTTAATATTTTCTGGAAATGTAATTTTCTGGTAATGTTAATGCATTTAAATAAAAGTTCTTAGCTATTATTGTTGTTATTAGGTTTAATTAACTACGTATAATAGTGTGAAATTCGCTGTTCAAAAGAAAAAACAACTTTTATTTATTAATGTTTAGTTTTTTTAATATGAGTGTTTAGCATATTAGAGAAATACTACTACTACAAATATGATATTCTCAAGTTCTATTTTTATCTGAATTTTGTTTCCGTAAATAATAATAATAATTAAGCAGAATTATTTTATAACGTTGAAATCAATCATAAACTGATTAATTCATATTATTCTTGAAAAAGTGTTAAAATAATTTTTTTTTTTTTTAACTATATAATGTCAAATAGACCAAGGATTTGAAGGTTGTTATTATTACGATTTTTTTAAAATCAATGTAAATTTACGAACTTTTAACTATTATTTATTATAAAAATATTAGTTACCATTATTTAACTACAAAATAAAAATTCGATTCTGAAATCTCGATATCCTTTCTTTCAAAACATTATAAAGGGATGATATATATTTTTTTATGTTTGTTTTACCTCCTGATAAGAAATGACAACTAGATCATAGCAAAAACACACCGAGATTAACAAAATAATAGGAGAGTGACCAACTCCTATTGACACTTTCTAAGACAACTTCCCTTCCACGTCAGAACAGCCAGAAGTGACGAATTTGTGCGAGAGACATAAAATTTCAAAGAAATTACATTAGAAACAAAAAATAATAATGAAAAAAGCAAACGCCATTCTCTGTCGCGAAGGTCTGTTGTTATTCATAACCTAAATAGCTAGTTCGGATAAAAAGGCAGGAAACTGGTATGTCGTAAAAGGCAGTTTCTTAATCGACTGTGTTCCTCCTCATGCAAGCTCATTGAAAGATCGCTAACATTTCATAGATAGCAATAGGTAAATTATTTTTTAGTCATTAAACTATATGATATAAAAGAAAATTAGGTAGTGATGAATTAAATAACAAATAGTCCAAATTCTTCAGATTACTATATAAAGAGAATCCATTACGTTCAGACAAGTAAAGTTACATGAACACTAACAGCTGCTCGACCTTAATATTAAGTGTTTTCATTTGAAGAAAATATCACTCAATAACACATTCTTTTTTTCAGTTCTTACTATTAGTTCACACTCTCCTATATATATTTATATAGCTTGTTTAAATTTCCAATCGTTCATAAAATATTTTTTATTCATACACTCAAGTTCAAATACATTTTTTTCAAACTTGTAGTGGATGACACTTGATGCTAATACAATTTTTTCAAATAGTAAGTCAGTAATTAAATTTAATTCATTAAAGAATTGGACTGCTTGAAACTCACTGGAAAGGTTCCTTGCAATAATGAAGCATTACAAGAGATGGATAGAATGAGAAATTATAGACCACCATCAGCTTCATAAATTAGAAGCGAAAAAAAAAAAAAAAAAAAAAAAATAGAAAGCAAATAAATAGTAACAAAAATAATAGTCCAACACCATATATAGAAAGGGAAAGGGAAAATTGCAAGGAAATTCGCTTTCTATTTTGTCACTTAATATTGTGATGTCATATGTATATACATATTTATATTAATTGTAATTATTTAATAAAAAGTAACTAAAATAAAAAAATTTCTTTATTGACCTAAGTAGAAATTGACTTTAAAAAACTTTTTTTTTATATTACTTTTTACAAGATAAATTATACTTTGCACTTTTTTTAAAAGAGACAAGATTATGATTAAAAATAGTAATAAAATCGGTTAGGCAGATATACAAGTTACCCATAAAATTATTCAATAATTGCTCAATCATTTTGTTTAACATTTTATTTTAACTAGATAGTTTGCGCAATTTAAAAACATATGTATTATTATAACAACTGCCATTTTCAATTTAATTACTATGACCTGTTTAAAAACTTCAATTTCCTTTTTATGCAGAACTGATATGTAGCTACTTTTTTAAAGAAGAAAAATATAAATAAATACTATGCATAAAAAGCTTGTGAAAGAAATTAAAAAAAATTTTTTAAACTGAAAGTAGTCAAGGACAGGATGGATCCCCTCTCGTCAAAACAATATCCATAATTTCATGAGTAATACAAAATAAATTGAACAACCAAAAAAATTTTTTTAAGAGTACGTATTTTAAAAAAAGGGCACGAAAATTCTGAAAACAAAAAGATAATACTTGGAAAAAGATGAATAAATACACGTAAAACAATTATCATTATTGAAATATGATTCATACATGAATCAGCAGCATTTATAGGTATTATTTTCGAGTAACAAAAATAAATCTTCATAAAAACATGGCGAGGTTTTTTTTCTCCCAAATATTCTAATGAAAATATTATTTTTTCATAAGTAAAGCAGTAGATTTTGCATATTTGTCTAAATGAGTTAGATATAAATGATTGACCAAGTAAAATGATCAATAAGATTTTTCAAAATGATGGAAAACCACAAACCTCCCCCCAAAAAAGAACTTTATAAAAAAAGGGATAAATGTCTATTCTAAATTTGAAATTCCTTACAGCTTCGTAATTTTAAATATTACGAAAATAAAAACGTGATGTTCACGAAAAAAAAAACTTTTTCGAAAATAATAAATATAATATAAAAGGGAAGATAGGGTTTTTTTTTCAAAGCCTTTCATCTTACATTTATCTTTAAAATCTTTTAAAGCAAGTCAAAATTAAGTTTAAAGCAATTTTAAAATCATTCTATACATTTTTTTAAATAACACTTAACATGTCTGCTCTAATTCCATGAAATTGGAGCATTCAAAAATGAAAATCAAAACTTTCTCAATAAGTCGTTTGCTCGTGCCAAAATATTTTGGGCATTAGCAATTATTTTGCGATTTAAACGTGAAATCCATGTTTTTATAACTTTCGATATTTTTTAAAAATGGTACAAAAAGGAAATTCGAATCTTAAGCATCAGGTTTCATTATAAGAAAAGAAAAAAAAAGAATCAATGATGGTTTTAAAAAAATATATTGCAAAAATTGACGAGAATTTAAGTCACTAAAAATAGATATGAGTTAAGTAAAAAATAACAAGCTTTGATTTCACAGAATATCAAAGCAAAAATTAAAAAATAAAAAATAAATAACCTAACAATTTCAGTTTCCTTCAGTTAAACGAGATCTCTGTCTATACATTTATCGTCAAATTGATGTAAATAATAAAGTTGTGATTCGATAAAAATATTTTGCAAAATATACAATTAACAATATATTTTTGTCTCGATGATTTCAATTAAAAATTGGACAATAATTAATCTTTCATGTGTTTTTTTTTTAATTGTGAAATAAATAAAAAAAATTTATAAGCAACATTTATTCGCAATTTTTTTTTTAACAATTACTGCTCATGCTTTCAAAATTGATTGATTATTGAAAAAAAAATGTACAAAAAACTTACCGATTAAAATGTATCGCACAACATGAAAAAAAAAAAATTTGTTTTAAATATTTCAATGCAATTTTTTTAACCCGTACAAAATATTCAAATATTAAACTTTAATAACTTCATTCGAAACCAATGTGAATGCATTTAGATAAAATATGACACAAAATCAATTCATAAGACAGCATTGTAGAATTTTTATGAACTGTACTAAACTGTTTTGACAAAATAACACGGGTTGTAATACCCATAAGACAAACAATATTTACTACGGAACCTAGGGTCGGTATTGGTCAAAATATATTTAAAAAAGCACAAGTCATCATTTCTTTCGTACAGGAAAGGTAGCAAACCTCTGGAAAATCACTGTCAAGCATTTACAGTATACAAATTTCCTGAGAAGAGTAGAAACATACACATCATTCATATTTTGTCTAAACAATTTACGAACATCCTGCATACATATAAGTATCTTTTGATGCATGATTTAACGTATTTAATAAGTGTTTAAATACTTAGTGCAATTTTTGTAACATTACTGCTGAAATTGTTTGTTCATGTAATATATGTTATCTTAATAGGCTTATATATTTTAACGTTTTATCTTACAATTACAGTTTCCTACTTTAAAGCAGAATATGTTTTTGAGAATCCCATAGAATACGTAATGAAAGAAGCATTCGCTGGTTGCAAATGTCTTGATAGCCAACAGATTAGGACGTGCCAAAAAGGCAAACAGAAAGGGCATGCCACCCGAAGTCTGCATGTCTGCTGTAAACAGAAACTGGCCTCTTGAATTTTCTCATTTAATTTCGTACACGAGGATACAGATTATATACCGCATAATTAAAATCATATCATTTTGATGAAATTTACCTAAAATATGTGGTATACTGACGTACATTAAAGGGACATATTTGGAGATTATTATGCGAGGAACATATATCTTTACCAACAAAAAAAAGCTGTAGTGATATTTATTTTTAATAATAATAAAAACAGATATACGAAAGATTTATAAAACTACTAATTGTCGTGCCATTTTTTTCCGAACATTTTCATATTTCTATCTTTGATTGATATTCATAATTCGATTGATTTGGTTTGATTTGTCTCTCTACGGTCATCTTGTGCACACGAGGGCTAAACGGATCGGGACCTACAGTCTAAAGTGGATTCCAAACTCAAACTAGCAAATATCAATGTCACCGCCGGGATTCGAACCTGGAGCCTGTGGTACCAAAGGCCAGAGCGCTAGCCAATTGGCCATCAGGTCGCTCATAATTCGATTGGATCCTGGTAACATAAAACTAAAAGATCTTTATGGATTATTTTTTTTGCACGGTAAGTATATAAATAAGAAAGTGCTACATAACTTAATTTTTTAATTTGTTTTCTTTCGTGCTATCCAAATTTATTTCATCAAATATCTCAAATGAATTTCAAAAAAGACAAAATGAAATAACAAAAAATTGAAAATTAAAATACTTGAATCGACATTACCGTTAAATTCTTTTTAAATGAGTAGCCTTTTATTTTATTTTAGTGGCAGTTGAGTTTCAAATAAATAAGAATACATTCGTTAGTTGGTAACTATATTCATCTACACTAAACCCAGCAACCTCCAAAAATCCATAATAAGCTATAAAATAATGTGAAGTAAGAAAAAAAAATGTTATAAAAAAGCATATCTTGAACAAGTAAATACTCAAACAGTTATTATACTTTATGAAATCCAAACAATGATGTTTATAAACGAGTTTCAACTGAAAAAAACTAGTGGTTCAACCCCATTTTTGAAGATTTAAACTCGTCATTTGAAAACTTGGAAGAAGAATGCATTTTCCAAGACTGACAAATCCAGAAAATGCTTCAGTTAATGTTCAAAAGTTGAGCAAACGTTTAGGCTTATAGATTTTCTTCTAAAGGGCAATTTTTATTGTTTTATTATTTTAAATAATAATAATTCGCAAGTTACCTTGGAACAAAAGTAATTTACTTTGATTCCGCACCTTATAATTTTCTTTCCGGGTACTACTCATTTGAGAGCGAGAAGGGAGGGGGGTAGGGGGTGGAGAAGGACCAAAAAATTTCCGAGAAACATTCAAAAGCGAGAATGTCTGGACTTCTACCACCATGTAAACAGCTGCAAAACAGCAATCATTGAAGTGCGACATTTTCGGTTGCGGAGATGGGGTCTGTTTATTCCGAAAGCAAATTATACAGCAGGTTAAAATTTCAAGGAATGAATTCCAAGTACTTTTTTTATTATTATTATTTATTGAAGTTATTTTTATGCAACAGATATTTCGTTTCACTGAAATTCATAACGAAAGTAAAGCCAGCTACCAAAAAAAAAAAAAAAAAAATTGAAGATAATCAATCATATAATGTTTACGAAATGCGTATTTATACAAGAATATATCAATATCTGAGCTAAAAGATTATACATCGTATAGAGCACTCTCTGTTAAATAAAAATAAATTCTATGCTTTGTACTGTTTTATTTATCATAATCAGAATTTGAGTTTTTGATTTATGAAATGATACAGCTTTACATTTATTTTACATGAATCAATGTTGTAGAAACTCTTATTTAAATAATAAAAAAAAAAAAAACAGATTAAAAAAACAAACATTAAGATGACTGAGAACATTTTCTGTTCTCATTTTTATGGAGAAAAATGAGAATAGAAAATATTTCGATATGAATGATATAAACCTGATCCTGAAGATATGGCAATTTTTAAAATCATAAAGCAATATTTATAAATCAACCTCTTGTTTACAAAACTAAAAGAGATGATTTACTTTTCCTTAATTTTATTCATGACAGAAATGTTACTCATTTATCATAATATACATATTATAAATTCGGGAATCGTGTAACGAAATAAATACTTATATTCCATCTAAAACAGTGATAGGAAAAAAGTCGTTATTTTTTTTAACAACATTTCCTTCATAAGGTACTTTTTGCAGTCTCCCAGACTTGCAAAAATAGTAATATAAATTTCGAAAAAAAAATTTCAAACAATATAAACCAATTTTAGAAAATCCTTTTACAAAGGATACTGTTTTACATTAATTTTACAGCTAAATAATCGAAATGCTATCAGTAAAAAAAAAAGAAGTAAAATCATTATTTTTTTAAAAAAACTTAATTGTAATTTCAAACAAAGTCGAATTATATATATATAAAAAAAAACCTTCATAATTGACGTCATATACTTTATAGCTTATGCGTCACCAACCTGAAACACAAGATAAGAAACAGACCAAAAATTAAAACCGCGACCACACAAAATTCGCCTACTCCTATCCAACCATGCGAATAAAGTAACTACCAGGAAAGGAATAATAAATACACTTTTGAACGGTAGACGAAATTCTTAAACACTAAACCAATACATCTATTGCAGATGGGAGTTAAAACCAAAAATCTGAAAGCAACAGAGCTGACTATTCCGAATCCCTAGAGGAGGGAGGAGGGGGAGGGAGAGGTATAACGGATCCCCCCCGTCTTAAAGCCCGAAAAGCAATCGAAATTCAACAATGGCGATGATTCGCCGCTCGCTTAATAGCGTCGACTGCCGCCATTATAAAGCAGGCTTCCGACATCCATAAACACATCACGAGACCTCACAGGAACTGAACTGTACCAGCCGACGCGATGAGACGGGAGAAATCGATGCATGTATGATTTCGAAAACTTGCAAATAAAGGTCCCTTTTTTGAAAAACTGGTTCGAACGTTTTGGCAGTGGCCGGCAACAAGAGAGATAGAGAGGTCATCCGATGTATCAAGACGCGGTCGAGCGAGAAACGGCCTCAAGAAGCGAGAAGAGGGAAAAAATAATAACACGAAATATAGAAAATAATAAGTTCTGAAATGGAAATGTTTTAAAATAAAAAACGCCTTGAAATAAACCGTAGAATAATCGGAGACTTGATTCGAACGAATACGTAATAGATGACAAAAGTTTAAATGAACGCCAAATTCTTTCTATTTTTTTACACATATTTAGGGCGGAAAAAAAATGTCTCGTTTAAAATCACTTCAATATTTTCTTAAAGAAAAGTTTTTCATGTACAAATCGACCCTCGTACAAATTTCATATCTTTAAAATATCTATATATATAATGTCAGCTTGTTATATCATGTTTTCCTTTGTCATCCTACATGCGTGATATTACAAAGACCAACTTATTTAGAGGAAGAAAAAAAAATGAGAAAATTAAACCTCAAACTCAAAAAAAAAAAATTATAAACACACAATTTATATTTATTTAAAATAGTTCATATTTGATTAGGAAAATTACTGAAGTTTGAGATCTATTATGCATTAGCATTTTCAAAATAAGAATAACAAATCCATTCATTCCAAAAAAAAAAACAAAAAAAAAAAAAATAAAAATAAATAGAATAAAAATCCCCCCAAAAATTCTATAGAATAAAAATCCATTCCCTGACAAATTATCGTCTGAAAAGCGTCTGTTGCAAGAGGCGTAAACACAGTAAATTTATGCATGCCATCTACACAAAAATACGTTTAAAAAATTTTAAATTAATAATTTAAATAAATTAAACACAAAAATTAAGATATGTATATAAATGCAATTCTTGTACTGATGTAAAGTTTAAGTTGAACTAAAAAATTCAATCTTACATTTAACTATAAATAGCAAATTTTTAAGATTAAATAACAATTAGATTTTCATATAAAAATAGACAACCGATTATAAAATAATTTTGAAATTTAATTCAATCAAATTAAATGTTCTTTCAACTTACATTTATTTTGGCACATCAGAATTTAAAATACATTTAAAATATACTTTAAAATGAGTATATAAAAACATATTTCACAATTATAATATATTTCGAATACATGAAAAATTTCAATTCAAATAAATGAAAAAGGAAATTATTTACCATTTTTGAGATGTTGCAAATAACCCTAAATCTGTTGAATTATATAAACAATCATGCAAATTTATACCAATAGATTTTGCGTTCTAAGAATTAAAATTAATCTTTCATAAAAGAGCTATCATCAACCAGTATTTTATTAAACTTAAGCTCCAATGCTAATTTTATAAATTAGGAGTAACATTAATATAATTCACATGTGCATGATCCAAGATCAAATAAATCAGAGATCTCCAATTATGCGCACAAAACATGAAGCGAAAATGAAGTACATTTTTATAATGTTCGTAATATATTTGCATTCTTAAAACAAAGAGATACTAGGCGGGAATTAGAAAACGAATTTAAAAAACGATATGAAACTTTAAAAAAAATAAATAAATAAATAATCTTATTTTTTTATATTATCAATTATCTAAAATTTGATATTTTAATTAAAAACAAAAAATAACTAATGTGAAAGAATTTTAATTTAAAAGTTTATAAAAATGTAATGTAATTATGTATTAAAAGCTCCGACCACAAGGGAAATACTTTAAAAACAAAATAATTTTCCAGTCAAAGTAGATTTTTTTTTTTTCGTTTTATCACTTAATTTCAATTTTCTTTAAACATTAATTTAAAATTCATTAAAAACTGAAATAATTGTAATCGACACATCTACATAAATTTAAAATTATAATTATTACAATAATAAATTATATTCTAGATGTAAGGGTTATGTATACAGTAGTTGTATTTTTTTTAATTAAAACATTTTATTATTATTTTATATAATTACAAAAATAGTCAGTGAGCAGGCTATATATAAGGCATGTTTGGCTCAATAACGCAGGATGTGGTTTGGAAATCTCTTGATTTGAACAAAGCATTTAAAATTTCACCACAGCAAACTTATTTATTAGGCTGGCAAAGATTGTGATTTTATTAAATAAATTTATGATTATTATTTATTCATACATTTATTTATTTATTATTGAATAGATTTTAGTCTAGATGTAAGGGTTACGTATACCGTTGTGTTTTTAATTATTATTATTAAAACATTTTATTATTTTGTATTATTAAAAAAATAGTCAGTGAGCCAAGCTGGAATATTAGGAATTGAATATAAGGAATATTTGTCTCACTGACGCAGACAATAGTTTGGAAATCTCAGATTTGAACCAAGTATGTAAAAATTTCAGCACAGCAAACTTATTTACAATAATTTATTATTACATTTCATTAATCATCATGCAAATGTTTTTATTTGTACTGCTACAGAATAACGACTTCATTGATGTCTTTATGACAAAAATTAGTGACCTTCAAAAGATAACTTCAATCATGTACAGAGCAGAAGCTAGTATGTATGATCTAACAATGAATAATAACCCTTATAGAAGCCCCCGAGTTCCGCTGTGGAGAGGATAAAAAAAAAGAAAGAAAGAAAAAAAAAAAAAAAAAGAACTACAACTAGAGGGAAAAGAAACCAAAAAAATCTTTTAACATGCGATCAACCAGCAGGAAGGGGAGAGGAGATATTCAGTTACAGCTGAAATTTTTACAGCAGAAAAACAGGTCTATGCATTTCGTTTCATCAGGTACCACCTGCTCTTATACTGCTGCCAGCCATGGCAACTCACACACAGCAAATTTTGAGTGAGTCCCAAAAGGACAAAACGAGGAAAACATTTTTCGGTTTAATTTTTTTCGACAAATTAAAATGTCTGTGTTGGGACAAAGCAAACGTCAATGCGGAAGATATTAATAAAAGCATGTTAGTACATAAAATTCAATACGTTGTTTTGTTCAGTATTATTTAACCTATTCAGTGTATTTAATTGATCATAAATATTAAGAATTTTAAAAAGTTAAATAAAAAAAATGCACGCTAATTATTAAAAAAATGTTTATAAAAAAAAAGGATAATTAAACTTCAAATCTAATTAGAACAGATCAAATGGAACACAAAGAAATATTTTTCTTAATCGATTAATATAATGTGTAATCAAATAAAAATAAGAGAAAATTTATTTTTTAAAAATTGCAATTGAATTTAATATTTTTTCGTATTTATCAGAATATGAAAAAATCAAATAACTAAAAATTTCATTCTCAATCTGTGCGTAGAATGTAACCACATAAGGAGTTGTATAATGATGTATTTCCCCAAACACAATAAATACATTTAATATTACACACTGCAAAATAAAAATTATCCTTATTTTTCTGGATTTTCCAAAGCAAATTCGAAACAGATTTTTTTTTTTTTTTTTCTTTCATTTTCAAGTACGAAAAACCGAGAGATAATTTTCTCAGACTAATATATATACATATATGGATTTGAAATCATTAATTGAGTTAATTCTATCCTAACATACTATCACATCACTTTAATGTGGTGTGATAGTATAATAGGGTAGAAAGGTGCCTTCGATGCTTCTTTTAAAGTTAAGAAGCATCGATGGGTATTTATTAGAATACACATTATAATACGCATGGATCATTAATGTATGTAAATAATATACATAGATGACAGATGTTAATAAACATGAAACAGTTGGATAAATGAACCATTAATTTGCAAAAAAAGGATATAAAATAAATAGTGAAAATCGAAAGTTTGTAAACTAATAGAAAAAAAATTCAAATAAAGAATGTAAAATGCATAATTACAGAAGCAGCTTTTTATTTAAAAAAATAATAATTTAATTTAGAATGTGAAAATAAATAATAACCATCGCATTTAACTTTAAAAAAAAAAACAATCGATTCAATTTTTTAATACCAAATGATTTTTTTGTTTTTATATCCTTAAGCTGCTTTATTACAAGAATTCAAGAACACAGATTTATCAAATGTTTTAGAAAAACAGAATTATAAAAAAGGTTACTTTTTTTAATTAACGAGGTTTTTAATCTTTACAAGATGTATTAAAAAACTTCAAAAATAAATTTTGATGAAAATCATTTTTAAGAGGAGGAATGTATATTAACAGATCTATATGAGATCTTTGTCATATTCTTGCTGTATATATACCAAAGGTTGATATGTATATATATATATTTTTTTTAATTAATCAACCTACTTTCTATATATCAATAGCTACTGAATTCTACTTCATAGTTGAAATCAAATTGTATTATGCTACGACCTTTATAACTTGCATCCAACGCATTTTTAAGCCAATTTACAGATAAATCTGCATCTGTAATCTGTTTGCCGGTGATGTGTTTTCCCAATTGACTTGTAGAAGGGGGAGTTCTGATGAGTCATCTGAAACATTGGAATTTCTTCTCACGGGAAAGTTATGAATTTATTGATAAATCATGGGTTTTACAAATGTTTAAATTACTTCGTTAAAAAGATTTATTTCAGGAATTGGAATTGGTATGCCTTTATAATCTGAAAAAAATTATTATTAAACTGTCATAAAAATATTTAATATTTGGTGCTGTTAAATTCTATTATTTAGTTTGGAATATAAAAATTTAAACACAAATCACATTAAACTATAATGTTAAAAATTTGAAAGTGGAGTTAACAGTTTTGGAATGTGAACGGCTCATATGTTAGCAAAGATTAAAACATAGGGAGCATTTTTTTTACAAAAAATTTTTTTATAATAAATAATTTAATATTAATAATTAAATATTTAATTAATACTATTAATAATTTAAATATTTTAATTAATAAATAATTGATAATTAAATGTTTAATTTTTAATAATTAAACAATTTTTAATAAAAAATAATGCATATACGTAAAAATATTAATATTATTAAATTTTTAAAAATAATAAGTTTCCTGTAAAAAAGGTGCTCTTAATATTGTTTTACAAGTCCCTCTATTTTTTTCTATTAAATCCGTTATGCCATAAAAATCTCACAAAATCAGAAACTATTTTAACCAATATTAAAATGACTTTCTTAATAGAATGTTTTACACAACTGTTACAGTTAATATCAACGTTTCAGCCTTAACTTAACTAGTCTGTGGTTAGTGTTTGGTTAAATAAGCACAAGCGTAGGCTGGGAAAAGATTTAAAAGTTTTGCACTAACTGTATACAAAAACACTCTATTAAATACCCAATCTATAAACCAAAAGCAATCTATAACCAATCTATAAACCAATTTAACAACGATCTCCAAAATATTTTCGACTAATCCAATGCTTATTCTTAAAATATTCAAAGCAAGCATTCAATTCAATTCATGAAAATTAAAAAAAAAAAAGAAAAAAAAATCATACATCAGGCAAGAGAAAAACCTTTCACAGACTAATAAGCATGGAGACGATTACGCGGAAACCACTGAAGTTAACTTCTCACAAACAATTAACCCGATTTCTGGACCATTACAGATTCAAGATAGAACTGCCGGTGGAAAATTTCTTCTCCCTTCTACTACTATGCGGCAGGCCATCGGATTTGACCAAAAGGCAAACGAATGAATTTTGAAGACACCAGACACCCACCACTGCAGCAGTGACCCCTCCAGAAAAAAACAAAAGGGCTCTCCGACAATAACAGGCGGAGACGGAAAAGGAACCTTTGAACGACCTTTCGGAGACGAATTTCCAGAGGTGGGGGTAGGGCTGCGAGGGGGGTAAGAGAGAAATTTCCAGATTCCAGACAGGCCAATGGAGTCAACAACAAACGGGAGGAGGCTATAGTAAGTGCTCGGGGTTGCTTGCTGCAGCTAAAATTGAATCGATACTTGCACATCAAAACATTGGAAATAGGGAGCTTTTCCAAATGATGGCCCCAATGGATTGTGGGAACACATACACACGCAGCTTTCTCTCTCTCTTCACCAAAGCCCCTTTTACCAGAGCGAAATTAGACGACTTATAAAAGCAAGCAATTACGCTGCAAATGCAGAACGAAAGATGCTCGCGGAAGAAGGGAGGAAGAAAAAGAAAAAAAAACATCCCAATTTTTTTTACTTTATTTCATTTTATTTATTTATTTTTTTTCATCCCTACGTTTTGAGCTTTTCGATTAGCAAGAAAGGAGAGCATTTAATTCTTTTCTCTGCAATTTCGTCGATATTTTTCGAATGCGCGTGAGGCTTTATATGCAGTTCTGGTAGATGGCGAACAATGACAAATGTTATCGAAATTGCTGAGTAATTTTTATTCTTTCTCAGAAGAGAGAAGCGATCATGTTTAAAATCGATTAATAGATGAAGAATCTTTATTTTTATTATTTTTTTTTACCCCATCCTTTCTTCTAGATCTAGTAAAAAATTAATATTTTTTTCTAGAATATTATTATTCGACGGTTGCAATTTTTGAAATTCACTGGAAGTCGTTCTACATCAGAAGAGGTAAAAACAAAAACAAAAAATCGCTATTTTTAGATTCCACTCCTACAGAAATGAGAAAAATTGAAATTTGATCTTCCCTTTTCTCCATTAGGATTCATAAGATAAAAGATTGGCTTCAAAGAGCATTGAATTATTATTTTATAATTACGCAAGAGAAAAATTTTAAATAAACATACTTGAAAAATGAAATTCATCAAAGTAGGCATAAACATAAATACATGGCTTGATTTACACAAACACAAAGCACTTAAGCGTTTATCTATATTAACTTTATATCTCTTACACTTAAAAGTATAAAAAAAATTACTAAATTTAAAATCAATTCTGATCTCTATAATTTAAAACATACTTTACAAAAAGGAGATATTACATTTTATTTTATGTGATAAATTTTACATATCTGTTTTACTGCCTGTATAGAGAAGCTTCTTTGATTAGGAGAGAAAAAAAATTTGGTGTCGCGTGATAATTTTTTATACCGATTAAATTTTACGGATTTTTTTTTAAAGTTATTTTCAAATTTATAAGCACATCTCGAAAATAAGAAAAAATCCCGCAGTCATATTACTGAGAAAAATTAATTGGACAAAAGAAAAAGATGCAGTGCAGTGTTGCGATAGCTAAAACTATAAATATTTACAGAAAGTATAACGTCCATTTTACATAGCAATTGTTTTAAAAAAATTTCATGCATCGGAAAAGTATTCGTTTTGGATTGAAGATACCATTCGCAACGTTTCGTAATTCGCGTAAAAATAAATATATCTTTTCCATATTCATTTTTGTTCCCTTAATTAGACTCATATAAGTGCAAAAAATAAACTTTATGCATTCAAGTGGAAAATCGTTTTGTTTATAACATTAAAAATAAGTGTGAAAATTCTGTATGTTATAATACTTTACCTCTTATTTATAGCTTTTAATAATTAGTCATATTCGAAATTATAAATAATTAATTGACAATAAACACAACAAAATACGCATTAATGTATATGCATTAAACTCAAGTTACTCATTCAGCTAATCGATAAAAAAAATTGATTTTACTGATAAACAATGCTTTTATCAACACTATGAAACTATTATCACTTATTATTAAAAGAAACGGAAAAAAAACAAAATATTATACAAATAAAAATAAATAAATTAAAAATATGTAAAAACATTCAGGACTCGAAAATAAAGGTTCAAGTTTTATAATTCGCCTCTCGCTATAAGAAAAGATTAAAATTTTTGAAGCTTGAACTCCGTACATTGATTTAAGAACTCACAAATCAGGTTCTTTTGCCATTTAAACTGTATTTAATAAATAGGTTTCCAAAGACAAATTTTTTTATCAAACCATTTAATTCAAAGATTTTCAGAATTTTCGAAAGTAATAAACTTAAATGCTAAAAGTTATGTTTTTTTAATTCTTAAGCTGAACTCGATACTGCACTCCCCCTCCCCCAAAAAAAGGGTAAAATAATAAATATCATCGTTAATAATAGATTATTAAAAGTTATTTCTACCACAAGTTTATTTTATGGGTATGCATTCTCGAAATAAATTTAAATTTAAAAAATATTTTTTGAGAATTGTAATTTTTTTGTAATTTGAATATTTTTTTTAATAGATAAACAAAATAATTGTTTATACAGTTAAATAGCTGGGTAAAATAAGATTGTGAACCAAATAAATATAATTTTATTTAAAAGCTTTTTTTTTTTTTTTTTTTTTTTTTTTTTTTCGACCTGATAGAATTTGACTTATTTCAGATTTTGGAAAATAATTTGAAAAATTCAAATTGATAAAAGTACCCTAAGATTTAAGGGAAATTATAATATTATATTTAATACGATCACAATTAGATAAAATTTACTACTAAAACACTTTATTTGTTGATTTACAAAAATAAAAGTCTCCAATTTTATTTAAAGGCAAAATGCATCTGTATATTTTAATAAAATATTAATTCTATGTTTGTAAATAGAAAAAAAATCTGAGATAAAAAATATTAAACAATAAATTCAACGCAATTCAAAAATTAAACATCCAACTGACATATGTAGACTTTTAAAAGAATTCGTTAACTACAAAACTATTTTAACACACTTTTAATTCTTACAAATTTGAATTTAACAGAATATTAATAAGAATAAAAATTAATCAAAAAGTAAATAAAAAAGTAATTTCATCAACGCATCCAATTAAAAATATTCCAGAAACAATAAAATATAATATGTTAAAAACTATATCAAAATATAAAAAATAAATCTGCGAATTAAAGTAAATGTGTGCAAAAAATTTTCTGCTTTGCAATACTTAGCTGAAATTTGTTTAAAATTATTTTATCGAAAATTGATATAATGTAATGACGTATTTGAAGATTACTTCTGATAATAATTTTTCTAAAAAAGTTAACCGACCTTTCATTTTGCATTTCTTTAATTTTATTATTTAATTTAAATTTACTATTTCGAAATATAACACTGTTTTACATAACCAAATGGAGGTATTTTTCTAATCAATTGTAAGAAAAACTTATTTCTTTTTAGTTTTGTGATACCTAAAAATAATTTCAAAAGATAATAATTAGCATTGTTTTCATTACGAATTTATGAGGAAGTAAAATATGTTCAAAAATTGAGTAATACAAGAATGAAATAGATTGCAATGGCATCTAACTAGTCAATCCAAACACAGAACAGACCTCTATTCGTAAATGTTCCTATTTCTAATAAATGCAAAATTCGCTTTAAATTTACAAATGACAAATTTAAAAAGAGTTTTCATAAAAATATCAGACGAAGAAAATGTCAAATCATTTTGGTAGACCCCTCCCTTCTTCCCTTTGATATTTAGGACCGTGTTCTTTTCCACTGAACAATTTCAAAAATACACTATAGAAAAAATAAACGATATTTAAATGCATAACTCTACCATCTTGCTTCAAGTTTTTCTATGTCCATAAACAAATTTTATTCAATCAATTCCAATTGTAAATTTCTATATAAAAAAAACTTTGTTAAAAAATCAAATAACCTTTAATTAAATAGAAACTTTAAATTCACTTAAATAGAATTAATTAAATTCATTTAAAATATTACCGCCTTATATCGGAAACAAAAACCAGATGTTTCTAAACAAAAGGTATGTATTTTTTTCAAACTGGCTCCGTCAAAAAAAAAATTCTACACCAAAAGCGAAAAGATTAAATAGTATGATCTATTCCACGATAAGTTCAGGTACAAAATAATAAGAACAGGCTCAGCAAATAACATTACTAAGAACACAAAAACGCAACGTCAAAGTGCCATAATTCCACTCCAAAAAAACACAACGCGAACGAAACGAAAAAAAAATTCAGTCAGAATCCAAAACAGTGACATTCCGAAAACTAGTTAATGAGAAGGTAAAGACGAACGAAAAGAAGGCGCCATTTTGAAATAAGACAGCCAAAGTAACGCTGAATGTGTCAATCGATGCATTTTCCGTTTGCTCCCGCAGCCGGGTTTTAAAAACAACCTATTAAAAAAAAAAAAAAAAAAAAAAAAGGAGCGAAAGGAAATAAGAAGTGGAAAAGACGCCAGCAGTAATATCGCAAAGAGAGAGAGGAAAAATGGACGGGGGTTTCATCAATTCTCTCACGCCATGATATTCGCACAACTACTACAGCAAGGCGCAGTGGCTCGCTTCGTTTGAGAGAGAAGACGTACACACAAATATAGCTACTATTACAATTACTAGCACACAAACACATTACAACACCAGTGCAATGACCCGCCAAGAACTCTTCTATCTTTCCCAAGAAAATATTCATCTGAACAAGATTCCGTGTGGGATGAATGTCTTGCTCTTAGATGGCTTTGCGAGATTATTATTCTTGCACACTCAATAGTTCATAAAAAAAGGTTCTTTTAAAAGTTATTCTACATCGCATTAGTAATAAACAGATAAATATCAGATTTGATTATAACTAAAAAAATAGTTGAGAAATTATAAAATTAGCAGTAGAACTTCATAACGTTTATTACATATTTTCCCCTCATCTCGGCATTATTTCTTTTAAGATTCAATCCAAAAAAGAATAAAGTAATTTTTAAATCAAACGATTAAAGAATTCTTACGGTAAAAAAAAAAAAAAAAAAAAAAAAAAATAGAAACAGGTTTGTTTTTTAAATTATTGAAGATTTCCTTTTAAAAAAATTACAGAAGTATTTCTTCCACATTAGAAATGGCTCGGTAAAATTCCATAAAAACATTTTTTATAATTAAGATTTTAAAAAGAATACAGTAAAATTTATCTAAAAAAAAATACTACTACTACTACTAAAATACTACGGAGTACTTTAAAATAAAGTATAAAAGCATCTAGTTTAAAAGAAATTGAAATACTAATACAAGATTTTAAAATCTTGTTATCCATACATTTTAAAAATTATTTTTGATATTAAAAGCTATATTTAAAAAAAAAAAAAAAAAACTTTCTTTAATTAATCGGAAACATATAAAATAAAGTTTTACATTAAACATCGCACACAACTAAAAAAAATTTGACTAGTGCATATTAAATATCAAAACTATTTATACCACTATTTGAATTATAATTTCTTTTTCACAATTTTACGAACTTCCAATTTACAATAAAGCACAAAATGGATTTATTATACGATTAAAAAATATATAATTTATTTACATTATTCATCAAAGTTATCGTAAAAAAATTACTTTTGCAATTTAAAATAAAATATGTCATTTAAATAATAACGATTATTTTAAAACTATTTAAATATAAAAACCTCAAAATCAATGTTGAAAATATCTAATAACTTCAAAGAATTTATGATATTTCAAAACGATGCACCTCCCTCTTAACTTCAATCTTCTAGTTAATAATTATTAGAAAAAGCGGAAAGAAACTTGATAATAAATATTATAATAACAAACCTATAAAATATTAGAGAATGTTACTTAGCAGTTGATAATTACAAAATTATAATTGACAGTACATGGTTCTGTAAATAACATAAATTTATGCAATGCTTTTTAAAACTTATATTTTTAATCTCGTTCTTTTAATAAAAATAATACATAAAAAAAAGACGACGATTTTCCAACTAGTGATTAATTAGCTTTTTCTAAAGCGGTTTTATATTGGTGGATTTTTAAAGTTCGTAAATTTGTCATTTTATGTAAATCTAAATTTAAGTTAATGAAGAAAAATAATTTAAACATGAAAATAAAAAGTAATGAATCTTTCCAAAAATAAGATTGGAACTCAGTATTCATCAATAATTCGTAAAAATCCATTTTTTAGAAAATGGATTTTGTGATGAGTCAGTTTTATAAATAAAAATTTTGTAAGAAATCTGAAAAATAAATTTAAATTTCTTTTGAATGAGAATCTTGCTAAACCTTTGCAGATTTTTAATTTCACAAATTTAATTAATTTTATTCAAAAAAAACAACACTTTTTCTAATAAATTTTTGTTCTTCGTGATAAATCAAAGTTTTAAAAGCTGTGAAGTTTTTAAAGTGATTAAAATGAACGTTTAAATACAATCCTAAAAACTTATCAGTTTTAATCACAAACCTCTTTAATTTTTAACTTTTTATCTTTGCTTTTAAAAATTAATCTTAAGTAAAATTAAATAAATCATTTTAAACTCAAAACAATCATCATTTAAACAATCATTCATCACTAAAAAATAATCACTTTATTTTGATTCATTCGATTTCGGATATTTAAATTCTTTATAAAAAAAATTTTTATCCTAAATTCCATTGCACTATCCTTCATTTTCAACTTAAATATTTATTCCCTACTTAAAAATCTCGAAAAATTAGTCAAGTTATCAATTTTATTTATCACCTAAATTCAACGTTAAAAGCGTATGCAAAAAAAAAAAAAAAAAAAAAACGATACCAAAAAGGTTTTTATCTATTAATTTGATGAAATTTAATAAGAGTAATAATAACAATAAAACGAAAAATAATAAGATCGTCAATCAAGAAATTCTTGGACGTGAGTTAGGAGGTCATTTCACCTTTCGGTAATTTCACCGATACGTTTTGTAATCCTTACAATTAAAACAAGTGTAAGAAATGCACAAAACAATGAAAGTGTCTGATGAGGTTTCGATCAATACGCGACTCCAGACGAGACGATTTGAAACTACTACTACTATAATTCCAATTTTCTAGAACAGACTAAGAAGATAAAAGCTTTAAACACATACATGCGAGGGGAATAACAACGAGCTTAGGAATTCACTATTTAGATGACTGAAAAAAACTGCGACTGCTGAAAGAACTTTGAAAAGCTAAAAAGAACACTTATCATTAAGAAAATGTTTACTAGAAAAAAAAATTATTTTTAGAAGACAGCATTATGTTCTTCTTACAATAGTATCATAGTATATTAAATATTATTTATCGCTATAAAAAATATACATCATAAAAATTGATAACTACCAAATACACCATAAAAATATTTTTACAAAACATGAACGAAATCCTCCGAATAAAAACTATTCCTTAAAAATAAACAAAGATTCGTTTTCAAACTTGGAACGAGAAGGTTACGATTAAAATCTAGTTCATTTCAAGAATGACCTACTTTTAATTCTTTTGCCATTCGCTGCAGGAAATTATGCAAAGAATGCAAATACGAATTATGTACAATTAATTTTTTACTTACTTGAATTCCGTCAAGCATTCAATTTCGACAAATGTTTCAATATTTTAAAATAAATTCAATCGTTTACATAATGAAACATTGAATAAAAAAAACTCTGAAGTTTAATAATTCTTACATATCTGATATTTAATACAGAATAAAAAAAAAAATGTTAAATATTACGGAAATCGGTTAAAATTTTAAGTATACAAATTCTTCAAAACATTGAAATTATTAATGACTACTTAATCCAGAATGCGAAAGCTAAAAAACCGTATATGATTTTATGACAAATATTATTTCTATTCAATTAGAATTTATTTTCTCCAAATAATATAATATTCCCCCCCCTAAATTACACAGTAAGAGGTGTTTTTTTTTTTTTCTCCGGCAAGAACCAAATTATTCAGAACAAGGCCATTTCAAAAAAATTATTTCAATTAAAAAAAATTATATTAAAAAAAATTATATTTTAAATATAAAGGTTAGAAATATTTTTCCTTAAGGTACTTACAAAGTTATTAATACCAAAACGCATTTTCCTGTTTTATACATATTTATACAGGTTTTTTTAATAGATAATTAATTTGCCACAATAAAATAATTTTATTAATATTTTAATGAAAGGTTTATGCATTTATTTCTTTATTTTGAGTAAAAATAATAGGAAATCTTAATGCATAAATAAAATAATAAATAATAGTTGAATTTCACAAATCTGATCCGTCTTAATTTCTTAGATCCTAACAAAATAAACGAACTAGTAAAAAAAAATCTAAACTTTTTTTTTGATAAAACAATTTCAAAAATATAAATACTATTAAGTTAATAATTTTTAGTTAATAATTTATTGTTATTTTTTTTCATAAATAATACTAAGTTAATATTTTTTTAATAAATTAATTTTTGATAAAATAATTTTTAAGTTAATTTCCTTATTAACTTTTAAAAAAAATTAATTATGCAGGTAAATATTCCTTACTAACTTTTAAAAAATTAATTATGCAGGTAAATATACCTTATTAACTTTTTAAAAATTAATTATGCAGGTAAATATTCCTTATTAACTTAAAAATTTTATTAATATTTTAATGAAATGCTGTTAGAACAAAATGAAAAAACTTTTAATTTCCTCCCTTGCTATACATACCTTTATTACACAAATATTATAACCAATGATTAAACAAGCCAGGTGTACAAACATATGATGCGGGACAACCCAGCATAAAATAACAATCCAAGCCCTTCGCAGAATAAATTAATTTTAATAAACATTCGCAATCTTAAAAGATGAAAAGATAAGCAGTACAATTAAACCCACTAAAAAAGAAAAAAAAAAAGCTTTAAATAATACCAAGAATGCAAACAGATTTTTAAAATAATATTCACTAAAATATACCTTTAAAAAAGTATAAAATATTACAATTAAAATGCTAAAAATTCGTTTTTTTTAAATTCAATAGACTCCATACAAATGAAAGGAACAAAGTGTATTCCATAATCAGATATGATCATACACAATAATGCAAACGCGATAAATTCAAAAGCAGATATTTAGTTATCTAAAGAGAAAGAAAAAAAAAATACAGTAACAGATTGATGAGTACGAAGACGATTACTAAAAAGTTACAAAATCATCATGACGAAAATATACATATGAGATAATCGTATAAAATCACCTATTGACACAATATGGTATTAAACAGTTTCCATAAAAAAAAAAAAAACACAACAAAAAAAGTTAAAAGAACAAACAAAAATTGTAATCGGATGGACCGATATACAATATACTAGTACACCTATAAAATTTAGAATCCTAAAAGAATAAAAAAAAAAAAAAAAAAAAAAAAAAAATTTATAGAATTCCAAACGATTTTCTTTTCTAGAAAAATTTCATTTTCACTTTGAAATAAAATCGTCTTTGCTTTCACCAAACGATTTTTTTAAATCAATTTTAAATTAATTTTTCATCAGCATAATTTTGCACTAATTTTTTAATAAAAAATCAATTATTTTTTAATAAATATTGTGCAGAAAAAAAGCTTGCAAAAAAAATTTAAAAAAAAAATAAATAAATACTGATTTCAGTGAAAATGCCCAAAATAGAAAGTGGTCAAGGACACAAAAAACTCGTTCCACAAAATCATACCCAAATATATACATGGGTAAAACAAAAACAAAAATAAAATTATATTCTGTTGGACCGATATAAAGATTACCCATAAAATTTAGAATTTAATGTAAGAAAAAAACGTTTAACAGTAATCTTAAAAAATAAAAAAAACTATAGAATTCCATACGATTTATATATATATAAGGACACGGAAAACCCAGCTCCCTAAAACAATACTCATATATTTTATTTGTAAAAAGAAAAAAAAGGCAAAATACAATTTTTTTTTTCAATGCAGTAAGCAAAATAAACGTAACGTGCGAAATAAACCTAGTAAAAAAAAAAAATTTAACTGAAATATAAACACTTGAATGAAATAAAAAATAAAAATAAATAGTTGCAGAAAAAAAGGTGAGAAGGAGAAATCGGTCACAAATAGTCATTAAAAAAGCTATATTGTAAAACTTAAGTTCAAAAAAAAAAAATCTCTAAAAAAAAAAAAAAAAAAAAAAATTACAGATTTTTTTTATTAATAAAACATTTAGCTAATCAAAAGAAAGCAATAAGCCCCCTTTTATTATAAGTTTACTTAAATTACAAAAAATACATTTTTAATAATTCATTTACTAACTACAGTATTAAAAAAATATTTAAAAATAACTTTTTTTTTATAAAAAAATTTTTTTTTTTTTTTTACTTTTTATAATTTTTTTTTTTTTTTTTTTTTTACTTTTTGTTTAAAAAAAATTTTTTCATTTATATTGCAAAATAAAAATTTTCGCAATCAATTATGAATTAGTTGGATTCTTTAATCTATAAGTTATCTTTAAAAAATGAAAATTACAAGTTTTATAAATAAAAAAAAAAAAAAAAACTAAGCAAAAAAAAAATAATAATAAATAAATAAATACTACTCCTAGTAGCAAATAAAGTAAATTACACTATAAAACTATATCCTTAACTTTTTTTAAGAAAATTAAATTTATATATGATAAATTTGAATTAAAAGAAAATAATATTCGTAATTGATAGATTAATCTAGCCAATATAGCATATATGTAATGTGATTATCTTTAAAAATAAAACTATGAGTTAATAAAATTGTAAATTTTTTTAATTATACAAGATTGGCACAATGATTATTAGTGGAAGTTTATTATCAAATTTAATTTTAATTCTTAATCAACATTTATGATGAAAAATATCTGCAATAATATAAATAATGCAAACTTAATACAATTTTAAATTAACAAACAAAAATTTATTTTTTTAAACAACAGCTTGAATATTGTAATTACTATATCAAAATGGATGGTAGTAAACTGTTATTAAGTCATTAATAATTAATTTTGAAAGAATTAAATAAGAATCCAATATTTTGCCGCAGAGAATATTGTTGTATCATAGTTGCAATAATATTTGCTTAATTAAATAATATATATTCCACAAAATGTTCGACTTCAAGTAATATTAATTTTTTCATCTTATTTAGGCCATAACCAATTTATCAAAAACAATTTTGTTATAAAAATAGTGTCAAAAAATTTATTTAAAAAAAAATTGTTAAATCTAAGATTAAATTTCAAACTGAAGTGATGTAACAATTAATTTCTCAATGAAATAAAGTGTCTCAAGAAAAACATTATTTCATTAAATACTTATTATTTTTTAGAATTGTTTTAGAGTTTTTAACAATTAATAAAACTCATCTTTTCAAATTTTTAGCATATACGTGCACAAACAATTTTCCACTTAGTCATTTTATAATTTAATAAATTATTCATGAATTTATAAATATAAGTCTTCAAAAAAAAAAAAATTAATAAGTTTCTTCTTCATTTTTTAATTCAATACATTATAAAATTTAGAGATGAAGTTTTTAATATAACAGCAACCATATTAAATTTAAATTTTACAGTAATATTTTCCAAAATACGTTCTTCTAAGAAACAATCTAAAAAATTTAAAATATAATTTTTTATATTATCTTTTTCATCTTAATTTACTAGTTATAAAATGCCTGCAAAGCATAAAAAATATTGTTCTATAAAGTATGATCTTATTTTATTTTACTTTCAATTTATAAATTTTTAATAAAAGTATCTTTTTTTTATAGAAATAATCATGACACTGATAATTTCATAAAATGCTCATAATGTAATGTTTCTAAATAAGAACTGCTTAATATTGATTTAAAATAGTAAACTAGTAAGTAGTAAGGAAGTTTGATTTGATTTGCATATTTTCTCCTTATTCATAAATAACAGCCAATTCGCTACAAGAAATTCTTCACAAAGAGATTTTTTTTTAATTAGCTTTAATGGGACACATGCAGGCCTTATAAATTAGTAGTAGTAGTTTTTTTTTTAAATGAGTAGATAATAGAAGGTGCAGATCTAGATGTCAAATTTTTTGATATGGGTAATATGTGAGCAATAGTTTAATTTTTTTTTCATGAATTAATTCCCAGGTATTAACCTCTTTAGTCCACTTGTTTAATTGATGCTAGATAGAAGAAAGATTAACTTTATCAGTAAAAAAGACAGCCTCTGTTTTATTAACGTTAAGAAAATTTTTCAATTTGATTAACCAAAATTCCAAATCAGTAATACTATTTTGAAAAGTTATAACAAGGGTAGCAATATTGTTAATCTGAACTGCAATGATAGTGTCATCTGCTTAGATGCAAAAGTGGTTATTATTTATCCTGGGGATATTATTGATAACAATATTCAAAAGAATTGGTACAAACAATGATCTTTAATATACACCAGCATTGAATAAAAAAGATGAGAAAGAATTATTGGATTTTATAATAAAGTTCCTATTTGCGAAGTAAAAGTAAACAAGATGAATAGGAGAGAGGGTGAAATTATATTGTAAGAATTTATCAATGAGATTCTATATCCACACTTGGTCGAAAGTTTTTGTTATGTTCAAGAAAATCCCACCAACAATTTTTTTTCTTCATAAAGCTTATGGGGATATCAGTTCGGGTAATTCTAAGAAGCTGATGAGTAGTAGAGGTTTGGAGTAAATCTAAATTGTTGCATGATCATAAAATTAGAGGCATTAATATGAGAGTTAATTTTACTAGTGATGATAAATTTAGTAATTTTATTTAATACAAAGCAAAGAGTTAAAAAATAATAATTAGTTGCATTAGAAGAATCCTTTCCCGGATTACAAATTTGCAATATATTAGCAGTTTTCCATGCTTGAGGAAAGTATGAGGGTTCAATGATAATATCTATAAGGCAAACAACACAAAAAATGATTTTGAAGTGGAAAATGTTTAATATTTTTTTAATAAAACAGTCATTGCCAGAAGCTTTTTTAATTTACAGGTTATCAATATATTTACAAGCAAGTATTAGTAATTTTATTTTTGTGCCAAATTTGATGAAGAGTCAAGATAGAGACTTGAACAAATCAAAATACATTATTTGGCAATACTTTAGTCTAGTATGACCTAGGAAAAATTACATATATAAATGAAGTTTCAGTGCATATTAAGAATATTACTGGATGAATTGAAGTCTATAAATAGTAATGTTTTTAGAACTGTAAAGGTTTAATAGTTACTATTTTCTTTTTCACACTCAAAACATTAAAATGATGAGAAAATCAATAGTTTAAGAAAAGTTTCCTTAATCTTAATTCTTCTTTAAAATCTTTCATAATGAATGCAATTTTTCAGATATTGGTAGCATTTAAAAAATCAATACAATTTTATGCCACTCAAAATCATTTCTATTAATTTCATCAATGTTTTTCTCAGATATAAGACATCCGAAATTTGTAAATGTTTAATGAAAAATTAATTCAGAAAAAAATTTGAGAGGAACATTAAAACAATAGAGGAAAGGGTTATCAGAATAAGATTTATTAACTGAAATTGCAAGCACATTTGTTTAACACATGAAAGTGTAAAAGCAGAAAAAAAAAAATAGCATAGCCATTTAAAAAATAAAGTTAATATTAAAGCACCTCCCCTTATTTTAAATAAGTTCAAGTGATAGTAAATTCTGAACTTATAAATCTGTTCTCTAAACAAACCAGTATTATAATTTATCATAATCCATTAACATATCAAATGATATAATGGAAATTCAAATTATATTCAATATTTGAATAATTATCAAAATCAATGATATATTACCTGTTTAAAAAAAACAGTAAAATTTAGTACAGTCAGATGAACTCATAAGAAATAATACAAGCTAGTGTATTATAAACATGTTTATCATTTGCAGTACATAATTTCTACACAGTCCTTACAAATTTCAAAAATGTATAGCCTTCACCTCATGTTATTTAATTGAACACAGTTATAATATTATAAATATTTGAATTGCAAGATTTATTCAGACAGATAGAATATGGCCCGAAAATTTGTCAATTACACTAAATCCAAGTAAGAATAAAATAATAAAATAAAATAAGGAGCAGATAACAATGATAGCATAGAAGAGCAATAAATAACATGTCTTTTGATATTCAATAAATCCGATATTCAGAAAAAATTATTGTCCCTGTAAGCAATCAACTAAAAGCGAACAACTTAATTAATATATATATTCAATCAATGAAAGTTAGTTAGAGCTGAATTAACAAATGAATCTAACAATTCAATAATCTGGTTAATACATGGTAAGTTTATAATACTGAAAATTATCCAAAAATTTAATCTTGAAAAGCAATTTAAAAAAAAAGCAGATTTAAAATTTATTTTAAAAATACTGTATTATTGAATATTTTCTTCCAGGTCGTATTAATTGGAATCTTACATTTAATTTAATAACACTGTTATTGAAACACTCAGAAAACATATTATGAATCTATATGCATTCAACCGTTTACTTCAAAGAAGGTTTGTTATTTATGATAATTTTTCATCCATGATGTATAGTGCAAAAAATCACTACTGGTAAAAAAAAGAAAAGATATCCAGGCAGTAAGTATGAATATACATAATATAGCATATAATGTAATTGTATAATAAATATTTATATTATTGTTACAGTTAAAAAAGAGTTATCAACAGGTAAGCAAGTAACAGGAAATAAAAAGTAAACAAAAAAAATGACAAAACATTCCAATTCTAATTTAACCAGAAGTTATCAGAACACTGATTGAACTAGATTTCACATAAAATGAAAAACGATGAAATCTATTGCAACTATAAAATTTTTTTACAATAGTTATAAAAAATTAAAACAATTACTGACCAATCCTGATGATACTTAATTTTTCTGAAAATGCCATAACCTATTAATGCCTCGTTTAATGCTACAAAATCCTCAATGTAAAGTAAAGTAACCTCTCGAATAAAAGCTAACTTAAATTAAAATTAATATACTGGTAAGAATAATTGGTTCTTCCTTATTATTATAGCATCAGCTACTTAAATGCACTAATATCAGCTATTAATGCACTTTTCTTGAGACAGGTGAATTATAAGTAAATGTTTGGCGACTTCTGGTGGGCCATAATAATTATTGAAGCTCCAAATAATTTTCAATTTATTATTTTAATTAAAACTATAATTCCTATTTTCAAATATGTCATTCTATTCAAAATTTCCACTGTTAAAAATTTTACATTAGAACCTAGACAATGTATTCAGAAATATCCAACTTTTTATTTGTTTAAATAAAAAAACAATATAATGAAATAATAAATTTAACTGATTGCACTTGTAATAATCCAAAGAGCAAAATTCAATTTAAATTTTATATTTTTTGAGGACCATTGAAAAAAATTTTGTTTGAACTTTCAACATGCAAAATTTATTAACATATTATCTATATTTAATAATAAATCAGCCTAATTAACACCTTATAATCTTAAAAAGATTCTTGTTCACAAAACATAATTTCTTAGTAGATGAAGGTAATCACATTCATTACAGTAATGGTAAGTGTAAGAGGACAATTTTTATATGCATTCCATCCCATATTAATATTGATGAATCCTCTATATTGACATTAATAAACATAAAAATCAGAAATTTATTTAACTTATTTTGCTTAAAAAAAAAAAATTCTATATATTCAGTGGAATTATATATTAAAAAGGTACAAAATATTTTAAGAATTTAACTTATTTTTTTTTTAAGTTAACTACAATTAAATGTTTATACTACAACAAAGACTACAAATGGAAATAAAAAAGTATACATATATATTTATTTTAAAATTTGGCAAAATATAAGATAAACTCTGGCATTAAATATAATATCGAATCAGAAATCTTTTGCAGAAAATTTGCACAATATACCTTTCACATATTTTGATTTGATAATGCTCAATATCATAAGAAATTACATTTTGTATATAAAATGAAATAAATTTTATAATCTTAAAATTATTATCATGAATTAAATATTAGATAGTAGCAAACTGGTGGTTTGAATTTGCATAACTTTTCCTCGTCATCTTTTAAAACACAGAAAAAATTTATTACTGATGATTTACTCATTATGAGTGTTTAATTTTCCAGTATCAGATGAGTTTATTTTAATATTATACAATAAATTCTCCTTTTATAACTTAATAACTGTAATAATTAAAATATTTTAAATATGATTTTATGCATAATGATCATTTAAAGGCAATTTTTTATATACGATAAGCTTTTTTCAAAAGTAATTGCAAATATCAAATTATTTTTTATATTAACATTAAGTTATTAATTTGATTTAACAGGCTTATGTAATATATACATATTTATATATTAAACAATTTGAATATTTGAATTTTGATTGAATTAATTTTTGAAATGTATAAATTTTTTCTGTCCAACAATAAAATGACTAATAATTTAAAACTGCATTAAAATTTTAATTAAATTCTCAACTTCTAAAATTTTACAATTTTTTATTAAATTTTAAAAATCTGCATCAATAAAAAATATTTCCTTTCATTTTCAATATCTAATTTCAGACTTACATTATTAAATCTATTATTTTACAAATATAAACAGGACAATTATTTTTTCGAGAAGAGATTTTTGATATATTTTAAATATAAACAAAAAAGTCTTCTATGAAGAAAGCCGTTTAAATTAAAAATTACTTATGAAATATATTTTAAAAATTATAAATTAATAATATTACATATAATAAAATTAGCAATTATAATCACTTTATCCTTATCAGCTTTTTTTGAAAATGAGATCACAAATATCAGAAAAGGAATAATTGGATATAAGGAATAATTTTTAATTAAATAAAAGGAATAAATTTTAAAAAATAAATAATTTTTAATCAATATTTATAGATTTAAATCATTCTTAAATATTATCACAATCAATAAATATGTTTTTTAAAACAAATCATTTAACATTTGTTTATATTGCTTCAGAATATCTTGTAGTTTTAAAAAATGTAGAAATCTTATTAAATAAGCTTCAGATGTTTATTTGTTTTAATACATATAATTAAAAATTTTAAATTTAAGCCATTTAAAGATAAATCAGACATATATTAAGACTACACTTTGTTCTAAAAAATTAACATTCTTGAGAAATATTCAAAACAATTAATCAAGAATTAATAATAAAATTTAAAAATATGAAATTTTTTACATAATCTTAGGTATAGTAAAAGAAAGTAATAAAATTTAAAATACAAAAATAGCTGGTATCTGAAGCAGACCAAAATTTCATGAAAAGGAAAACAAGAACTACACAAAAATTGAAAAACTAAACAATTACTAAATAAAAATACGTCATATAAATCACCAATTACAAATAAATAATTGAAATTCTTTCTGTTTTGAAGCATTTTGAAATCGGAAAATCGTATTTAAAGAATTCTTTGATTAAAGTAAAATTTATATTTGTATGCATTAAATTGAAAAACTTTTTCTAAATAAATCATATTTTTTTAGAAAATATATCAGAATTCGAATTAATATCAAATAAAATAAATTTTACCTGATGAAAAACATTAATATTTTCTTTAATTCTACACAAAACAGCATGTGTTTAAGATTTAGTATAGAACAGCTGATGTGCCGTCTTTATATAAACACAGTCACATTCACAGGTAAACACATCACTCACTTTATAAATAATCATTACAATTTACGTTGCAATACATATCAATCAAATGATAAAAGTTAGATCATAATTTAGAGAAGAATTTTAAAATAAAATTAATCCAATTTAAGCACTAACATTTCTTATATATTTTGTAGTATTAAAATATCCACTCCAGCTGTCACATGTAGTTTGACAGATCATGTAAACACCGGCACCTCATGAGTTCCAAAAGATCACAGAATATATGAGTTTAAAGTAACGCGATTATAAATCCAGATAGATCGAACCCTACACGAAACGGAGCCGAAAGTAACCAGAAAACGAGAAGTACTTAGTATTTCGACAGGACAATGAACACATAAGCTAACTAATGATTTAAATGTGTGTTTTCGCGGTTCCCCGCGGATTAATCAATCAACTAATTGGTACTTACGGTGCCCTGGAACTTCACGATTTCGATTTTCAAAAAATTTTAATGATTTTTAAGCTTTGATTATGTCCACAAGCTAAAAACGATTCGTCTTTGTCCTGAGACCGGCGTTTGCAGGGTAAAATGGAGTAGTACTGTGAGGAGTGGAATCAAGCCTGCAGGAAGGAGCGCATGAGGTTTGTGACGTCACACCATCTTTGTTAACAATAATACACATCAGGACTAAAATCTCGAAGATGATGACTGCTGTATCTGCGACTGCTTCAGATTCATTTTTAGTGAGTCATTTCAAATGGTTTCTGCTACTTATTATGCGACAAATTGTACGGATTCACGTCCTATAAAGATGGCAAAATAAAATATTGCGATTTGAGTTTTCGGAAACTTAAAAGGAAAAACTTTTTCCGACAAGGTGCTCACGACAGGGCAGGTAAATTTCTGCCCCGCGCATTTTGAGCTGTCAGAACTAAATGCAAATTTAAAGTAAGGTAATTAATAAAGATAAACATAATAAAATAGTTTTATTTTATTCAAATAAAGATATTTAAATGAAACTCAAATTTTTAAATAACTTAATTTAAATAAAAAGAGGAATTAAAAATGAAACTTATTAATAGTAGAAATCAAAAAAATACTTTTATTAAAAAATATTTTTGTAAGAATAATTTCGTTTTATTTCTTTGAAATATTTTGGCAATCAATTAACTTAAAGAATTCTAATTAAAACTGCAAACCTGATAAGTTTTAATTTTTTCAATACTTATTTTATTAAGAATTATTATTAATAAATGATTTAAGCAAACAAACTAATATTGCTTATAAAAAGATTATTTATAATTAATGTAGATTATTATTAATTGAATTAAGTTATGTTTATTTAGTTCAAATATACAAATTTTTTAATTTATATATCAAAATGTGTATATTTCTTTTACAATTCTTTGTTTTAAAATGCGTTATTCTATTTCATTATATACGCAATGCAATATTTCCAATTTGATAATTAAAAACAAATTTTGTAGTTGTCTTAAGTATTTCATTATTTTTTACTTTTAATTAAAATTAGACATATTTTAATAATTTATTAGTTTCCATTTCAAAAGAAGAAAGCTTAAATACACATAAAAATTGTGCTGCCATCTTTACTTCATAATTAATATCAAAATCGAAACGTTTCAACGAAACTAAAACTGACTCGATTAATGGTTTTTATTTTACATTTAAAAAAATTTCTAAATATCTTTTAACACTTTTCAATTGTTTTATGCATGAAAATTATATATTTAGTTTAGCTCATTATCAAAAATTATTTAGAAAATTTAGCGCTAGATTTTGAATATCAAATAATTTACATTTGCGATTTCAAAAGTCTTTCCACAGAAATCAGTTTATAAATAATATAAAATGATTTATCCATCAAAATCTTATACATCTGTCTTCAAATGACATTAGATTTCCTTAGTTTTAATGTTTTTTGTAACTGAATTATAATAAATTTCGATATTTCTTTGGTAGGTACATACAAATTATAAGCAATTTCTTTATAGAATGAAAAATTTAGATTAATTTTTCATTTGTAATTAACAGCATCAAGACAGAAGATCAACTTATAAAAAGTAATTTAATAGTTGATCTATTAAACATACGGTACTTAAAACTGTAGAAGTTTTTATTATTATTGTTATTATTATTTATGTGTCTGTGTGTATTTTGTTTTTATTATTTTAAAAGAATAAACTATTACTTAAACATTTTCTTATTTTGTCAAATGAATTAGTGAATTTTTATTTAAATTCAGTTTAAAACTTGTTTACATGTTTAATTGTATTAATTAATGTTTTATATTATATAACTTTATTTATAATTTTCTATCAAACATTCATTTCCCACCGTTTTTTCTATCTTGCTCCATAATTTTTTACAATTAACATTTAATCAGAAATTTAGATAGTTTTAAAATGTTTTCAATTTTTTAAAAATTATTTCTAAATAATATAAATGTGTGATGTCTAATCATGCATATACTAAATTTCATTTATAATAGAAGTAATTAATGCATTTAATTAAGAAGTGAATTATTTACTGATTATATTTAGAATAAAATATTGAAATTAAATAATTTATAATTAAATTAAGTTTTTCAGATATGAAGAATAAAAAATTTAAAACCCAAATTTTTTTAAATTATTTAATTAAATGTAAAGTTGTTTTAAATTTAAAATTGAGGTAAATAAAAATTACGAAAAAATGTTCTTTTACATATGGGTTTAATCTTTAAATATATTTAAATCTTTAAATATAGTTATGGCTAATAAATATTTCCATATTTATTAGACATAACTATTTTCAACTATAGTAAATCTTTTTATATACACTCTTTTTACCAACTCTCACTTTTTTTAAAACAATATTAAAACATTTTTAATAGATAAAACTAACTAATTAATAAAAATTCGTAAATTTTTATAACAAAAGAAATTATAAAGTTTATTAATGTTAATTTTTCAGAACGTGATAATATTTTTAATTCCTTATAAAAAAATTTTTATGAGTACAGCATTTGGTTTATGCATCTCGAAACCCAAATGGGTAAAACATTTCTAGTGTAATTTCTAAATTTAATACAAATTCATTTATGAAAAACTTTTTATCTTTTTACAAAATGGTAATAACAGAAAATGTTAAATGTTTCAAACACAGGACAAGAATTTACCGATAGATGACGCCATGAGCTGCTTGATTACGACAAGGGAAATGAATTACTTGGAATACATTTATCGAGAGTAATTCGACAAAATTAATTAAATTAGCTTAATTAAGTAGCGAAAAGATATTTGGATCATCAAAGAATAAAAAGTTAATTACTTTTTTTTCAGTGGCGGAATGTGTTTTAAACGAAAAAAAAATGGTTATTTAATTATTTAACATTAAGTAATAAAATCCTATTCAATTAAACAAACAATTTTTAAATAAAAACTTTTATCACCATTTCATAAATTTTTCAACAATTTATTTCAGGGAATAATTATTTAATTATTAAAGTGTGTGGTTTGATAATAACAGATTGTTCTTTTAAATGACTTATTTATTCAATTAGAATTTTATACAAAAGTTATTCATTATTCTGAATAATTTTTTAAAATATATATTTTTTTAAATAATAAAATAGTGCATCTTTTTTTTTTTTTTTTTTTTGGGGAGGGGGGGATTCTTAATGTCTATGAATTATTAATTGAGAAATAGTAATTTTTTGTCAAATCCTTTGATCTTATTAAGAGTAAAATTTTCTATTGGGGTGTATTTTCTCCAACAATAAAGGTGTAGAAAAATGTGAAGGATATATTTTTCAATACACAATAACTGATGATGGTCGTGGGGGTCCTTTGTGTCCACACTATTAAAGAAAGTTGTATCTACACACTTAGTGAATACCTTCAACAAGTTACTTTTAAAATCCTTTCCCTTACAGTAACTTTATCAAAAGTTCATTATCTACTACCTCCCCATGCCATAAATAGATGTTCGCACGCTTATGGTCAATAGGGAAGGGGACTGTCTACGTCTTGGGTCAATGATCTTCGAACAACCCCCTGTAGACCTCCCACTTGCAACCCTCAGGGAACTTAGGGGAGCGAGCGTTTCACAAGCTAAGTTGACAAAAACATTCCCCCATCTTTGCTTTTGCATTGTTGGGTTGAAAAAGAAACAAATTTTCAGGTATGGATGATTGTAAAACGGTTTTTAGACATAACAAAATGGTGTTTTAGAAGTGCTCCTTAAAATATTTACATTTTAAGAAGATTTTAAAGTTTGTGAAAGTAATTTGTTGTTTAATTTTTCGCTATTTTTTTATAAAAGTCAATCCTATAAAAATCAATATATTTTAGTAATAAATTGCTACTATCATTTTACTCCTAAAACAATTTTGTATAATAAAGCCCTGACAAATTAATGCTTTATTTTAAAAATCCATATTGATTGTGTGATGTATTTTATATTCCATTCTACATCTTCTTGGTACAGCCGATTAATGATTATCAGCAGACATATCTCTTAATTGTTACTGAAACCTTTAATCGTTTGGTGTAAAAAAAAAAATAATAATAATAATAATAATAAAAAAATAAAAAGATTTGATGAAAATTCGAATTAATTAGATTAATTATTCACCCATGGCAACAGCTATTGATTATTAATATTTTGTGTTTTAAGATCATTTTACTTCATTTTATATTTTTATCTTTATTGAAAGTCAAAAGTATAATTACATTTAATTTAAAAAAAATTATTATTATATAAAAATTATTATTATTTAAATTATCGAAACATCACACAATTGCAATTGAACAGATAATCATAAAATGCAATGCAGATATTTATATACAGTATAAAATATAAATGTATTATATATCATTATATAACTTCTTAATTTTAGAATGTTAAAATTTCCAAACCATATTCCTTTAAAAAAATGTCGTTATTCATCCTCTTGATCAAAAATATTATTCTGTTGCCATTAACCATTTTATATTTTTTTCACTTTTTTTTGATTTCAATTATTAATTCGAAATTATTGAAAATAAAATGAAATACGATGTTTATAAAATAAAAGATATTTTAAAATAATAATAACTTAATTACTTGTTTTTTAATGATTTCTTTTATTTCCTACTTCTTTACATTAATTAACAACGTAAACCTATAAATATTTAATCTTTATATATAATATAATTATCGATTTAATTTTATTTTTTTAATGTGTACTTTGGAAACTTTTTTTTTTTTTTTTTTTTTTTTTTTACCGTTTATTTGTACTTACATTTATAGTACGTCTAGAATTACCAATTAATTTTTTCCCCTTGAAAACATGGTCAGCCAAAAATAGTTTCTTCCCAATACCACGAATTCCGGTTTCTTATTTCTTACCGATATTCGTCAGTTAAAAGTTTGAAAAATGTTTGTTAAGATATCAGCCATGTTTTTAAGAATTCCAGATCAATATTGAATTAAAGAAGTTAAAAACATTTTGTTATTATTTTTGCCGTTTGTAAATTTCAACAGTTAATTGACAATGATTAAAAATGATAAAAAATAACTGAAACACAATGTTGCCAAAATAAATACATAAATAATATTCAATAAGAATTTGAACTTGATTGGTGGAAAATATGCCGAAATAATTAAGTGAATGACGTAAATCGCCTGCGGTTATAGAGAACGTTAATCGTAAACAAAGGAAAGAAAGAATAAAATAATAGTTATGTTTTGTGCAACTTTAGATACAAACAATTAAAAATGTTTCTAATACACACCTAAAGACAAAAATATTTACAACGGTGAAATGCTTTTAATATTAATATACGGTAAGTAATTTAGAAATTTGATTTAAGTTAAGTATTATGAAGAAATTTAATGTTAAGGAAAACAGAACAAACCAAGAATAACCCAATTGATTTTTATTCATTATTATTATTTATTTATTTTGAAAATACTTTAGTTATTTTTTATTGTGAATTAATTGTTGAAATTCTCAGAAATGTGAGAATGGCAAAAAAAGAGAAAAAAAATCTGGTTGTTTCGCTTTTTTGAAACTGCTTTAATTAAATATTGATCTCGAATTCTTTGTAAATTAATATTCAGATTTTTTTTATTTTGTTTTGATTTGTTTCGGTTATTTCAAGCAGTTAACAATTTTAATTCAATTTCAATGGATGATTTTTGTATAATCACTCTTGTCTTTTTATTTATTTATTTTTTTTTTTTTTTTTTTTTTTTTCGCTATGGCTGTGGATGAATTGAAATTAAAACGGATATTTGTTTTGTTTTTTTTTCAGATATCGAAAATAGAATTTTATTTATTCTGCAATCTAAATTTATTTTTCTTCCGATTTTTATGTTTCTTTTTTCAATTTATCTGTCATTGAAGACAAGTGATATAATTAAAGATTGTTATTAAGCATTAAACAAAAAAGAAAGACAATGTTTTGTAGTATTTAAACTAGAGTTTTCATTTGAATTGCATGCATCTACTACAAGCATTTAAATTTAAAATCAAATTTAATTGAATTCCTGTATCATGTATTTTTCAGTTACTCTTAATTTATGAAAATCGATCTTTTCTCATTTCAAAAAAAAAAAAAGAAAAAGAAAAGAAAGTGAGCAATAGAGATTAAATGAGAAAACAGAATAAAAAATTAAAAAAAGAAAAGATTTTTAGTATTTTATTGGTTCCACTTGCTAAAATGTAAGCTCCTTTGCCATAAAATAAAGGCTAATGAATAATAATAATACTATTTTCAATGCGGAAAATTAAATAAGAGTAGTTTTTATATTTAAAAGAAGCAATTACTAAAAAAAATATGGCATCGTAATTATACATTTGCTCTGTCTTACGAATACTAAATAATAATTATAAGTGTTATAATTAGATGATAATTCAATTTTTATTGTTAAAAACTTGCCGATGTGAATACTGATGTTATTTACTGTGAATAAAATTATTTTATGAAAGGAAACATCTGTTATTTTAGCTGATAATGACAGATAAAACTGAAGCTATTTTTAATTTATTGCAAATATTCATATTCAAATGCTGGATTTAATTAGAGGCCTAATAAAATAAAAGATAATCTATATATAGAAAGAGGTGCACACCGGGGGGTTGGACGGCTTGGGTGACCCCAAGGCTATGAGTGACACGTGTGCATATATTTAAACTTATGGTCACTTCTCACTGAGTCTCTAATTATTTTTTGTTAAATAATGAATAATTAATGAATCTATGTCAATTTTATTATCGCGCCTGAATTTATTGATAGAGCCATTATTTTTCTTGGATATAGCTTTATTAAATATTCATCGAAATATTGAAGTTGACATAAACGATGCAATGGATGAGTTGAAAAAAAAAGATTAAATTTTAATTTGTAATTTGCTAAAGTAATTTTTTTTTTTTTCAATACTTCTTAGTTTTAATGTTTTCCTTTTTTTACATATTTGAAACACGTGAGAGTATCGCAAAAATTATGAATAAAATAATTAATATATGGAATTATCGACTTTAGATACCATTTCTATTACTTATGTTGTTGTTTCTTATCATCTCACTTTGTGGACAGTAAAATGTAGACCAAATCCGTGAACCCTGTGTGTACTCAAGCTGTATTAGCTGCTCCAGCTGTGAAGCTGCCCCTCCCCTTTCCATGTGAGAAAAGGGGAGGGGCAGCTTCTGTTGTGATGGAGCACCCGTAGGCAGAAGTCTGACTTGGCTCCGCGAAGCAGTGAAAAAACAGACAATGACACTGTTTCGCACTTACACTGAAAACAGAAACTGAAACAGACACTCACACTGAAAACGCAGATACTGTTTTGAAGCGGTGTCTACAACAAAGCCGCCAGCAGATTGAACCTCAGCCGTAATGCTCACCATCGGCACACGTTTGGGATGTTCAGCCTCTTGCCTTGTGAGTCAAACTACCTGGTGGGAGTTTTCTGGATTTTTCCCCATACAAATCCCTGGGTTCATCATCCTAATGATGAGGATTGAAGTGGTAAGAAAATGCAATGTTCACAGGTTTTTGATTGCATTTTGTCTCCATGAGATGGTATTTTTCTCCGAAGTTTTAACAAACTACTCACGCTTTCGATAGCTATAATGTTGTAGCATTTTTCCCACGGTAAGAGTTGTAGTATTTCGTTCCCAGGACAGATATATATTCTTAATATCATGGGGATGTATATTCTTTAATAAGTACATAATAACAACATATCACTCAAATTTGACAGCAGATAAATTGTGATGATATGTTGTGAATATTTATATTACATGCAATTAGCGTTTTGTACTAATGAGAACAACCTCACTCAAACCTGATAGCAGATATTCAGTGTCATGGATAATGAGACCTCATGAAATTAGCGATTCGACCTTTACAGGCCGAAACAATTACAGATGGAATATGGGCTATACATGAGTTGTTGCATCGTGATGGGTGACAGACCATGGGCTGAGAAAGTGTCTACTGCAATGAGAAGTGAGGGAAACTCCCCCCGTGTCGGATTTTCTTAAACGGAGGTTTTTGAAAGAGAGAAAAAAAGTTCTGCCACGAGTCGAAAAGAAGGGTTGTTTTTCTCTTTTTTTGAAAGTGACTAACAGGCCAAAGTTTTCGCCTGCTTACCAAGTGAGCCCGTTGTGGTTTCGTGTATCATGCCGTGTGATAATTAAGGTCTGCCGCAGACCTGGTAAAATATATTCGCCGAAGACTTGAAAAATCTCTGTGGAGTGAACTGCACTTGCGAATCAAATTTAATTTTTTAATTTCCTTTTTTTGTAGATGATAAAGTGTAATAAATAGAATTCTGTATGTATATATATATATATATATTATGCTTGTAAATAAAAATTAAAGTGTTCCCATGAATCTGAAAGTGACCCTCTTCTTGAAGCCGTTATACAGGTCTAGTATAGGCCGAGACGTTACAATGTTAACGAGCTTGGAAACAACTACTTATCCTACTATAAATCCGACCTATCGTACTTAACTTAATTTAATGTATGAAAAAATACGTATTAGTGGGGTCGCAATTAAACGTAACCGTTTAATTTGTACCAAGTTTCTTGAACTAATGCTATGTATGTACTCATATTTAAGAATCCGAGTATGAAGATTTCAACTCGTTTTCATTAAATAAACCGACGATCGAGTCATGATTTACGAGTATCTCGACGTTTTCTTAAGATTTTGAAATCTTTCTTCATGAACGATCGTCACTCATTTGAAATGCCGCATCATGCATGGTAGTGGTGGGCGTTTCAACGAAATGGAAACGACAATTTGTTGAAATCAAAACAGTTATTCTTAAAAGCAAATGAAAAAAAAATAATAATAAATAATAAATACGCAAGATAGTTTCGCAAGATCATTTCGTTTTTATGAAATAAGAAACGACAGTTGCTTCGATCAAATTGCTCGTTTGCAGAGAAACAGTTTGTTTTCCGCTGTGGTTGTTAGTCCCTCTGTAATTTGATGTGAGAGTGCTATTAAGTGGAAGGAGGTACAGCAAAAAAATAATTATCTGCTTGTCAGTTTGCAAAAAAGATGTTTTGTTTGATAATTGAATATTTACGTAACAGCCATCATTATGTTAATTTCCGGTCATCCAATTTTGTATCCCTTTAACATGATACTGTGTATCATTAGTAATTGGATGTTCAGAAAATTTGGCGTAAAAAATTGGGATCGATTTCGCCAAATCACATGATTCATCTTATGTGCAATCACAAGTATCATTTCATTTTCATAAATACTGCATTTTAATTTAAAATTTTTAATTTATTGTAAAAATATCACTGTACCTTAAATATTTTAAAATTAAGTGAATATACATACCTGTAATTGATATTTCAATATTCCGAATATATTAAAAATATATATATTGATATAATTTTTATACACTTTTAAGCCCATTTTAATATTTTAAAATGGAATTGGATATCAAATAAAAATGATGCTGATTTAGAAATTGTAAATTATTAAGCTTTAGTTTTAAAAATTATGTTAACAATGTTTAGAATAAGAAAACAACATTTAATAAAAAAATTAAGAACTTTTGCTAATTCATAAAGTTTTTTAAAAATTTATTATTAGATAAATCATCTACATCATATATATTTAAAAAAGTATTAAAACATTATTTAAAAACCTGCAATTTTATTATTTAAACTTATACGCTTCAAATATTATTTACATTTTAAATATTATTGTTAAATTTGCTTACAGTTTTTTTTATTTCAAAATTTCTAATGAGAATTATTTATTATTCTATTTAGTTAAATAGTGTATAATACAAAAAAAAAAACACGATAAAAGTTAATATTTTATTATACAAGACATACAAAAATTGTATAATTCCGTACATGGAACTTTCAATTTAATAGAAACGAACATATTTTTTTAAACAATAATTCCATCAATGATTTTTATGTTTAGTTTTTTTTTAAAACTTAATATAAATCGCTAGTATATTTCACACGTACAAATCTGCTTTCCACAATTTTTGGTGATTATAAAAACATTGAAAATGTTCAAAATGATATAGTTTAACAAACTAGTTGAACGAAAAAAAAATTAGGACATTAATTGAGATTAACAAGCAGATTCATGATTTTCTTACTTATTTTATTTGTTTTACTTTTCTTTTATTTTAATACAACATTTTATTAAAACAAATTATCACAAACATGAAAAATTATTATTATTTTTTCTTAAAGCAATTGCTTCTTACAATTCGTTTTGATTATCATCTATGTTAAAAAATGACAATTGCATAAAATTTTTTTATTAATATATATATATATATAAAAATAAATTTTAAAATTAGATAATAATAAATAAATATATTTTTTAAGATTAGTTATAATTAAAAATTTAATGTAATTTTAATAATTATACATTATATGTATGTATATATAGACTGAATTCCTATTTTTTTCTATTTACTAGTTCAAATACATAAATTTAACTGACCAAATAATAGAGTTAATTAAATGTTTAATTTGATAAAGCAACTTATTAAAATTAGTTACTAAATTTGTAGATTCATTTACATCAATTATAAAATCTAGCTAATCTTAGAAGATTTGCATATATTTATTTTATTCTAAATGTTATTTTTATTAATGAAATTTTAATAATTTCCCAATGATTGTATTTTTTAAAATATCTGAAAAATAAACATTTTCATCTCCTTTAGTTATTATCATATAATGTAACAAATTGTTATTACAAATAAATAATTAAATAAAAATAAAAGTAAAATTAATGTAAAATTAAAGAAACCTAATGGTAAATATTTCTTCATAATTCAAATAATCTTCGATTTATCAAATAGGTTGTAAAGTATTTAATAACTCTATTTATTATCAGAAGATGATTTAGAATTTCATGATACTCTATTTGCAATTTAATGGAATATCTCTTAACAGTCTCACTTACACTGGAACAGTGTATAACTTTTTCAGAATTCCATTGCATCTTGTAGAAGATTGGGATTCTACTAAAAGTGCAATATGGTGAATTTTATAGGTCATATAAATAGGTTTTCACATGGCACAGAACTGATAAACTTTGATTTTCCAATACTTCAGTGTTAAATTTTAATAGACGATCCCAAATCCAAAAATTTCAGTCGTGATATAAATCATCAAATACCACTCAAAGTAAATAATACAAGTTGTTTATTATTAGATAATTATCCTTCTAAAATAAAAATAATAATAACAATTTCAACATTGAGATATCCATTCATTAGCTGTTAATATTTGTACCATGTAGGTATCATCAATTCACGAGTTTTAATACTGTTTGCAATGGAAGGTTATAATTCCTCACCATGAAAAAATAAACAATTTTTTTAAGATTGAAATATTTTGTGGCAGTGATGGCATAAATTATATCTTCTCCAGGCCTATGGTACTAGCCTGAAAGGATGAAGGCTCTTTTAACACATAAATTAGGACCCATTCATAATCTGAATGAATCTTAATGTCTTTCACAATTTGACAGAAGCCTATACTGGAATGTGAACGTCCAAAACATTTCATCTCACATATTACTTTGGTTAAATGAAAAACAACAAGATTCCATCAGCTCCATTTTCAAGAATTTCGATATCCAATTACGTCAGCACTTGGATTGAGCTCCTAACTCAGTTCCGTTGGACAGATTGACAGAGGTATCACAGTTCTCCAAGAGCCGAGCAGCTTGTATTCCTATGCAGTCGATGACAACTGTCATGGGGGGAGTTTCGTCTCTTTCGGAATCTTCTTCGCTGATGGTGGACAGCATGCCGTTGCTCCCCGTGGTGGAACTTCTTTTCCTGGGATTCTGGCAGATCCCTTGGCTGGTGGATGGTTCGTTTTGCTGCTGCGTCAGTGCAGCAGAAGATGTTGAGGGACGATTTTCGAAAGATTCAGCAGCAGCTATCGGACTCATTTCTCTGGGAACGGATATTTCTGTCAATGAAGTCGACCTATAGAAACAAAATTATGCATTGAATGTAATCAAATTGAAAATGGAATACAATCACTCTACTCTGTGGAATACAGTCACATTTATTATACGAATTCAAACCAGTTATTACACTTATCAATTACTTACTATACTTACATACTCAAATGTGTGTTGGCAAAAAGGGAGCTGTTGAAAAATAAATAGACTGTTGGCGCAAACGATCAGCCATCCCTGGGCTAGCTGTGTTGACAACTGTCGGCAATCTTACCATAGAGATAATGTATACCGATCGGAAATATTGTTATGTGTAATGTATGGCAACGAGTGCTGGCCATTAAACATATCTGAAAGAGATATGATATAGGTATTTGAAAGAAAAATGCTCCTAAAAATTTTTGGTAAGGCAAAACGATGTCTACAGAATAGAATATAACCTTGAAATTTGCAACAAATTCAAAGAACCATGATATTCTAAAAGTTATATGGATGGATAGGACACGTATTAGATGGATGGGACACATTTTCAGATATAACGATTCAAATCCGACTAAAAAAAGTTACTTTTTGAACAATTGAAGACTCCCAAGAAAGAGGAAGAGATTTAAAGACTAGGCTTTGTATTAGAAGTATCCTTACCAATTTTGGTGAAATTTGAATGTAAGTTGTCGCTGTGCATAGGAGGACGTACACACAAACTTTGATGCATATATATATATACACTCAAGAGCCACAACATTATGACCACCCCTACATTTTGCAATGAACTCGCCTGGATGACGTGGAAGGCACGTGATCAGGTGGAAGAAGTGGTATTTAACTGGTATTAAGAGGTGGTATTAATCCATGCCAAGGCGGGTTGAAGCTGTGTTGCGCGCCAAAGGTGGGCCAACTCGTTATTGACAGGTGGTCATAATGTTTTGGCTCTTGAGTGTATATATGTCTTCAAGTTCACCACCCTGTATGATTTTCTAGTAAACCGTGTTACCAATGGATAACCGCCATATCAGTGGATCTATGTATTCCTAAAATTGTATAAGATGGGTGGGTGGACCATGTAGGTAGATTCCAAGTGTAAAGTGTAGTTTTTTTCCCAAAATTATCGCCGAGTCTACTTAGTTTTTAAAGAAGAGACTGAAATGCACACCATTAGCAGGAATCGAAGGTATCATTTGTAATTAAAAAGTGAACGACCAATAGAAGTAACGGTGGAAATATAACTAATTATTAGAGAATGTTTGGTAAGAAACGCTTTGAAGCTTGCACCATAAAGAAAAAACATAAAAATGTTAATAGACTATGACTTTACCATATATGAAAATTTACTTTTTAATAATATAGATACTTTACTTAAAATTTTTTTTTGTTTGTTAAGTAAAAGTGTTAACTATTTCTATAATCCCTAAAATGTATGAAAAAAATATCGCCATATGTTTTCTTTTAATAATCTAGTTGTCATTTATCTTTTTAAAGATATTTTTACACTCTTATTGTGCTAATTGTAATCATAAATATAATTATACCAGGAGTTTTAAATAATAAATGATTGTTCTAAAAATGAAATTTTTTTTTTTTTTTTAGAATCGAAAACAGCCAGAAACTTATCTTGATATTTTTTTAATAAAAATAATATATATATTTTTTTTATAAAAATGTAAAACTCTTCTCCAAAACCCCAATTAAAAATCATACTTAAGAAAAATAATTAAACCAAAAAAATTATGCATTATTTTTTTTTGAACAATCGATTATTGAATAAAGAATAAATAAAATCATATATTTAAAATCTACATGAAAACATTTGTAAATTACTCATAATAATGACAAAGAGAATAATTTTTTTAAGCAATCAATTATTGAGTGAAAAATAAACGGAACTTAATCTGAGTAAAATAATTAAAAAATAAATGATTTTTAATATAAATCCTAATAAAAGTAACGCCAAATTGCTATTAATAATGACGATATAAAGAATTAAAATTCGCAATCACTTATAATTACAATTATTTTAAAATAATGAGAAACACAAAAACTTTAAGAATTGATTTTTTTCCCCTTTAAAACCAAACAAGACAATTCTATAAATAAAATTTCCTACAGTTCATTAATTTTTTATTAAAAAAAATTTCTTCCACTAATCTTACAAAAAAATTTTTTTTTAAATGAATACAGAAAAAAAATGCTTAATTATTTTTATCATAAGAATTTTGCTGTAAAATATTATCATGACAGTAATTAAAAAATAATTACTCATTTTTATAAATTGTTTATGATTAAATAAAATTGAATTAATTATAAACAAGATTGGAAAAAAAAATCATTTTACTTCAACGAATTTGAATGATTTAATATCTGAACTACTCACGTGACTTTGCATTATGATAAATATTTATGAATGCTTCTTTTTCTTTAGAAATTAAGTTATTATTTTTTATAAGAACTTAAGGGCGCGATAATATAATATAAAATTAAAGTCTTTTCCTTTATTAAAGTTGTTGTTTTTAAGTATCGATGTTTTTCCAAGGTCAATAGTCACTATAATGTGTAGCAGATTCAGCGTTATCCACGGGTTTGATCCTGAGTGGTACCCAGTCCAGGATACCATCACCAAACATGTACATAATAGTTTTCAGTTTAACTTCATTTACCCAGTATCGAACCGAGATCTCGCAAGTCATCACACCGCTCTACTACAGTTATCTCCAAATATCAAGCAAGAGATATGTTTGTCTGTCTATTAGTTAAAATTGGACTTGTTATAATTAAAAACTGTAACACTTGGAATTCCAATTTTTTTATTCCAACTTATTTTTTATCTAGCACGTAATTAAAAATGGCAAACAAAAAAATATCCTTAGCAGTTAATTTTAAATTAAATAAAAATTTAATATTTCATTGGTAATGAATGGTGCCATCTGGTGACGAGATGTTTTAAGTTTACACATTTTTTTTTTTTTTTTTTTTCAAATATCGTTTTTATTTGTTTTAACTGTTCTATTATATAGGTTTAGCATCTAATATTACATTCTAATTTCTTTTTATTTATAAATTGAGATTCGAAACAATTTTTTTTCTTTTCAGTTTGCCTAACGATAATTTGAATCGTTATCGGATGTTTTGCAGTCGCGATTGAAATTTTCTTTCGACTTTTTTTCACTGATGATTTTTATTATTATTATTATTATTATCCTAGCTAAACAATTGGCAAAACTAAACAATTTTTTATTATTTGTAGTAGGACAACTCTGGGTTTTTTTTGTAGTAGTATTATATAATTATTCAGATGAAATGAGATTAATTATAAAAAACAATGATTTTTTCTTTGCCCATTAAAAAAAAAAAAAATTGCGTTTAATGAATGCATTTTAAATAACAATATAAATATAGTAAGCATGCGCAGAAAGAAACAATAATACTGAACTCAACAGCGCATGATCCGTCGGAACATTTCATAACAAAAACTATTTACGAGAATGATGTCTTTGTTCGTACCTCTGTGTTCGCTGGATGGTCACGGGCAGCCGGAACCTGAAAAGTTCCTGCTTCACAGCTTCCTCGTAGGAAGGCGGGGACTCGACGCTTTCCATCACGCTGAAAGGTCGTTGTTCGGGCAAGGAGCGGAGTCTCTGGGCGTATTCCTGTAAAAAGTTGTTCTGTTAAAGGAATAGAGTATGGGGAAAAAAAAAAATATATATATATATATATATATAGCTCGAAAGTTGTGTGAAACAGATAATCAGAATGAAAGAGATTTCATTAAAAAAAACAGTGTATTGGACACTTGCTTTAATAATATTTTATAAAAAAACGAGGGAGGGAAAAAAAAAAAAAACATTTTTACATAGAATTATATACACATTAAACATTTAAAATATAATTTCGCATGATAACATGGTCTTTAAATATTTCCACGTTGTTCATGTTCATGCCATATAAAACCAAACGAAAATAATAATAATAATAATAATAACACACAAAAAATTTTATGTTTAAAAAGTTATTAAGCATAAATAGTATATTTTTATAAACTATTTGATATGTGAATTTAAATATTTATAATTTATTAAAAGAGTCCCATATTAATATTATAAAAGGTTTTTTTACTTCCCCATTACTAATTAGTGATCACAAAATGTTTTAAAGAGCTTCAAAACATTCAATAAACACTTCGAACAAACCCCGACTCGTTGCTCAGTGGCAACTCGCGCCGCAGGTGGCCATTAGGGCTGAGGTTCCATCTGCTGGCGGCTTTGTTGTGGACATTATTTTAAAAAAACCGGGAAACTAGATGGCGTTTGGGATGTTCTTCAGCATCTTGCCTCGTTAATCAGACGATCTGATGGGAGTTTTCTGGGTTTTCTCCCATATATTACACAATTGCGAAGTAGTTCCCCTAAAAGTCCTCTCGGAAGCACTACCCTCCTTCTTCAGTGGCACGGCGGAGCCCAGTCAGATTTTTACCTACGGATGTTCCATCACAACAGAAGCTGCCCACCTTCTTTTCGCTCCTTCCGTAAGACCACACGGGTTCTTGGACTTGGTCTTGATGTGTCTGTCTACCACGTCGGATAAGTAACAACAACACAAAATGTTTTAAGACGATTTCCAAAATATGGATTTCTATTTCTAATTAAATGAAATGTCTTTTTTCAAGAGGTACTTTATATCCTTTAGGTAGACATTGTTCAAATCTTTAAATAAGCATATAAAAGAAAGAAATATTTAACATATCTTTAAAAAAAATAATAAATAAAAACATGCATAACCAACACGTATGTAAATGTATAAACGTAAAAGTATACCTGAAAAGTTTTAGTGGCGCGTAATAAATACTTGTATATATGACAAAAAAGAAAAAGTCTTTACACTATATAGTATTCTACAAATAAAATGAATTTAAAATTTTAAAATCGTATACAAAGTGAAAAGAAAATATTGAATAAAATAGGGCTTACTGTAGTGTGTTGTTTGTCAAACGGGCACCTCCTTAACACTAAAAACATTTTGTAGAAATGCTCTGCTATAAAGGGAATTTCCCTAACTATGAAACCTGTCAAAACGAAACGACGCCGGAGGATTGCAGTATTAAAAGGGCATTTTCGCCATATCTCAAATCGCGTTAGAGCGAAAGGGTATACTGGTCATCCAACATTCATGTTATACGGAAATTAACTCTATTTCAAATCTATAATAAAGATGAAATCTAATTTGTAAAGCTTCTTTGCCCTTTTTGTGACATTTGGTAAGGTTTTGATATGATAAGGTTTTATATTGCTACACTCATATGCAAACTCATATCCGATTCTTGCCATAGAATGGCAAAACACATCGCTTGTTGTAAATTCGACAGTTTCCTGGATAACATCAAGGAAGTTGTTGAGAGTTGTTGGTCAATGCGATAGTGTTTTAAGTTTAGACTCTTTATAACGCAATTAAGTATTTATTGTGTTTCGGTTTGACATTGTGAAAGACAGCCCCGTTGCCGTTTTATAGCAGTTTGCAAATAAAAAGGAAATTCTTCTTTAAAAATCAACTTGTTCAAAAAAAATAAGAAAAAAAAATGCCTTATTACCATTTATGGATTACTCATTCAATCTTTATTTTAAATGTAAAAAACGGAAGCTCTACATCAAATGCAACATGACGAGTACATCAAATAGCAAAAATTAATAGTTTAAAAAAACTAAAAAATACGCTTTTAGAGTTAATCTATCTAAAAAGTAAAAAATAATTGTTAACATAAGAATAAAATGACTGACGAGAAAATGAATGTCACTGTTCTAAAAGCGTGGGGTGCTTGTATGACATTTTAAAATTAACTCTGCATTTCTGAGTGAAACTAGTGAAAAATTATAACCATTGATATTGAGCACCCCACGCTTTTAGAACAGTGACATTCATTTTCTCGTCAGTCATTTTATTCTTATGTTAACAATTATTTTTTACTTTTTAGATAGATTAACTCTAAAAGCGTATTTTTTAGTTTTTTTAAACTATTAATTTATTTTTTACTTTTTAGTCTGATACACATTGATAAGCATGAAAATTATATATGTATAAGGCATGAATTATATAGGCATGAAAATTATATATTTACAAGAATAAAATAAGAAAAAAAAGTAAAATTAAGGAATAAAAAATTTAAAAGTTTATGAGAAATACAAAAAGATAAAGACAATGCAAATAAAAATTAATGAAAAATACTAAAAAAGCTAAGTACAATACAATTAATATAAGCAAAAAAAAAGAATAATATAAAAAAGTTGGAATATACTACAAAGTAGAGTAATTGCTGCTAGAAAGGATGACTAAAGTCTAGGTCTGGTGCAAATTATGCAGAGACGGTACCTTGGCCGATTATCCGCTAAGTTTATATACTTTTTGCCCACCGAAATTTTCGGCCAATAGGAAGAGCGCAAAATGATCGCACTCCTATGCCTTTGAGATCCGCCTCTTTTTAGCCACGGAAATTTTCGGCCAATAGGAAGAGCGCAATTCGATCGCGGATATTACTGAATTTCTACCCGGGGTGAAAGAAAGCTGGGCAACGGGCGTACCGGTTATGATGTTCCTTGGTGGTTTTAAGAATCACAAAACCTCCACATCTTAAATTAATTGAAACATTAGCATAAATTGTAGTTTCTTAAATTAATGAATAGAAGTAATTAAAAATAAATAAATGAATTTAAAATTTAGGAAAAACATCTGCTTGAGAACAATTAAAGCATGAGATCAAAAAAGCTAAAGCTATCGGTACAATTAAGAGTTCGTTGACGATGCCCAAAAATAAAAAGGTTAAAGTTAAAAAATGAGAATTTTAAGATAAAAGTAAAATAAAACAAAAGGAATTAAGATTAAACAAAATAATTATACAAAATAAGTAGGGTTTGATCAGTTGACTGACTCGCCAGTAGATGGCGCCATCAGTCCCAACATCGAGCCCAAAAAGTGAGTTACATACAAACATACAAACATACATACATACATACAAACATACAGGTGAAGCTAATAAAAGCGTATTAATTATACAAAATAAGTAGGGTTTGATCAGTTGACTGACTCGCCAGTAGATGGCGCCATCAGTCCCAACATCGAGCCCAAAAAGTGAGTTACATACAAACATACAAACATACAAACATACATACATACATACAAACATACAGGTGAAGCTAATAAAAGCGTATTAAAAAAAGCGAAATTTTCTAAAATGCTATATCTGATGTATAATAATAGATAAATAACATCATTAAAATGCTTATAAAAAGCACAAAAATGTTGTTTTAAAAAAAGGCCGATTTTTTTAATACCTTTTAGCAGCCAGCCCAATTGAAATAATCATATCTAATGAGCAAACAATGAGAAAGTGTTGTTGTGACTCATCCTCAGTGTCCTGCAGCGCGGGGCGGACATTCCATGAGTAATATACTCATGGATGGAGGGAAATGGGACAGACTTCTGTTGTGATACTAAAATATCAGTAGGTAGATGATTGACTTGGCTTCAAGTCGCTGAAGAAACAGGAAAGTGCCTCCCGGAAGTATTTCCCGGGAGGAACTACTCCGCATTTGCGTGTCGTATGGGAGAAAACCCGGAACACTCCAATCAGGTAGACCGAGGAAAGATGCTGAATCATCCCACACCCTATCGAGTGTCCTCATTTTTGAAATAGTGTCTATAGCAATGCCGCCAACGGATGGAACCTCAGCATGATGAGCATACCATGGGCGCACTTTGAAACTAAGCCATGAGTCGGGCAATGAGGAAACATAGTTCAGATAGACAATATAAAACAGAAAAGTTGTCAATATTTTGCAATTTACTATAATTTTAAATTACTGACTCGAACATCCTAGATTGAACGCGCTTAAATGACTCTGCAAGATATGTCTCTATTCTGAAGATAAAAAAAAAATAAATAAATAAAATAAAAATAATAATTCGACCTCTAAAAGTTATCTCTTATCATGTGATTCCGCTCTGCCTTTTAATGATTTTTAATGGAATCAAGTATTAATTTCTTCAGCGAAGATTTTTCTGTTAAAAAAGTTAATTAATTTATTGTTCGATCACATAATATTCATTTTATATTTAAAATGATTCAACGAGACAGAACCTATATTTAATAACGATAAAAAAAAAAAAATGTCGAGAAAAATGTCTTTCTTCTGGACATATCGGTTCCTTAAATTTTTCACAAATGGAATACATTACATTCAATTAAGTTGTTGAAGAAAATTTCAAATAAATATTCACTAACAGATTAAAAAACACTCAGAGAAATAAAACTTATTTAAATAATAATATTTTATGAATTAAAATTTATTTTAAAAATTACATCCAACGAAAAATTTAATTCTATAAACTGTATAAAAAAGAATGTCGATTAATTTTAATTTGTAGTTTGAGGTATATTAAATCATGAATCATTTTAAATGAAAACTATTCATGCTCCTTCTATTCAATTTATTCAATTTTAGAAATACCGTAATAAAAAGCATTTCAAATGTTAAGCCTGTCTTACCTTATTGAGTCCAAAGGTGATTTTTGTATCCTTCCGATAATTTTCACTAAGCAATTCAAAGTGTGCAAACGATAATTTTCACGAACCAATCCAACGTACCAAACGATAATTTTTACTCACAAATGATGCGTAGCAACTTCTGTTTTAAAAGATACCTGGATATTTTTTTTATTTTCTTCACAAGCACGTTTATAATTTATCTCATTTTCTGGTGTGGTTCGGATGATAAAACAATTGAGTTACTGGAGTGGAAAGGTTGTAGCTATCATTCTTATCATCATTCAGTTTTTGACGTGATCGGATAAGATAATTTCTGTTTTTCTAAAAATATTGCCTTTTTTTTACTAAGAATTAAGAATTATCAGCTGTACTTTAGGAAAAATCAAAGCTGCAGTCAATTATTTATAGTTACCAAGCAAATAGTAACACTTATTTTTATGGTGCACTTTATATAGTACACTTATTTGCTTAAATGTCCCTGACATAAATTTTTAAATAGGCTACAATTTTGTTATTATATATATATATATATATATATATAATTTTTTAATTAAAAGCAAAGAACTCATAACATGCCATTTTATTTCATATAACCATATATATACGTGCCCTCACTGATACCTTGTATATTCCATAACATTAGTTTACAAATATTGTAATTTTAGATTGTGCAGGTTGTGGAAGCAGATTGTAACTGGGTATGGTTGGGTTGAGATATTTGAGTCACAGGGTGAAGAACTCACAGTTTTAGTGACACAAGCACAACACGACACACATACAATTAAGGACATACAATATTTAACACATTTAATTATACATTCGTGGAAGGACGCCACTTCTAAGACAAAAAACCAATACTCAGCTACGTGCAGAATGCGCGAAATTAGTTCTTCTTCGGGTGAGAGTCTGTAGGCCAACTAATACACAGGTTGCGCTAAATAAATTTCCTGTCAGGATGAGAGACTACAAACTAAACGGTTCTCAGAGAAAGCGTAGGTTGCGCTGTACTTCCACTCGGGTGAGAGTCTGAAGCCAACTGACCATTTCTCCTGAGCGCCACAAGCGATAGGCCAGTGATTAGGAGGAAGCATGGTTACATAGATTTACATTATCCCAAAAGATTCAATTCAAAAGTCCTATAAGATTGGTTCTCAAATGGAGAGCCTTGATATCCCAATGGGAATATAAATGGTTTGAAAAGAGAAATGTATTTCCAAAAGAACATAAATAAATTGGAAATTAACAATAGAAAAACAATTTGTAAGAACTGTTTGATTAGTATAATCTTATCATATGATGAATTTTAAAAATAACGAAGAAGTACTTTGATTTTCAAGGAAAAAAAAAAAGTTTTTTTTTTTTCAAAGATATATTGACTTTATTAATATGACTTTTATTTGGCTTCTGTTAAATAACAGATTAAGAGAGGTATTTTTTAATTTCTTACAAAGGGATTTCCCTGTAAGTAACAATTTTAAAGGGCTCATTTTGTCATTTTATGGCTAATATTGTTCTGCTCAGATTTTTCTTCTTTTCGTTGAGTATAGTTTTACAGATATGGGAATTCTTAGATTAAACTGAATTTAGCACATATTGATTATCAAAAAGAGCATAATTCGTGTACAAAAACTACAAAAAATGCAATCTGTTAATTTACATTTATTTCATGTTTCCATTTCTTCACTAAATGCCGATTTATCCTGCAATATTACAGTTTTTTACTTAAGTTTAACTAATTAATTCATTTCTTTAATGTAATTTTTGCTATTTTTAGTTGTCATTGATGTGTTTACGTTAGACGATTCTTAGAGAAAACTTGCATAACTTCTTTTAACTCATTAATTATCCTATCCTCTCACGGTCAATGTTTGATTATCATTAAATATAATCCTTTATTAAAACGCATGATAATAAAAATGTTTACAAGCCCTATAAAAATATTTTGAAAATATACAATGAGTATGTATATATTTTTTAAAGGAAAAAGAATTTCAATTCGCAGGGAATGGATTATATGAGAATGAATAGTTACTGAATGATATAAATAAATGTTATTTGGTAAGTAAATAAGATTTAATCCATGAAACACACACGGCGATCAATTGTACATGAAATATATATATATATATTTAAAATGTGTAATCATTTGAGATTACAATTTCATATGCATTTTAGACATACTTCACAAAACTCAAACCATTTTATATTGATAAACGATAAAACAGCAATAAATTATAATAAACTACATTAACATCAGAATTAAACTATTCGAAAGCAAAATTAAAGTATTTTAAAATAATTATAAATTGATAAACATTATGGCTTTGCTAGATAATTTTTGACAGAAGCACATTACGACACATCATATTAACAATAAATTTACAAGATTTATTTGTAAAATTAATAAAAGAATACGACATTTGTTGGAAATATTTAATCTCTAAACTTACGTGATCGTCAAATGCTGGATTCCCTAAACCGTGGTCAGCCGTTCTTCCTCGGAATCCTGGCGTCTGCAGCAATTACAGAAATTACGGAAAGAATCTCGAAAAACGATGAGTATGATCACCAGTACGAATAAAACGACCACCAACACAACTATGAGTCTGGAGAGAAAAAAAAAAATTATGTTAACAGACGTTCACATAATAAATGTGCATAATTAACATAAGATATTACAAAACAGAATCAGTCTCAATTGCAGTAAAATGCAGTAACTCTGAAAAACTGGGAATCGGTTTTTTTCCCCCCACAATCTCAACATGGAAGACTTGTCTGGTACGATAATAGATTCCCATAGATGAGTCAGCCCTAAAATAACATCTGCATTTTTCTTCTGTTTATCATACATTATTTTATCTCACTTACATTTATATTTCTCAGTTTATTCTACGTGAAGTGTGGTAATAAATCAGTCTGAAAAAGATCTTTTGCTGTTGATTTAATTTAAATCAGAATACTGTTTTTCGAATTTGATCGAATTCTTGCATTATATCGAATATTTGTTGTACTTATTAAAGATTTCAATTAAGCGAATTTAAAAGAATTAGAATCATAATTTTAGAAGAAAAAAAATCAAACGATTTTCATGATTCAATCTATTGTTCTTTCCATTAGAGAAATATTTGGCTATTTTTCATTCCCAGGCAAAATGTGCTCAAGCTTGCCGAAGCTTTACCTAGAATCTCGCCAAGCATCGATTGGCGATGATTTGGCAGTATTTTTTTTACATTTAGCGCGAAATGAGATTAGCAAACGAGAAAGTATTAAATGTTTATATATTAAACACAACTAAAATATCTGATGCTTTTTTAAATATTTTAAAAAATATGTTAAAAACAAATATATATATATATATTCATTTTTTAACATATTTTGTTATTTTTCATTCCCAGTCAAAATGACTTAAATATAACTACAGAATTATTATTTTTTTTTTGTTCGTAGTACTGAATTAAAAACTTTGAAATTGAAATTTAATTAGTCGAAAAAAGCATACTAACCTGAAACAATTCGGCACATGTCCTCTTTTTAGTGTAAAAGCGAAGAAATTTTCAAAAATCATGAATGAAGATTTTTAAAAAGCTATACTCAATAAATAGTTTCAAGAAAATATTCCACTCTAAAAATTAAAACCTCATCAAGCAATATGGCGTTGCTGGTATTTTGGCATTTCAGTTAATTGTGAGATTTCTTTCGACTTAAAAAGACGTAGAATTATCAATCATTTGTCTATCGTTAACAAATAACACGCTACTATATTTGTTCATGATAACAAACACCATTAATAGGAAATACTAACTAACAAAACAGTTTTATTTAAAACATTATACGTTAATTATTATTAAAAATATATAGTAAAAGAAATATAATTTTTTTTTCAATTTATTTTTGTGTTGATTTTTAAAAATATGGATAACATTGGTAAACATTTTATAATCGATGTATATTTTGTTTTATAAAAATTTAATTTCTTTGCTGTAAATTTTTTTTTTAATTAGGGTTTTATTTTCCTGATCTATATAATATATCGGGGGGATATATTATCTATATCTTTATTTTCCTGATGGCCGAGTGACTAGCTCTCGGTGGCATAGAGTTCGAGTCCCAGCTGTTCCATGGATGTTTTTAATGGTTCGGAATCCACTTTAAACCGTAGATCCCGGTCTAATATGACTGCAGAACGTTGGGTGTAGGACTGACAGTCCTACACGGTAAAAAGAAAACATCTAGAAATTGCCAGTAGGCAAACGGCCTTGGCCCACCATGGGGCTGTTGCGCCACTGATGATGATGATAATATAATGTATTATTTTCCCTATGAAAAATATGAATAAATAACAGTAATAATATTATTTTTCCCCGCCCTGGCACTCTGTATCACAGGTTTCGGGTTCGAGTCTCGACGGTGCCATGGATGTTTTTAGTGGCTCGGAATACACTTTAAATCGTAGGTCCCGGTCCTAATAGGATCGTAGAGCATTGCGGGGGCATTGTTACTCCGCGTCCGTGGCTTATCTTCAAGCTACACGCACCTCATGTGTAGTGCTAAGTGAGTAACGTCGGTGCAGCGCTTGCCTTAAGGCATCAAAGACAACTGTCTAAGTGTTTGCCAGCTGCATCAGAACGAAAAAAAATATATATATATTAATTTTCCCTATGAAAAATATAAATAAATAATAATAATAATATTAATTTTCCCTATGAAACATAATACACGTTTTATTTGCAATTTGTAATTTCTCTCTCAAATTAAACTTGAAAAAAATTTATATATATATATATATATAAATTTTTCTTTTTTTAATATATATATATATAGTAGTTCACGAAATAGTTTCTGGCATTTGTAAAATAATTTTGTGGAGAAACGCTTTGAAAAAATTATCATTTTGAAAAGATACCAACTATCACTAACCTTGATCCAAAAAATTTCAAATAAAGAAATAAGCTATTAATAAAATCTCACATGTCATAGAAACTTTAAAAAAACTACTGTGACAAAGTGAAATAATATCACTGACTAATAATATGATCACTCATGAAATAATATCAATATACTCATTACTTACTACAATAATTATGACTGTATTTCAGAATTGATTATTGTGAGTTTGATTTCCATAAATATAACTGACTCTCACAAACAATTGAAATTAAATTGTTTTCATCTTCTAAGCTAATTTTTTTAAGTGTTATGTTAAATTAGTACTTCAATTTTAACTTTGTTTTTTAATATTCTCAAAGGGAAATTTCAAGAAGCAATGAAATCAGAATGAATAATAATGACTTTCACACTGAGATAAGATTTTAAAAAAAATGTTTTTCTTTGTAATCTGAATCATGCTTAAACTTATCATTTATAGATTAGTTATTGATTCTACATTAGAAATTAGAAATCAATTTCTAGAAATGAAAAAAAAAAATAAAATACAATAAAAATTAGGAATTAATCTAGGTATCATTCATCAAGTTTAAAGTATAATTAGAATCTGTTATCTTTCGTGACAAAGTCCAAAAGAAAATCAAAATAGCAAGTTCTTTGTTCACAAGGAAAAAGTCTTATAATATGCACAATATATATATATTTTCTCTAAATTAAAAAAAAAGTAAATAATCGGCTGGGCCGATGTACAGGTTACCCATAAAATTTAGAATTTAATGTAAGAAAAAACGCATAACTGTAATCTTAAAAAAAAAAAAAAAAAAAAAAAAAAAAAAAAAAAAAAAAAAAACTATAGAATTCTAAACGATTTTTTTCTTACAGATTTCAGTGGAAACGTTCAAAGTTGAAAGTGGTTAAGGGCACGAAAAACCCCGATCTCCAAAACGATACCCATATATTTTATTGGCTAAAAAAAAATATTTAAAAAATAAAAAATAAAAAAAAAAGAAACGGAAGTTAAAATATAATTTTTTTTTCAATGTTGTAAGCAAAATAAATGTAACGTACGAAAGAAACCAAGTAAAAAAAATAGCTGAAACATAAGCATTTGAATAAAATAAGAAATTGAAAATAAATAGAAGTAGAAAAAAAAATGTGAGGGAGAAATCGGTCACAAATAGTCATTAAACAAAAAAACTTTCAAGATTTTTTTTTTTATTAATAAAACAAATTTTTTAGCTAATTAAAAGAAAAAAAAATAGCCTTTTATTATAAGCTTAATTGAATTACAGAAATAAAAAGCACACAAAAAATTGTAATAGGATGGACCGATATACAATAAGCATACTGATTAGATTTAGATTGTTTAGAAATAAAAAAACTATATAATTCCAAACAATATTCTTTTCTCATTTTCGCATTTGAAATAAAATTGTCTTTGCATGCACCATACGATCTTTTAGAGCAATTTTACGTTATTTAATTATATAATTATTAGCACGTAAAAGAATTTAAATAAATATTATGGATAAAAACTTCGTGAAAGAAATTAAAAATATTACGTACAAAAAAGCTCGTCAAAGAAATTTAAATAAATCAATAAAAATAGCTGGTCAAAATTTGTTTTCACTATATTGCAGAAAAGTCATTTACAAATAATTTTCATTCATTTTTTTAAAATTTATCTGGCGTCATCTATTGGTAGAATAAGCAACTTAAATCTAAAAAAAAAAACTAAAATTAATTAGTTAAATTTAATTACTCAATTAATATTTGAAAAAAATGTATTAATATCCAGTGTCATCCACTACAAGTTCAAAAAAAATGTATTTGAACTTGAGTGGATGAATAAAAATTATTTTATGAACGATTGAAAATTTGAACAAGTTATATATAGGGAGAGTGTGAACTAATGGTAGGAAAATTGAAAAATAAATAAATAAACCAATAAGAAACATTGCAACTGAAACGAAAAATGATCAAGGACACGAAAAAAGTGATGAAGGAAAAGAAGAGGCATTCTACGCAAAACAATATCCATAATTTTGTGGGTAATAAAAACAGCATTTCTGAAGAAAGCCCTCTAAAATATTATGTGCATTTTATTAGCCCATTTGAAATATCATTCCTAACATAAATGCATGCAACCTTTCATTCTGCAGTGAGTCATGACAAAGGAACTCACAATGTAATGCATATCATCTTTTTTGCAATACATTTGATGTCATGTGGAAATTTGTATGAGGTCTTTCCTACGACAACAACAAAAAAAAAAAGCGAACATGACGTAATGTAAAAGTTAATATTTTTATTTAAAAAAAATATCTCTTCATACATCATATTACTCATATAAAAAAACCATGTGTTAATGGTTTACAGAGATAAATAATAATTATTATTATAATATAAGTATATTCTAATTAAAGTATAATTATTCGAATAAATGTACAAAAGAGAGAAAATATATGTAAGTAGCGAACGAAGAGCGAAAAAAAAATTGTATTTTAGAACTTAACCTGAAATGATGCATAACATAATTTAAAAAAAAAAATTAAAACTTTTCTTAAGCGTTATGATGCAATATATGAAGTGGTATGGTAATATGGTAAATAAATAATAAAATAAAATAAATAAAATATTTAATATGGTATAATAAATAATAAAATAAAATAAACAAAATATGAGAAAACCAAATATGAAAGAAATTAAAACAAAAATTCTCATGCTATAAAACAGTTTCAAATCTTAAAATTTTAACAGAGGGGTTTGAATTTTTTGAAACCTATTGACTTAGCTGTAATTTCAATTAAATTGTAAAACCTTAAAATTGCCAACTGAACTAGAATAATTAAATGCAATTAAGAATTGGAAATCCACATTATCTCTTATTTTTCAGAACAGTATATACCATTTGCACGTTTATAACACAGCTTAGTACAGTACTTAAAATCACACGCCAGATTTACAAAAATTTCATCAATTTTTAAGGAACAAACACGTTTACAATCATGTTTTTTCCAGATAAGCAAGCCACAAACAGTAATATGATTTTATTGGAGAATATATAGATTATATGAGGATACAGCAAGATATACACTGAAGTGACAAAAGTCATGGGATACCTCTTAATATCGTGTCGGCCCTCCTTTCGCCCGGCGAAGTGCAGCAACTCGACGTGGCATGGACTCAACAAGTCGTTGGAAGTCTTCTGCAGGAATATTGAGCCATGCTGTCTCGATAGACGTCCATAATTGTGAAAGCGTTGATGGTGCAGGATTTTGGGCACGAGCAGACCTCTCGATGATGTCCCATAAATGCTCGATGGGATTCATGTCGGGCGATCTAGGTGGCCAGATCATTCGTTGGAATTGTCCAGAATGTTCTTCAAACCAATCGCGAACAGTTGTGGCCCGGTGACATGGTGCATTGTCATCCATAAAAAAATCCCATCGTTGTTTGGGTACATGAAGTCCATGAATGGCTGCAAGTGATCTCCAAGTAGCTGAACATAAGCATTTCCAGTCAATGTTCGGTCCAGTCGCACCAGAGGACCAAGTCCATGCCGTGAAAAAACAGCCCATACCATTACGGGCAGCCACCAGCTTGAACAGTGCCTTTGCTTTACAGTTTGGGTCCATGGCTTCGTGGGGTCTGCGCCACACTCGAACACCATCAGCTCTTACGAACTGAAATCGTGACTCATCGGACCAGGCCACGGTTTTCCATTCATCTAAGGGACCAACCGATATGCTCACGTGCCCACGAGAGTCGCTGCAAGCGATGTCGTTCTGTCAGTAAAGGCACTCGAGTCGGTCTTCTGCTGGAATAGCCCAAAAGAAAAGCCAAATTTCTCGCACAGTTCTAACAGACAAGTCCCTTGTACATCCCACATTGATTTCTGCGGTTATTTGACGCAGTGTTGCTTGTCTGTTAGAATTTGACTCTTTGCAGACGTCGCCGGTCTCGGTCGTTAAGTGCAGGCGGCCGACCACTGCGCTGTCCATGGTGGGATGTTATGCCTGAAATTTCATACTCTCGGCACACTCTTGACACAGTGGATCTGGGAATGTTGAATTCCTAACGATTTCAATGGCATGACCCATGCGTCTAGCTCCAACTAACATTCCGCGTTCAAAGTCTGTTAATTCCCGTCGTGCGGTCATCATCACGTCAAAACCTCTTCACATGAATAAAATGAACAAAAATGAAAGCTCTGCGAAAGCACTGCGCATTTATACCTGTTCTACGCGATGCTACTGCCATCTGAAAATTTGCATATTGCTATCCCATGACTTTTGTCACTTCAGTGTATGATCCCAATCTTCGTATATGAACAACAATATATATGAATTCAGATCCTGATCCTTTATATATATAAATGATATAACACTTAGAGGTGCAGTTTTTAAATTTAAATTTATTCAATTCAATTCAATTTATTCAATTTTATCGTACCAAAATTTTATGTCAAAAATAAAAAATGTTATTATTCAATATATTTTAATTAAATAAAAATCATATTTATTTTATTACCATCAGATTTTCACACCAGATGGCACCCTATTTAAAGCTGACTATTGCTTTTAATTATTGTAAAAAGAAATAAGGTTGAAAATTTAAAAGATTAGTTTTAAATTTATTTTTCAAACTACAGTATTGTGTTGTTAAAAATAAATACTTACAGGATAAAGGAGAAAAAAAAAAAAAAAAAAAATTGAGAATTTTGGATGCGAATGATTGCTTTTTTATTCTCTAAGCGAGAGTTATTCCACGAACTTTTAATTCTGCACAGATATTTTTTTTTCTTAATACAATTTACTAGAACCATCAATATTTTTATATTTTGTAATGAGAATTTTGAATTTTATATTTTGCAACACTGGGTCATAGTTACTATTTATTAGATAAGCTCCTATTTTATCTTTCTGAAAAACGGAATAAATTAAAAAATAATGAGATTTTTGAGTATGATAAAAATAATATCCTTGAGTTTTTAAGTATTATTATTAATTTTAAAAATTTCAAAATTAAATTCTAATGCAAGTATTTTTTTTATAAAACAACTCTAATTATACTTAAACACATCATTCGATAAATCGATTTGTAGAAATATACCAAAAGCATTCCTTTTTTTTTGCACTCAACATTAGCATTTTCTTCAAATTTCATGCAACTTTTGACAAAATGTTAGCTTACAATTTAAATACCTATTTTCTATAAAAGATCATTTAATAAAATTCAAAGGAGCCATTGTAACGCTATCCATAAAAATTACGTGCAAGTATAACGCATAATTTGAGCCTTAAGTGAATTTCCACCATTTTGTACTTTTGGATAAACTGAGTAAGAATCACATAAAACTGTTGGGTTCCGATATCTCTGACCAAAACAAAAAACAAGTAATATAAAAAAAAAAAATTTTTAAAGTCAATTCCTACTTTTTCCCCACTTTATTGCAGAAAGTAATTTATAAATAATTTTCATTCATTTTTTTAAATATATCTGACGCCATCTATTGGTAGATATATGCAACTTAAACCTAAAAAAAACTAAAATTAATTAATTAAATTTAATTACTGAATGAATATTTGAAAAAACTGTATTAACATCCAGTGTCATCCACTACAAATTAAAAGAAAATGTATTTGAACTTGAGTGGATGAATAAAAAGTATTTTATGAACAATTGAAAATTTGAACAAAATATATATAGGGAGAGTGTGAGCTAATAGAAGGAATTGAAATAAACTATTTTTATTATCACTAATTGCTAAACGATAATGAAACTTAGAGAAGAAAAAATCACTTAAAAATATTAGTCGTCTTGTCACATGCAAATTTCGGAGATAAGCTATTATTATTTTTTTAAATTAATATATCATATAATATTTCAATTGTTTCCGATTTTCGAGTCAAATATTATTCGGGAAAAAATAATTTTTACGCGTGATCTGACTATTGTCAGTTTTCACGGCAATACACAATTTAAATCTTAATACAAGTAGTATATGTGCATCTATAAAATATTCAACTAAAGTTTTATGTTAGGAAAATAAATTAATATGTAAAAATTAACTCCCCCACATTTTCATTTGTGGGATTTGACCGGACCTTGCTTCTAGAACATTTTTCACCTTCATTCACTACCACCACATGGATAAAGTGAGCTCTCTTTTGTAGAAACGTTTTTAACGTTTTCCTATTTTAAAAACTTTCATTAATAAACAGTGGTAATGATGATGGAAATAATTATTCTTTGAGTAATAATTGTAATCGTAACAAGAGAGCAAATAAAGGGTTTGCGAAATGAACACTTATTTCAGTCAAATTGGTTATTTTAACCTACAACTGCATAGATAAAAAAAGTTCGCTTTTCTCCTAAGCTATTTTTTCTGCTAATTTGACCTTTGCTCATTCTGCTTTATTTATTTACTTTTATTACATGTAACTGATTTCATCAACATCTACACTTTTGAAATTTTTGTTATTTTTCATTTTATAATTTTATTAAATAAATAATTCCTTAAAAAAAATGGCATATAATTATGTATTTTTCTTATTAACTCAAAGGGCATGAGACCACCGCTATGTGTCAGCATTTTACAATGAGGGAGCTAGTGGTTACTGCGCTGCCAAGGATCTCCGTATTAATCTACAATAAGATTGGTTATTTTATGTAGTTACTAACTAGCATACATCGTCCGGCTGTCTATCTTCAATGAAATGATCTATCTATATATATATATATATTTGGTTATTTTTTATTTTGGTTAACCTCATAAAGATAAATTATCAACAAAAATTGCAAAGAAATCGAAAAGAAAAAATTTGAAGAAAATTTTCTCTCATAACAACATTAAACTCCATTTCACCATTCGCAAAGCTAGAAAGCTCAACGTTAATCCTTTATAAGCCGATTGCGGGTCGGTGACATTTTAATATTAACGATTTTAATGTGGCAACAAGATTAAGTTACAAAATGCCTTAAAAAATCATGCATTAAAAGAAAATATGTAATTGATAAGTGCAATTCTACACAATTTTTCTCTTTTACGCCATAGCACATATTACAGATGCAACATATGAAAACTCCAATAAAATCATTTGGTATTTATGTAAATCGTATTAAAATAAACAATTATTAATTAATATAATTTCTAATTAATAAAAATATTAAATATATCCATGCAAATATAATAGAGTAATATATCCCTTTAAATAAAAGACAAATTTTTCACAAATCTATGTATTCTGATCATCACAAATGGCATTTAATTTTTATTTAATTAAAAAAAATCCTTTTTTTGTATTAATTTCTAGTTCATCAAAAAACGTATAAAAACTGACAACAGAAAACAATCAAATAACTGTTATTGGAAAATAAAATAAAATATGGATATATACAACAAAAATTTAGAATTTAAAAAATAAATGTTAAGCCTATAACAAAGAATATATTTTTAAAAAAAACACACAATCAAAACTACTTTAAATAATTATAATTATAATTTTTAAATAAAACAAATATAAAAAAACTTTTAATCTCATTATGAAATATTTATTATAAAAATCAAATGTAGTATGAAATACGAATTATGAATCGCATATGCGAATAAGGCGTAATAACTATGACGTCATTTTTTATGAGATCAAAAAGAGATACGAGTCATATCTTACTCGCAATTCTATTGTACACGATTTGTGAAGTAAGTAGTTTAAAGATTGCAATTTGACAATGAAATCTACAGTTTTTATTTAAAAAAATAGTATTCATTATTTTTACATTACTTTTGTGACTGTGTTATTTTTTTTTTTTAATATCTTTTTTTGTGCTTTTGCATAGGCTCAAAATTTATTTTTTAAATTCTAAATTCATTTTCTATTCTATTTTATTTTTCCATAACAGCTGTTTGATTGCTCCTGCGATCAATTTTTATGCATTTTTAATGAAGAATAAATTGGTATAAAAAAAAACCTTCTTTAATTAATCATTAATTTTTTTTTCGTTATTTTTTCTTACCTCAGATAAAAAAAAAAATAATGAATTCAGAAGGGGAAAAAATAGACTTCTAAATGCTTTAGCTTTTAAGTCACAAGAAAGAAAAACCCACAAATCTCTTATCTCTCAAATCTCTAGAGACACACAAATCTCTTGCTTTATGCATGAAAAAAAATCTTGCCAGTCGTCTGTATAATTTCAATAAATTACCACATAATTCAGAAAATATTACAGCATATTTTACAGGATCCCAATCATAAATTATTTTTTATCCCTTATATAAAGACTAAAGTGTGTACGTGCTGTTTGTATTTATATTAAGGATTCTTAAAATTTTCGAATTTAATTCTTAATTCTTTAACTTTTGATGTATGAATATTTTTAATGCAATTCTAAAATAAATAATTATTATTTAATGCAATTCTAACATTTTAAGAATACTTTTAATGTATGAATATTTTTAATACAATTCCAAAATTTTAAGGATACTTTTAATATGTGAATATTTTTAATACAATTCTAAAATAAATAATTATAATTTAATGCAATTATAACATTTTATGAATATTTTTAACTTATAAATGTTTTTAATAGAATTCATAAATTTTAACAATACTTTTAATATGAATATTTTTAATACCATTCTAAAATTTTAAGAATACTTTTTATATGTGAATATTTTTAATACCATTCTAAAATTTTAAGAATACTTTTATATGTGAATATTTTTAATACCATTCTAAAATTTTTAAGAATACTTTTATATGTGAATATTTTTACCATTCT